>CH003240.1:48414-76007 GCA_000149265.1 Ciona savignyi | reverse complement strand
ATTCTTAATTCATGCGACATAGTACCCAGCGTCAAATCGGATCACGATGTTGTTACCATAACCCTTCGTCAGTTCTCTAACAATCCCGGAAAAGTACGTGGAAACTAAATGTCTCCTTACTAGACGATGCCAGCTGTATTTCTAAAATTAAGGCAGCAATTAAAGACTTTGCCCAAACTAATCCTCCAGGTCATGTAAACGCCCATGTACGATGGGACACTTTAAAATGTGTTCTTCGAGGAGAGTTTATAAAAATATGCTCATACAAACGAAAAATAGCACAAAAGAGACAAACTTCACTGGAGAAAGAAATTTCCAAAACCGAACTTGATATTTCCCAACTAAAGAACCCATCTCAACAGCTCCGCGAGCGAATAAAAAGCTTACGCAAGGAGCTCGATGATCTCGTTGAAAACCGATCGAGGGGAGCGACAATAAGAAGTAGAGCAAGGTGGGCAGAAAACGGAGAAAAGTGCACAAAATACTTCCTAAACCTTGAGAAACGCAACGCAAACAAAAAGGCAATATTTCGACTCAAAACAGAAAATAGCACCATTCTAACGCACCAGAAAGATATTATTGGAGAACTGGGGGATGTTTTATTGAAAGTCTATACGATGATACAAGCTCAACAATTGAGCGACAGAACATCACAAATTATTTGGATAAGCTAACGTTACCAAAGCTTGACACCGACGAATCCAACAGCATAGACCAGCCAATTACAGAACAAGAGTGCTACAACGCGTTAAAAACGATGCCCAATAACAAATCACCAGGCAGTGACGGCTTTTCCCGCCGAGTTCTATAAAACCTTTTGGCCCGACGTGAAAACCTTTATAATTGACGCGCTTCGCCATACTGAAAGAGAGTTAACTTTATCTGATACCCAGAAACCAAGGTATAATAACTCTTATTCCTAAGGGCGATAAAGATCCCTTACTTGCAACAAACTACCGCCCAATCACCCTCTTGAATGTGGATTACAAAATACTCTCAAAAGTTATTAACAGTCGAATTAAGCACTATCTGTCCACTCTTATACACCCAGATCAAAATGGTTTCATCAAAGGTCGGTATATTGGCGAAAACATCAGACTATTATTTAACGCAATGGACTACTGCGAGGAAGAGAACATACCCGCCGCCATTATAAGTGTTGACTTTTACAAAGCATTCGACACATTAGATTGGATGTTCGTAGAAGAATGTTTGAAAAAATGGGGATTTGGAGAATATATACAAAAATGGATCAATATCTTCTATCAAAATCCAAAATGCGCTGTAACTAACAATGGCCATCTGTCACAATACTTCGATATTAAAAGAGGTGTTCGCCAAGGTGACCCTCTTTCACCGACACTATTTGTCCTGGCAATAGAAACGCTTGCTTCAGAACTTCGAAATGCCGATTTTAACGGTATCAAAATTTTAAACAGCCAAATAAAAGTTTCACTTTTAGCGGATGACACGGTTATATTTACTGACGGTGAATACCAAAGCTTCAAAACCGTTTTCCAAATACTGAATAACTTTGGGAAATTGTCCGGCTGCGTCTTGAATCTGCAAAAGTCATTTGCATTTTATGCGGGAAGCAAAAAAGGATGCACGCATAAGCCATATTCCGGTGATGGTTTAAAATGGCCTGCAAACCAAATAAAGTATCTAGGCGTAGAAATCCCTTTTACTGGAAACGCACAACGTATTTTAGACCTTAATCTTGCGTCACCACTTAAAAAAATTGAAGCTCTTTTAAAGATATGGTCTGGGCGCACATTAACTCTGATTGGAAAAATAACCATTGTTAAAGCCCTGTTAATACCACTTCTTACTTACAAAGTTAGCGTCCTACCAGTTTTACTCCCGAAATCTTTAATTTCATCACTGAATTCAATGCTTTTTAAATTTGTGTGGGGCTCCAAGTGGGAGCGAATCAAAAGAAGCACTCTATATAGCCCCGTAAGCAACGGTGGGGCTGCCATGATTGACCTGGAAGCATACATTTTAGCTTTGCAGGCAAAATGGTGCAACAGACTGTTAGATGATGAATACCACGCCCCCTGGAAGAAAATAGAAAAGCTTTATTTTGGACAAGCAACTCTATACACTCGAACCTTAGAGATACCTCCGTCGACTTTAAACGATTATTCCCTATACGCTCTCTTTGCAACACGATACTTAATATTAGACGCCTTTACACTCGTGGGGTCCTTGGGCCGAAAATAGAAGAACCGCACTACCTATGGCTAAACCCCAAGGTCAAAACTAAAGCCCGCACTTTTTTCATCGAAGAATTTGTACAATCCGGCATCTTTAGTTATTCCCAGTTTAGTTTAGTTTAGTTTATTCATTTTTTGCCCCAGTTTTTAAAAATGGCAAACGAATATAATCACGATACAGGAACGGGAAAAGACGGCAAAACGAACAGTCGTTAGAACACGTCAGTAAAAAAAAGGATATAAATTAATGAATATAGCGGACGCGGCCGCCAAACCTAGGTAAATGAACAATATTTAGCAATCGAAATTTAATTAAGACTAAACGATTTAGAGCCCTGAAGAAGAGTGTGCGGTAAAGCGCGACCAGTACAGTGGGGGAGCCGGCTTTAGGAGAAGGTGTGGCCCGAAAGCATGGACCAGAGTGGAAAAAGAAAAACCCCCTAAAATGAAATTCCACTAATGTCAGATGACACTATTAGTTTCAAGCACACTTACCGGGGCATATTTACATTAAATATTGTTATTATAACACCCAAATTGCATAACATTAATGCATTTGATTTATTACTTATTTAAGAGTGTGAAAAAGGAGCACTACATTAGTGCACCATAAATAACAAAACAAAAGAACAAAACAAACAAAATGTTAAAGTAAATAAATAAGAAATAATAATAAATAAATAATAAAATCAGTTAATTAACAACTCTAATGCCTACCGCAGCTATGGGGATCTAGTCAACGTTTTTTCTATGAGAGAAAATATGGTAGACTACAAACAATACAACAAACTGATACGTTCCATTCCGGAGACTTGGGATCAAGCAGAACTTTTAAACTCAGATACAATACAGTGGCCAAACATCAGTGCGGACTTACGAATCCAGTTATTAGAGTTCAAAACTACAAATACATTCTACTACAGAATAATATCGGCCACACACGATGGCGCTATTAAGCAACAGCAGAAATGGAGTAGCTTTCTTGGGCTCTCGATTAACTGGGAAAAAGCATACACGAACATATATAAATGCACGCTGGAAACAAAATTACGATCATTCCAAATAAAACTTCACAATCACGGTATTGTAACAAATAGTCTTTTAGTTAAATTGGGAATAAAAGACTCAAGCTTGTGTACCTTTTGCAAAAGCGAACCCGAAACCCTTCCCCATGTATTTTACTTTTGTTCCGCTGTGATGTCGTTTTGGACTGAAGTTGAAAACTGGATATGTGTTAAATTGCGAAAGCCCCTGAGTTTATCCCCGCAAAATTGCTTTTTTGGTGTAGACAACCATGATCTTATAAATTGTATGCTTTTGTGTGCCCGATTTTATATTTATAAATGCAGAATAACAGAAGATAAACCATTACTAAACTTATTTATACGAGATATTGAATACGTACGTATATCCGAATTTATAATAGCCAAAAAAAAACAATAAGACAAACCTCCATTTTAAAAAGTGGAGCTCTATTTAATCTCTTTGTTGCTATTCTTTATTTCATTGTTTTGCTTTCCAATATACCTTTTTTGTGGTAATAATATAGCGCCAATAAAAATCGTGGCAAAAAAAAAAAAAAAAAAAAAAAAAAAAAAACTTTAATGCGTATGATTGCAATTTGCTGGCAGTAAAATCTTTATCGGGTTTTTAAGGTAATGTATGTGTAATGCACAATATAGATTTATTGGTTGGAACAAAGTAAGAACACTTATTTTGTGTTATCAGTTTCGTTTACCAACCGTTGTAACAATGGGCGAACAAGTCGGGTGTTTATTGGAGTTGTAAAGGCGTTTTAAAACGCAAATTAAAGCTGTGACATAAAAGTAGAAACAATGTGTATAATAAAAAACAATTTCAGGTGACTAATATTGGGTTACTACAACACAGTAAACTTGGGGTTCAGTCATCACATTTAATACGGGAACATCGACAGAAGATCCCCAAATAACTTGCTAATGTAAACACTAGAGCAGTATATAGTATACATTTAATTACAGGCCAGATGTATTTGATTCTAGAAATTATGACGATTCTCTATTAAAATTTGTAATGAAAAACGTTTTTTTCTGGACAGACAGATTTACGTTACACCGGACAACGATATTGTTTCAAACACTTCAAGTGATTTTCCCTACAACACCAGCAGTATTGCTCTTGTCTGACGAAACGATGAGACTTTTCCACGATTGCAATCGATCTGATATTATTATACATTGATGCTACCTGTAGTATAATAACTCCTTAGGTGGCAAACGTTCGTAATATGCCCGCCCATGAGGCAGTTATTTGCCACACAATAAAATGGAAATGGCTGTTGTAACTTTCGTTACAGAGCAACACAATATGACTTCAATAACTAATTTTATGAGCATGTTTCGTTAGGCTCGTGTTGTTCGTAAAACCTTTGCTAAACTTTGTATTTGTGACATTAGTATGTGTATATGACAGTAATGCAATCAATTATTTGATCCTTATGTATGACTCAATTGAGGCTAATTTAACACAATGTTTTTGTTGGTAAAAGCTATTTATTTATTTATTTTATTTATTTATTTTTGTGTTATGTAAATATGACCCGCTTAGTGTGCTTGAAACTAATATTGTCAACTGACATTAGTGGAATTTCATTTTAGGTTTTTTTCTTTTTCCACTCTGGTCCACGCTTTCGGGCCACCCTTCTTCTAAAGCCGGCTCTCCCTTAGTACTGGTCGCGCTGCAAAATGCTCGATGTTCCGGAGAGCTGGGTGTCAATCTGTTGCGTAATAAAGGGATTTCCCAAATTACTGGAGCATGCAATTGAAACTCAGTAGTTGTGTTGACGTCATAAAGGGATATGTTAAATCACTCAAAACTATGTATTTGCAAGCTACAGCTGCAGTTTACCGATTGAAACATGATTTCTTAGAAATATTGTATTGTACTATAATTATACATAACACACTGCATTAGCTTCTTGAACTGGTCCGAAGAAATGATTTGTTTTACGAGAATGTGTATAAAAGTATAAATCCTTCAATGTAGATTATTTCCGCGACACAAATGTCACATCCTTTAACCACTACAGTGTTGCATAAGTAGCTTATCCAGGGGGGAATTGGAAAAAATTGCCCAAACACTAGGCAAGACTAAGAGCACTGTACAGTTTTTGACAAACTATATTTTTTTTCCAAGTTATGGGCAGGGTCGCTTTCAATGCAACAATCATTCAGCCAAAAAAAAACCTAAAATGAAATTTCACAAACGTGTGATTGACACTTTTCACAGCACACTTACAGGGCAAAATTACATTAATTAACACTACATACATACAAAATGCACAACATTAATACACTTAATATAAGACTTATTTAAGAGTGAAAAAAGTGCACTACAGTAATACAAACAAACGATATAATACTACTTAAATAACTAGCTCGGCATAATATAATGGCTAGCAAATATATATTAGACTGTTTGCAATTTGTACATATATATTATTAGCTGTGGATTAATGAGTTAAACAACCTAGTAAGATTGTGCATATTAAGGTAAACGAAACTATCGTAATGTCCATTCCCATCGTATACAATGGGAAAGCTCCGGTAACCCGGCGGTGGTGGCGTGTTAATTTGACGACCCGTATGTTTTGCCACCCAAGAGGAATAAACTTAAATCATGTCCTATTAACAATTTTAAACAGACTTTTATTTCCACTTTTAAAACGTTTTTTGAAGGGTATTTATTGAACAGTTCATAATAGTGCATTTAAAATTGGATTATAGTATTAAGATCCATTAATTTTGAATACCTTGGCCACAGGTATGTTTGGTAATTAAATATCAAAACTGTTTGTGTTTTACTTGTTCGATTAAACATGAATAAATGGAAATCTCTTTAATTTTCTCTGGTTTAATCGGGTTTACAAATATATTGCGACTTGCAATTGCAAGTACATAGTTTGAGTGATTTAACATATCCCTTTATGACGTCAACACAACTACTGAGTTTTAATTGCATGCTCCAGTAATTTTGGAAATCCCTTTATTACGCAACATATTGACACCCAGCTCTCCGGAACATTGAGCATCGCGCTTTACCGCACACTCTTCTTCAGGTCTCTATATTGTGTGGTCTAAATTAAATTTTATTTGCTCATTAATGTCCTTTGATAAGGTTTGGCGGCCGCGTTCGCTATAATAATTTAATTATATCCTTTTTTAAATGACGTGTTTTAATCGACTGTTCGTTATGCCGTCTTTTCCTGTTCCTGTGTTGTGATTTTATTTTTTAAAATCATCCCATTTATTAATACAGTACTAGGAGAAAAAATGAATAAACTAAAGTTAAAAGCAACCGATGTTACGAGGTAAATCATTTAAATTTTATACATATTTCCCGCCACAATTAAAATACGTAACAAAGCCTATTTATTGTAAACGTTTTAATTTAGTGTTCTATACCAGCAGCCCTATCCCACCATTTCAGTTGATAGGACATAGTTAATACGAGGAAGTAGCGAAGTCATAAGCTTTTGAACAGATTTCAGATGAATGCTGTTACACGCTGTTAGTTCATGGTTTCTTACATTAAAAACGCGTTATTCGGGGAAATTTTCGCAAAAGTATATTGACTTCAGGCATAACAATAGCAGTTTTCGGAAATGTAAGATTATATCGGTCTTACTTACCCCTTAAAGTCGCAATAACCTAATTTAGATGTTTAACATTAACATTTAGACAAGTAGTCAGATAGCATTTAGTTTATTTATATTTTGACTCCGATCTCACAACGGTACAAGTAACATAGAGTATTAGCTTAATCGGCTACTTGGTTAAATAAATGGTTAACTGACTATAGCGGACGTTCCCACCCGCACACAAGTCGAAATAACATTCTGTGTGTCTCTAGAAAGTACATTGCTGTTATGTTGATAGCTAGCTGTATCTGTTTTTGAGGTGTTAAGCGACATTTTTTTATTGCTGGTTGTACTGAGGGAAAATAATACAATACATGATTAGTAAAAACGAACATTAAATGTTGTTTACACTCTCGTATAAATGAGAACGCGCGTAGAAGCACCAGCGGAAATGAAATTCTGGGAAATATGCGCTTCTTTATCCGCGTGACGACTGACTGCACAGCGGACTTTTGATCACGTGATCAAAACAATGTGTTTTCATCGTGTCCTTTATATAGCAAATTGTGAGTTAGTAGTGCTGATGTAAAACAGATACTGATTTAATACTTGCCGCCCAATTTCTGGATTTTTAACAAATCTATTTAGGATTTTAAACGTTAGCAAGTGTCGCAGAAAATTTATATTGAAAGGGTCACAAGCTTAAAAATTTGGGAAGTCCTGGTGTATACGCAGTGGCAGTACTATAAACATCTGCAATCCGGATGTTTGGCCCGAATTTACCACCCACCTGGTCGAAAGAGCTTTTTGATGACGTATGCCAACGCACTCAGCTCCATGATACGATAATATTAATTATCGAGAAATGTTTTTTCAACAGGTCACACGTGTTTTACAATTAAAATGTTCAGGTTTAAATAAAATGGGTGTTTGTGCGCATCAGGAATGCCGAATTGTGTAATTACGTTAGTTATTAGCGCAGGGGTGGGTTACATACAGCCCGTCGGCCGGCCCGTAAAGGGATTTTGACCGGCTCCCAGACTGTATATAAAAATAACCTGTAAGGTGGCCCAGTTCCGGCCCGCTGTCTGTATCCAACCACACACTTATGTGGTCCGACGCATCATTCCTAGAAGTTGGCTATCGCTCTACTCTTACCGCACTGTTATTGCGAGCTGCTGATATAAACAATTGCCTTAGTATACAAACAGTTGTGTTAGCACACTTTTTAAAAAAGCAATTTAAAGTCAAAACAGAAAGCGTTGTAAACACCAGACACTGCTAGGTACTTTGTAACAACGTGACTGTTATTGTTAGTTTTTCTTTAGCTGTTATCAGTTATATTTAAATTTCAAATATAAATGGATTTTATGAATTATTAAGAATTACTATCCATGAAATATCCTATGGAACGTAAATGAGAAAGAGAGTTTCGAGCATTTAACAAAGATTGGATACCAAAGTATTTTTACAAAGGTTGGCAACAAAGCAGTATGTATACTGTATAGTCAGAGTGTTGCGGTATTAAAATCGTACAACATTAGTCGTCAATATTTGACGAAACATGGAAACTATGGAAATAATTTAGTGAAAAAATATGTGGGTAAGTTATTGAATATTATTCATCTAATAATCCGGCCCACCAATAACTTCATTTTCCCACATCTGGCCCGCCTACTAGAAAAGTTGCCCATCCCTGTATGAACTCAGTTATAATATGCTTTATAAAGCATTTTTAATATGATTCTATTTAAGAAAGGCATTTATCTCATTACGTAGCGATGATCTGATTAATCTTTTAGTCACACCCCATACACATGCCGAAATTATGACTAGGATAGGATAGGATATTCATGTTTATCCCCGTGAATGGGAAAACCCCAGGGGTTATCACACGGGCAATCGTCAGATCACCTCGCGCCCATCGTCGGGTTACCGTAGCTATTGCAGTGTGTTGTATGTGATAGACACGTTCCTTCAATTTGGTAGAACCCATTAATCCGCTGGGTTCAGGCAATGTCCCTAAAGTGCCTTGCCCAAGGAGACAACCGACTAGTTAGCGACCAGTTTCGCACCTGCAACCTTTCGTTTGAAAGGCGACGCACTTAACCGCTAGACCATCGGGCCGGACGAACTGTCGTTCTTATATTTCAATATTCCTGATAGTTTGGCTTGATCTAACAGACACCCTGAAGGGAATTCCCGCTGCCGGGAAAATGTAATAAAAAGAGGCGCAATACTGATTTTTATTTTCTTAAAAACCGTTTTTGTATTTTTTGTTGTGTATTGGTCGCGTTAATCACATCAATTCGACCACACGGCCGTCTCTTACTTCTTATATTAACAGGACGGAAATAATATCCAAGCTAGATCATACTTTTATGTGTGTTAGTATTTTTGTATTGAATATCTGTTTGATATATTCACTCTCAATGTGGAAACGAATAAAATATATTTTAATGGGGTTGAAAATTTAGAGATGTTTTTATTGTATTTTTTGTCCTTTATTTAATCCTTTATTTCCCAAGTCATCGGCTGTTAAATATTATTGGCGCCAAAACGCAGAAATATTTTTTTACATTTTTTTGCTGTCAAGAATTTACCGAAAAATTCAGCCTAAATGGACATTACTTACTAACCAGCTGACGAAGCGTCATGCGTGTCACGACGGTGGCGCTGGAAAATAGAAAAAAATGAATAAAACAAAAATTTCAACCAGTTCTGTCGGGCGTTATATCAGATATGGTATTGTGTTAGAGTAAATTATATATATATTATATATATATATATATATATATATATATATATATATATATTTATTTATAAATGCTTGTATCAACCATAATCGTTTGCACTTTAAACAATAATGCAATTTTCCCACAGTCTATTGGAACAGCAGGATGTAATTATACTTGCACGGGAAATGTATATCACGTTAGGGGCATGCGCACATATGGTATCACTTTGTATTTGTTGTTGGTTAGCGTAGAACCGATGCGATGTCTAAATATGTATAAGGTGCTACGGTGGGCGCGAGTTGAGCTAATAATTACACGTGCGATGACAATGCTGCGTTTTTCGCGTGACTTGAATGGCGCGTCGTATTGTCCAGCTAGTTAGCCCATTTCATTGTTACTTTAGTGAGTTCAGGCGATCGTGCGAGCCGGCGAAGAAGTGCTTTTTTTCTTAACCAAAACGTAGAATCACTATTAAGAAACGGACGCTTGACCGTAAGCAAACATACGTGTTGATCCTGTTTTATTGCCAGTGTGTAATCCAGAGTCGGTTGTGTTGTCAGTGCGTAGTGCTTAATAAATTGTCAGTGCATGATTTTTAACTTTATTTTTATTCCCAACCTAAGCTACTGATGTCTGATACTTTATTTTAACCAGCAAACTTCGCAATGGAAAGGCTGAAATTGTTAATAGCACTGGTATTTATGGTTGTTTGCTCTGTAGCATATTACTCGACTCAACTGGTCAGCAAGACTTTTGAACCAAGGACGGAAGCTGCGGAAGCTGCGGAAACTCAGTTTATTGATCCGAAAGTCGGCAGCGTTGTCCTGCAGGTCGACGAAGAGAGCAAAAACCCAAGATCGCCGTATTACGGCTTGACATACAAGCACACCTACGGGTTTCCACTGTCCCATTTTAACTTACGTTCTTTTGCAAAGAAGCTTACGGACTGGAGAGTTTTTTTCCCGAAATTATCAGACGCGCTTGATAGATTTGAACGATTGAATCCTTCCCACGACGAACAGGCTTTCACCTCACCAACTTCAACGGAGGTGGTTCTAGCAGCTGGTACTACATATATTATTGGAGATACATTTAAAGCTACTATATACGCTAATGATAGACAGGGTCGACCGAAAGCTTTCGGTGGAGATTTCTTTAGAGCGAGGCTTATCCGGGACAAAAGTGCTGGTCCTTTCACTGATGGGATACCATGCGTTGTCACTGACCACTGGAACGGTACGTACTCAGTCAGTGCGCCGTTGGTACAAGCTGCAGGATTTACCCTTGAAGTCATTCTCGTTACCTCTTTGGAGGGAATTTCCCGTTTGGTACAGTTTACTTCGACGAGAAGAGAGCTTGGCTATAATTACGTGGCTGACTTGGAATCCGGAGAGAAGGTACGATGTAACGTCGACATGTCTGCATACCCATCGTGAGTAGTTATGTGATAGTAGTAGAATGACTTTCTTTATATTTAAGCCGAATATAGACCCGTAGACGTAGGAAAATTAATATACCGATTTGTAGTTGGCGTTGTTCTTTGGGAATTAAGCTATCGGATTTTTTATCATCCTTAATTTTGTCGAAGTTTACACAGTATCCGCATTACGTTTTGTTTTAATTATTTGACCATCATACGTCACCCCCAAAACCAACGCTATTTCAGAATTTTATTGTTTTATTTATTTAGCCTACAAATTTGCTCATCTTAAATCCAGAAATCTCTGTTTATAATGAAGCTGGTAGAATTATTACTTTCAGTATTAATGTGTCAATATTATGGTAACTATACTAAGGTTTGCTTGTTCAACGATGATTAAGCAGCAATAACTGGTTACAATGAAATGGTAATGATAATTTAAAATAATATTATGATACTGTGTTTTATGTTTCGATTACAAAGAAATATTTTTAGACCATATCATGCACATCATAAAAGATATCATCCGCAAGTACCTTACAAAACATTCTAGTAAGACATGTACGCGATAAAAATATTTTTACCAGTGCGTATTTTGCAACAAATTACGAAACTTTGATTGTTTTGGTAAATATGCACTGTTGCAATAATGTTAATAACACATTTAACATAAAAAACGTTTTCACTCGTTTTCCAGTAGTATTTATTAGTTTACCGACGGACAAGGCTTACATTTAGCTTACAGAGAACTTGTTTTGTCGGACTAATTCGGTACGATTACACGGGTCACATAAAAAATGAAGCTTTGTATAAGACCAGAACGGGGGTCGGATATCCGGTATAAAACAGATCTTTTTTAACTATTTGTCTCCGGCTAAAATTGGTTATTATTCGCAAGCTCATTTTGAACGAAGCAGCACAAATATGTTAACGCGACGTCTTATTTGTGTTACGCATCACTTTCAAGCTCAAGCAATTAGGTCAGACAGCTAAATGCTAAAATTTAACAATGGAATTTATAAGAAATAATAAATTTTGACTTACTTTTTATTATATTTGCATTTGATTGTCATTCGCATCATTTTTATAAGTTTCCGTTTTATCACAGCGCAAATGCATTTTACGTTGTTAAAAGTGTTAAAGGTTCTTGATTAAAGGTACAGTAAATAAATGTACAGTTTGCTCGTAGTCATATATACTTCCATAGGAGTCAAAAAATGCAAAAAACGTGCACAAGTGGGTGTTTTTAAGTTAAATAATCGCGGCCTCCATTGTAAAAACACATAAAGAAAATATACGACATAGTTTGTACGCCTTGTTACCAGAATAAAATAATTTATATAATCCAACTTGTTTTAATGGTTTCAAAATAAACTTCAGTTAATTGTTGGCAATAGAATTAAAACAATAACGAAAGATTGCTAATTCCCAAATACACCGAGTTTCTTATTCCTCATTGCGGTTACGGTGCTTCCAAAACGAGAAAGATTTTTTGGTATTTCTTTATTTGATCTTGGCGGCCATTATTAGGATAGAAGACATTAAAGATGGCGGGTCAAGGCTTATATTTTTAAACTGAACTTTTAAACATTATTTAGTTGCATTATTTTAAGATGTTTGCTGCGCGTCGTGAAAAAGATATTCGATATTTTTTTCACATACTACTGTAATAATTCTCTTTATAAGTGTCTACATATTAATTTGGTTTACGCGTTTGTTCACATGGATGCGAATTAATGTGACTTAGCGCATACGTCTATCACATATTCGCACCTGTATGGCAAAAAGCCCGCATTTTTTTTAATTAAAAACTTTTTTTGTGGTAAAATATCCTACCATGCCTACCTAGGTTGTAACTAAGTTTACTCAAAATCCTGACATAGGAAGATTTTTTCACAATTTAAAATTGAAGCTTGGATCTGCAACCTAAACTTATAACCCTCCAAGCATTTTACTTAAACATTTTGACCTCCATACCCCTTCGTACATCGGCAACTTTTTTCCAACAAACCAGCTATAAGATGCACAACCAACACCTTTATTTCACAAAGCAATGCTCCACGATTACAAAACTTTACAGCTAAACGAAAACACCGGCGCGCAGCCTAGCACATGCTTTCAACCAAACAAACATCGGGAATCACCACCATTGTTACTCAGCAAAACACTCGTTTAAAAGCAACCTCTAAGGCCCTAAGGGTTCACTTGTCATATCCTGCCACGCACAGAGGTCTTAATTGGTTGTACATCTTTTAAGCCGATTGATTAAAATCTTTGTCCACAACGGCACGTGGACATAGTATTGCTTTTTATAATTAACCTAAAAGATGGATAAAATTTTACACGACGGCTCTTTAAGTAACTGGGGTTGTTACATTGAACGACTTCGTGGAGGCGAAGCTGATTCCCCTTTTCCTGGTTTGTGCGGCACAATGTATATTTATTAAAGATGTTGATATTTTAACTGATTTTTTGTTTCAGGTTTAAAACAACAGAAACTTGCGATTACAGCAACCCAAGAAACGAGGAACCGTGGTTCTGTATAAAACCGCCTTCTGGGGTTTGCTCGCCAATTAAGAATGTTGTCTTCGGCGCCCTACCCGATGAAGAGCCCAGAGAGGACTTCAAGGACAATTTAAAAGCAAAATACGAGACAATGACAAGTATTAAAGGTTCAGGAGTAAACATTTTAGTGGCGCCAGATAATACCACAACATCCACTGCACCAGTATTGGAAGACTGCGTTGTCAAAAATCGTAAACATATTCGACCAAATGGATACATGTGGGACGGGAGATGGACCTCACTGACGTGTGCAAATACTTTGCAGACTGTACAAGAGACTGAAGATTGTCTGAGAAACAAGGTGGTCTACTTTTTCGGTGATTCGACCATCAGAATGTACAGCTTTCTGTTGGGAAATCATCTAAAATTGCAGTTCGTCGGACCGGATTCCGGCCACATTTGGCAAAACCCAAAAACCCTTTACAACGAAGCGACCAATATAACGACTTATTACAGAGCTCACGGACCACCCTTGCAGAATCCAGGCGGACCTGAAACACGACCTTACATCAGCGACAGTTTGGACGGAATTCGTGTTGCGGGGAAAGACACATTCATCATTCTCAATGTCGGGGCTCATTTGCATAAATTTGCTCCTTCTATATATATTCATCGCATGGAAGGCATCAGGGACGCTGTTTTGCGACTCTTAAAGCGCCACCCCGATACAAGGTTCATATACCGCGGACTTGACGTATTATCGTCGCCTTTGGAATGGTATTTCTATAGGTACGACGTTATCGTACGAGAAATTTTCAAGGGCATTGATAATTTTATGTTTCTTGATTTTTGGGATTTAACAACGGTGATTCCCCAGAATGATTACCACCCTCCGACACAACTCACTCACATTAAATCATTGGTTCTGTTCGACTTCCTATGCAGTTAATGCTGGAAATAGTTATTAATTTCAGCATTTCTATCTTAAACGCAATATAATGTCGACAATACACATTATATATGCACCTTATTAGTCTCAGCACTTGTTCTTAAGATGTGAAACCTTTGTGGTATGATTTATTTATTAAGTTGTACTTTTTGTATGTGGCTTTTCACTTCTTTAACTTCATGCTGTATTATTTATTACTTTTATGCTATTTTAAATTAAATTTACGTATTTAGTTTATTGTTTTGTTTAATTGACTGTCAGCAAAAATTGATGGATATTCACGTCTATTTGTCCGGCCCGGTGGTCTAGCGATTAAGTGCGTCGCCTTTCAATCGAAAGGTTGCAGGTGCGAAACTGGTCGCTAGCTAGTCGGTTGTGTCCTTGGGCAAGGCACTTTACGGACATTGCCTGAACTCAGCGGATTAATGGGTTCTACCAAATTGAGGGAACGTGTCTATCATATACAACACACTGCAATAGCTCCGGTAACCCAACGATGGGCGCGAGGTGATCTGACGATTACCCGTGTGTTAACCCCCTAGGTTTTCCCATTCACGGGGATAAACATGAATATCCTATCCTATCCTATCTACCAGTGATCAGTCCTCGGACACACGGCAATAATCAGATTATGTAGCGCTCACCGTTTGGTTATCACATTGCAGTGTGTTATCTATGATTGAGACGTTTCTATTGTTTTAGTTTAAACCATCTATTCCCTGCCACTGACAACTTCCGCTAAATACCTTGCACAGATTCATATGAGGGGTTTGAGATTACATCACGTGTCGCAATTTACCGCTTCATGTATCCTCGAAAACATGACCCTTTTTTAGCACAACCGATTAAGCGACAATGGCATTTTCGTGACAATTCTTTCAAACCGCGATATTCTCATAATGCTATTACGTCAGATAAGCGTTGTTTAAGTCTGTTGGAGAAAAGAAGTTTTACTAAAAAAGCTGAAATGAACGTGAGTTGGAATTCTGGTAGCTCTGATTTTTTGGGTCCCTCTATGACTTTCATGGCTTTGGCGAATTACCCTCGACCTATCACCTAAAATGACGATTTCTACATATAATATACTGTATAGTATTATCTCATAATTCATGGTGTTTTAAGCCTATAACTCCCTGTAGAAAGCTGGTTAGTCTTGTGTTTAAGTGCGTCGTCTTTCAGCCGAAAGGTTACCGTCGTAACCGGTTGCTAGCTGGTCGGTTGTGTCCTTGGGCGAGGCACTTAACGGACATTGCCTGAAACCAGCGGATTATTGGGTTCTGCCAAATTGAAGGAACGTGTCCATATACAACACACTGCAATAGCTCCGGTAACCCGACGATGGGCGCGAGGTGATCTGACGATTGCCCGTGTGTCAACCCCTTTGGTTTTCCCATTCACGGGGATAAAAATGAATATCCCAAGTCCTGCTCCTAGGATGTCTGTAATTTTAACTTTTTATTAATTTCTGTGGTTAAATTTTAACTTTCTTGTACAGTAGAACCCCGCCTTACCTGACCACCTATGGGACCGTGATCACGCGGTCGCGTTAGCGGGGTGGTCGTGTTAGTGAATTTTGATTTGCAGCAAGTTGTCGTCATATGCAGCTTAAACGTCTGCATTTTTACTAATTTTTCACCAAATGCCATTATTTTTTATCAGATACTGCAAAATGAATTTAATACTAAAGTTTATCTTGTAGGATTCAGTTCTGTCTGCCACATTTTTTTGTGTGCGCTCATTTATTCTTATTGTTTTGAACATAAATAAAATTTAAATTTGTTATTTTGGTGACAAAGGGGAATTATTTAGCACAAGTGGTCACCTAAGCGGAGTCAAATTTGAAGTTTTGGACCAAAATATGGTGGTCCTGGTCTGGAAACCGGGGTGGTCGCGTTATTGAAACAGAATACAATGCATTACCATAGCAAATTATTTGGGACCGTACTAAAGTGGTCTTAATAGTGAGGTGGTCGTGTTATCGAGGTGGTCTCCAAGCGGGGTTCCACTGTATATAAAAAATACGGGCTACCGTTCCAGCATTTCCCTGGTAATTATGTGTTACTCTCTTCTGAGTAAAGCAAGATGAAAAGAAGATTTCTAAAAAAAAGTCCCACCAAGTTTTTCACGGCTTCGGGGAATCTCCCTAGGCTTATTACCCAAAGCTTCGGTTTCTTCACTTCTATATTATTTTATCTAACAAATCGTAGCGGTTTTAATCCGATTTAGTCGTTTATTGGAAATGTCGCTGCAAACATTTCACTAAATCCTTTGCCGGACCGTTTAGTCTGGTGGTTTAGTGGGACACCTTTCAACTAGTTCGAAAATCAGCGCTAGCTTGTCGGTTGTGTCTTTGGGCAAGGCACTTAACTGACGTTGCCTGAACCCAGCGGATTAATAAATCAAACACAATAGACTGCAATAACGACGGTGGGCGCGGGGTAAGTAAACCCGCTTGGTTTTCCCACTTACAAAATCGGAGCATTCTATTTTTAATAACACAGGGAAATTCCCCTATATCACCCAAAATATTGGTTTCTGCATATCTAAACTATATTATCAAACAAACTTTATAGTTTCACTGCGATTCGACTATCCCTTACAAAACAATGTGTTCTATTTCCAAACTGGAAACCATAAATATTAATCGTAAGCATTTGCAACTTTTTAGCAGCCTCTAGACCTCCAACGTTTTTACAGATCGAGTCCACTGGCTGGACAACCTTTCCACTTTATCAAGAACACAATTTATAACAAATATGGATATATTTCGCCAAAACAAAATTAAAGATTGCAGAGAATTTATATTTTGAACTAAATCATAGTTAAATAAATAAGTTAGTACATACTGCGTTATACTCCTTGCCACCCACCTAAGCAACCAAGTGTAATAATATTCACGTGATAACTGTTGGCTCCGTACGACCACTTAGAGCAGGGATGTTGGAGATCTTCAATCCAATTTCCACAAGGGGGCACAAAATATCAGCAGCAGGGTCGCACAGTGATGGATCAGTGGATGAAAGGTAACTGTCGATGTACATCCGTATTGTTGCACCACTGCTGCCAGTCCCGCTTAGACGGAACACGAGACGAGAACCATCGGAAAATTTTATCCGAACGCCCTGTTTCTCTGCAACACTTCCATCCACAGGATCTACATATCTGTAAATGATGTTTCTAATTAGGCACAAGAAAGAAAGAGTCGCATTTACTCAAATTTTAAATCTAACAAAATGGTGATAAGCATCTCTCTGATTAGTCAAACTACTACACATCACAGCAAATGCCATGATAACTAGCAACAACTTTCCTTGGAAACTGGCAACTTTATGATGCAGCAAGTGGAGACTTAAGTCATAAAATAGGATTAGACATTGTAATAACTAAAATTTACTTCCTTGTAACACTATACTTTTACTTCTATTGTACAGAACGCATTGTAATGCATACGGTATTAGATGTGTAGCTATAACAAATAAAATATTTTTTTAACAATTGAAGACTGCTGAATTGAAAGTTTTTGAAACAAGGTTCTGGGAACGCATTATTAATTGACGTAATGGCACAATATAAAAGTGATATCAATTGATTTTGTTTTACATTGAACTGAGTTCAAAGGTGATATTAAATTTAGACACAGTAATCAACAACTACATTATACATATTATAAGAGCTATGATCGTAAGTTCATGAGTTTGATCATTTATGGCAACTAGTGGTTTTTGACCAAACACCCTACTCACAATGTGAAAGAGACTTCCATTTTTGGGTAGTATCCATAATTGGTGGATGCTTATTCACACATGCTGTCGTTTTGTATAATTACTTATGGTCAATATTGATTAAATGTCAAAATAAGCATTTAAAAATTATGTTACCGGAAGTCACTTGGGAAAAAGGTTAAAACATATAGGAAGATAGGATATTCACGTTTGTTTCCTTGAATGGGAAAACCAAGGGTCAGTATCACACGAATGAGATCCTCAGTTCATCTCATCCTTACCAACTAGACTTCAATGTAAATTCCCAATTTCACAATAAAATGGATAACACCATTTTATTTTATGGCCAAAGTTTCCTTGCTAATGGGAATGGTAAAAACAAATCCCTACCTCATTATATTATAATTAACACAAACCACCGGAACATCATTTTCAGAAAACTTACCTAAAATTATCCATCAGTTGAACAATATAGGATTTGCCAACTGCGATTTGAGTTGATCCAATCAAACTTTGGTCTTCAATAGCTGCTTCGAGTAATTGCATCACCTTTCCAGCAGCTTCAGATTCAACTTGCTCGTAATCGTATCTTGTAAAACAGTTTCTGCCATATTTCCTCCAATGCCTCATAATGACTTCTTCGGCTGATAGATTCTGATGAGCGAGTATAGAGAGCCATGCCAACGCTGCCCACATCCCATCCTTCTCCCTTATATGGTCCGACCCAGTTCCAAAACTCTCCTCCCCACATAGAGACATCTTTCCTGCATCCATGAGGTTGCCGAAGAACTTCCAACCAGTTGGAGTTTCAAACATATCCATGCCAAGGTCTTTGGCGACATGGTCGACTGCCGCACTTGTTGGCATGCTACGAGCAAAGCCAACAACTTTGTTCTTTCTGAAATAAGGAATTGCGCTGTGGTTTGCAGCAATCACAGCCAAAGAATCACATGGAGAAACAAAGAAACCATTTTTTCCAATGATCATATTTCTATCTCCATCACCATCAAATGCAACGCCCAAATCAAGTTTTCCTTCTTTCATCTGATCCACCAGATCCTTGGCATAGGTTAGATTGGGGTCCGGATGTCCTCCTCCAAAGTCTTCCAGAGGAATCGCATGAACAACGGAACTCGAATCTGCTCCCAACTCCTCACAAATAATTTTCTTTGCATAAGGCCCCATAACTCCGTGAAGTGAATCAAACCGAAGCTTTAATGATTGCGAAGAGATGTAACTTTTAATAGATTGAAAATCAAATATTTCCTTCATTAAGTCAACATAGTCAGTGACACCACAAATTACATCCACAATAAATGTGTTATTTCCCACAGTAAATGAGTGACTTCCAATTGTATTGATGTCAACTGATATTTCTGGGCAGATTCGGAAAGATTGCAGAGATTTTGAAACCTGATAGATCTTGTCAGTAAAAGATGAAGGTGCTGGTCCACCATTTGCGATGTTATATTTAATACCAAAATCGCCGTTTGGTCCTCCAGGGTTGTGGCTTGCTGTCAATATAATCCCTCCAGTGGCAGAGTATTTGCGGATTAACCCTGACACGGCTGGGGTTGAAAGTATTCCATTTTGACCAATAATCAACTTGGAAACACCATTCGCTGCAGCAATTTTAATGCTCTGCTGTATGACGTCTTTCACCATGTACCGTCCATCTCCTCCCACAACTAGAGTGCAGCCTTCCAAACCATCAATGCACATCAAAATTGATTGAATAAAATTTTCTGTGTAATACTTTTGTGTCATATAGACTTGTGTGTTCTTCCGCAAACCACTTGTTCCAGGTTTTTGATCGGAGTAGGGTGTAGTGGTCTCAATTAAAACATTCATATTTAATTTATCTCAGTCCAAAATTGTTAAAATTTAAAAATTAACTAGCAATCAGACTATCGTCCAAATGGTGGTGGTGAGACTTTGAAGTTTGTGTCCCAGTCTAAAAACATGGCAGTTTTCATGCATTGTGACATGTTTAAATATTTTTTTATTTTGAATGTGCACTGATCATGCTTTCCAGACTGGGTTTTGTCCTTAGTCAAGGTACATAAAAGTTGTTGAAACCAGTAGTTTAATGGGTTAAATCTAAATTGTGACATATCTAACCATGTACATATATCTGTATTACTGAAAAGTTCCTTCAGTTTTAGATGAACCTATTAATTCGCAACTATTGACAAAATTTGATTTAATGGGCTTACACTGCAATAGCTTAGGCATTTGGGACCATGGGCGCCGAAACAATAATAAATCCCTAATACTAATTTCCGCACTGCTACTACAGAAATGAAACAATCCGTTTATAATTCATCAGATCCGTGAAACACGTCAGGCGAACATTTGACCTAATTTGACTGAGTTATGTCATGCCATTTAACAATATATATATTTAATAATATACAGTGTTGCCAACTATAAACATAATAAATTAATTTATTAAACCATAGTAGACTACTCTAACACAGTAAACATTGGTCGTAAAGACAGTTAAAAAGAAACCCAGTGCTGTCGTTTGGACCTTACGACACGACAGAAACTAGTTGTTATGAAGCTTTGTGCCCACCGCGTCAAAGTAATCGTAGCAATTTTTTTCCGAGTCGTACTAAGATGATCTAGCTCAAACCAGCAATCCGCCAATTTTTTAACGCTTGTAGCGGCATAAAAATGGGACAGATCGTCGCTTGTAGCGGGAGTGTATGCGTTTTATCTGCGGGCAGATGGCAAACCCCATTGAAGCGACACCCAGGGCAACCACCTCCCTGGGAACCCCCAACATACAAGCGATGAAAAATTGGCGAATCGGGTGCTAAAACGAAGTTCCAAATAGGATTAATACTTACTTAACGAACCCTTAGTTTTTTAACCTCTTGTATTCTTACGTTATGCGTGACATTTTTTCGACTTCTAGATATCATTACTCGGCTCATATAACACACACAATCACGTGTGGGCGTGAGGTAATCTGATGGTTGCCCGTGTGGTAATGCGAGCTTTGCTGTTTTAGGGAGTAGTCATATATGCATCCTTTCCTAACTATAACATGTAACTAAACAATGCATTAGCACACGGTAGCCTAAGCTTACTTCCTGCGTGTTATAACAACCGAAACATATTAATGTTCCTACTTACGGGGATTATGTATCATAACCCATTTGCACATCCTACTTACGAGGATAAAGTATCTTAACCTGCACATTCGACTTTATACAAGAGGATCGATACATTCAAAATTAACATATAATGTTCGATATGCAGTTATTGCATAATTTAAATATGACGTAACAATACAGCGAATTTATTATTATAGGGACGGTCATTATGGACGACTTTCAAAAGGGTTCGGCAACTTGAAATGTTTTGACTTACGAATTCGGGTGATGTATCAACAAGAACGTGACCGTTAGTAACTTCCCTCACACGTTTTGCACATCACCTACCATAATACAAACAGGGCAAATGAGAGCCGTGTATTCACTTATGCATCAAGGACTTGGTATCTAAAATTTAAATTAAACTAGAGGTTGCAGGTGCGAGACTGGTCGCTAGCTAGTCGGTTGTGTCCTTGGACAAGGCACTTTACGGACATTGCCTGAACCCAGCATTAATGGGTTCTACCAAATTAAAGAAACGTGTCTATCATATACAACACACTGTTATAGCTCCGGTAACCCGACGGTGGGCGCGAGCTGATCTGACGCTCGCCCGTGTGTTAACCTCCTTGTTTTTTTCATTCACGGGGATAAACATTAATATCCTATCCTATCCAACAGCGTGTAAACCATGTGTGACCACCACTATTTTTATTTTTAATGACCAGATATATGTTTCTACATTTAAAAACTATCGAATTTTATGGTTTCTGTACAACGTTTGTTTTTGCAAGCACAATCTATTGCCTTCTCGAGTTACCTATCCAAACTTGATATTCATGTTTGCTAAATAATGTAGTCACGTTGGTATAAATACTGTTATTATTGGGTATTAAAGTAGACACTTATTACCGGTTTTATGCGATTGAATGGTGAAGCGGTTTCCCGGAGAATGGTTTATGGTGAG
Source organism: Ciona savignyi (assembly GCA_000149265.1). Lineage (NCBI taxonomy): Eukaryota > Metazoa > Chordata > Ascidiacea > Phlebobranchia > Cionidae > Ciona > Ciona savignyi. Next base: position 53,765 of record CH003240.1, on the reverse strand, counting down.
TTTTTGGGATATTAAAAACTCTTTTTGTTTGCACTGAAATTCACTATCGTTGTGTGTTGGTTTTATGTTTAGTGCGTTTATATACGCAGTAATATTGTGTTATCATCGGAGATATATATACTGCATCTCTTGTTTATATATCTCCATTATAACCACCTAATAATATTATAATTTGAGAGATTTCCCGTAATATAACTCGTTGTTTGTCGAATCAGCTTGTCTTTTTTAGGTTATACTTTCCAGCCTCTAAAATTCGTGTGTTTTTTGTGTCAGTCATAAATTATCCTCTTTCTGACCTGCCAATCTTAATACTTTTTAAATCGCTATCGCCGTTGTCTACTCATTCACCTGTTATTTTTATTATTGAAATACAGATAAAGATTATACATTTTTCGTAGCCTATATCTCGAGTTTAGCCTAACCGATTTCGATGAATAAGGCATCTTTAGATTTGTGTGATAAAGATATATCTGATGACTTAGTGATAAACGTCGTTAATCTTACCCTTAATACAACTAAATGGTTTTGGAATTATAAACCACCAATGCCTATTCAATTACAATTAGGCTGCTTAGTCATGCGATTTGCTTGCAGAAACATATTGAGAACTATCAGGTTTTAAATGAATAAGGTTTTATACTAAATGATGAATAATCCATATGAGACACTTGCCCCAAAGTAGGCTTTGATATAAACTACAGTATATTAACACAAGTTAATGAGCTTTTGCGCGGTTTGTTTTGCACAATTTGCAGCAACGAGTCTATGCAGTTACCACCAGATGGGAGTTCCTACTGCTATACAGTCAATAAGACATCATTTAATGGTTCCTATCCTTAGTTGCTGGCTCTACCACGAAATGACGTTTGTTTTTCTCAGAATCAACTTTCGACTATATATTTACCATCTGTGCATCGCAGCAAAACCCATACATTCAGTTGGATTTTGAAGGTAGTTTGCGTGCTTTGCTTATAATAATGATGAGTCATATAAGTATAATTATTACAGATGAACAAACCACTTCTTCTAGTGTTTTTTCTCCTGGTGTTGATGATGACCGCAGATGCCGATGTTGATTTGAGTTTCCGACGTCGCCGTATTTCTCGACGAAGACGTTGGCAGTACTTCTACTCGGACGAGAAAGAACTTTTCCCAGGTTTTATATTCATATGCATTGTAAGATTCCGAAAAACTTGTTGAGCGATTTTTGGCAAAAATTTCAAGACTTTTAAAATTTGTATGTTTTTTTTTATATTATTTATTTAACAATTTACGAAGCTATTTTTGAGATAATCCCACCTATAAACAATGTTTTTTTTTTATTTCAGATGAGAAAATCTTTGAGCAAGCCGAAAGTGACGATTAATTTATTTTTAATTCCTGCGTTACATTAATATTGTGTAAGTTTTCATTTCTATGGTTTATTTAAATTGGAATATTTCTCTTTTGACGCTTAACAATCTGAGGTGTACATCTTATTACCATTTAGTTTGGTACTATTTGCATGTAGGCCTCTATGCGCGGAAGTATGTGACGCGTGGTGTCCCTTAGTCATTGTATTTAAACGAGTGTTTTGCTGAGTAACAATTGTGGTAAATCCCCAATGTTAGGACGGATGGAAGCAGCATGTGCTAGGCTGCTCTACGGTGTTTTCGTTTAGTTTAAGTCTTGTAATAGTGGAGCAGTGCTTTGTGAAATAAAGGTGTTGATTGTGCATCTGATAGCTGTTTTGTTGGGAAAAAAGTTGCCGATATACGGAGGGGTATGGGCTCAAAATTTTTAGACTAATTGCTAGCTTTTTCTTGTCCTTAGGTATAAACATAAACCATGATTGGTTGTTTAAATTGTATTACGCATATAACACATTTGCATATGCAAGGGACGTTATCACATTGGCAATCACCTCGCGCCCACCGTCGGGTTACCGGAGCGATGTGTGTTGTGTTTGATTCGTACGTTTCTTTATTTTACTACAAAGAGCCTATCACGCTGGTGGGTATTGTTTGCTATGTGTCTTGTCCAAGAGCACAACCGACTAGCTAGCAAGTTTTAAATCTGCATTCCTTCAGCGCCGCACTAATTCACCAGCTCATCGGTCGATTATTATTTTTGTATTTTCTACTTTCATATCTACTACTTAACACTATAAACATTTTTTTTAATAAATTAAATATGCTCTTAACTTGGTAAACATTTGTTTTTAACAAAGAACCAAATTAGCATAATAAAACGCATAAATACATTGTCTCGGGCGCTGAATCAAACATTCTTTTGTAATATTTAACACACGGGCAATCATCAGATCACCTCGTGCCCACCGTTGGGTTACCGGAGCCATTGCAGTGCGTTCCTTCAATTTGGTAGAACCCATTAATCCGCAGGCGATGTCGGCAAATGCCTTGCCCAAGGACAACAACCGTCCAGCTCGAGACCAGTTACACTTTTTCAAATTCATAACAGAAAATACTTTGGTAATACCAATACCTCTTAAGTGGCTTTCGGTTGGCAAACTATTAGGTATTTATTTTATTTTAAATAAAAATTATGATTACATTTTCCACACAGTTTATATAATTATCATTTACTTGGTAGTAACGTGGTAATACTATACTACGTTGGTATACTAAAAAATTAACAATAGAAACAAGATTTTTGGTGTCGATTTGCAAAACTTATATTTTGGTCCTGTAGGGAGTTTTCCTAACGCAATTTACCCAGAATTCGCTACTGTAGATTAAAACCATACTAGCTAAAACCATCATTAGATTTAGCTTGACTGTGTATTTTCTTTTTTATTATATAGAGCAAAATGTGACTGATCACTAGTTTAGGTGGAATTTAAAAGGATAGGATAGGTAAGAATAGTCATGCTTTTTCTTGTGAATGGGAAAACCAAGGGGGTTAACACAAGGGCAATCGTCAGATCACCTCGCGCCTACCGGCGTGAAACTAGATAGGAAAATTCACTTTAAATTCTAAAAATATGAAAAATTATAAAATAAAATTGAAAAATACATTAATTCAAATATCCCAGTTTGCTCCGAAAAGTTTGCAAAAATGTAAAAATAAAATTCCATTTTTTAGTTTGATTGTTTTTATTTTTGTATTCTAAAGTGAATACTTTTTTTTATATAAAACATGGTTTTTGAGTATGAATAAGCGGGAATAATTAGTATCTTCTTGCAAAAACGTTATACTGCTTGTATATAAAGTGAGTCTTTGGGTAACTAGTGAATCCGGTTGTTATAGCGTACGCTAAGGGGAGTTAAAAAAATGCTCCCGCAAATCAGTAACGTCACCTTATATATATATATTCCAGAACTATTTACCGTATGAGGCAACTTTTTTACGGACAAAAACCCACATAGTATGACCATTACAAGCATTAAGCAGATAAAAAACGGAGTAATAACAAGAAGGGTGTTCTTTTAATGGTTAAAGGGAATTCATGAAAACTTACAGATATCTATGAAAGATCGCGTCACCTACAAAAACGTTTTTTCTACAAGAACAGAAAAGGGAAACCCCCGAAACGATGTATATTATTTTACATTTTCCCAGCTTTAAATGTTAAACAAATTCATAGAGGTTTATTACTAATTTACTTTGATGATAGGACTGCATTGCTACCCATAAGTAGATGTACATGTGTTAATTAATTTGGCCTACCCCCTCTACATTAACGGCAATGGCATACACGAAAACGGAATACTGGAAAAACGTGCACTTTTGTTGTATAATTATCCTGGTTTTGTCCTTTTATAACAATAAATAGGCTCATTATCACGGGTGCCTCTAAATACTACAGGACCGCTTGGACCGCTTGGATCACTTAGATTGCTATGGAAAGTAATTCTAACCCTTTCCCAAACACTAATCTCAACCCCAGAACTAACTTTAACCCCAACCCTAACATTAATATCATGGCTTTTGTAATTACTAAGTATAGTAAGCGCTCCAAGCGATTTAAGCAATCCATGCGCACCAAGCGGTCCAAGCGCTCCTGTAGTATTTAGAGGTACCGCATTATCACAGCAGCTTTTATGCTTGATTTTTTGTCTTTTTGCCCCAGAGATTTAATGCATCAATAGGCCACAGCAAACTAATAAGGCTGTTAATATATTAGTATGATCAGATCGCTTTCACAACTTTGATGATTTAGTAAAATAATTCTGTCTGATAAGCGTGGTAGATGCAAGTACAAGACAACCAAACTGCATGCTAAAGCATTAAAGAAGAACGGAATTTTAGGGAATTGATTTTATATGTGAATATAAGACTTTAAAATATAAAGCTTAAAGTGTCAAAAATACTGACATAAATGAAAGGAAGTGTAATCACGCCATGCCAGCATGATTTTTGGAGTTTTCTGCGCCAATACCCGAAAAAGTAGTCCGTGCGCCACGCCAGATATATCCGGCGCATCATACGAACTTTCCAGTAGGGCTGCACACTTAAATATTTGATACGTGCACACTTGAGATCTTGGAGAAAAGTGACGTACACTCCATACTGAATAAGATTCATATTGTTGGCCTGAGAGTGATTGAATGATCTAATGTGTTTTTAGTTATACAAACTAACATTTTTTGCAGCAAAAATACAAAACGGAGTGTACTAAAAAGTGCGCTAGTGCCATACTTCTTAGAACAGGGCACTATACTACAAGGGTTAAATTACCGTGTGTCCACCCTTAATGTTGAGTAACCAAAGATCTGGACACAGCCGACTGTAAACCATCACTCTAACCCAGTGTTTCCCAACCCGAGTCCCGCGGTCTCAAATGAGTCCGTGGAAGGTTTAAATGAGTCCGCAAGCACATTAACAATTTGCTAAACTTTTATTTGTTTTTGATCGTTATAAACAGCAGTGATATGTTTTTATCAACGAGACATTGTAACTCATGGTAATTTTAAGTTTGTCGTAGTGAATCGTATGCATATAGTACAGGAACACTACACTTTTGACTTACGCTAATTGAAAATTGATTCACTTTGAGTCCGCAAAGACTTTCTCTGGTAAGGAAATAGTCCGCGACCAAAAAAGGTTGGGAAACGCTGCTCTAACCATATGAGTTATGCTGCATTTTGCATTATTTTCATTACATAATAATGCTGCATTTTATTTAAATGTAAAAAATGCTTTATCATAAGTAAGCCTTTTTTATTAGTGCTTTATATACTCCTACAGTGTTTACTGTCAAGTTAGGAAGCAAAAAGTTGTTAAAGTGTGAGTATTTTTTCAAGCATGATATTGAATATAATTGGGTGATCAAGCATGTCTGTCCCTTGGCAAAAGATTAGAATAAGAACTTGCTGTTGATTAACAGAGTTCAGTTAGATGTAATTAAA
>CH003240.1:22452-48314 GCA_000149265.1 Ciona savignyi | reverse complement strand
GGAAAGAAAGAGTTTTCACATGCCACATATTTATTAACATTAATTGCCATATATGTTACTCTTTAGAAAATCAAGAAATTTACTATCATTTACCATCTGCCTAAAATAGCTATATGTGTGCTAAATATCAATTTTTTAAAACTATTTAACCAAAGGAATATCTGACATGATAGAACGCTTACTATTCAGCATCTGCTCAATCAGATGTGTATTTTTCGTTTCATCACTAATATGTGGCTTTAATCAAAATCGTTTATCATTATATCTCTTTCTATTACTACCAGAGTAACCCTTGAATATATAATATAATGAGAACCTGAAATCAAGCATGCCAGTAAGAAGAAACTGTCGTGATAAATTGGGAAATCCTGGGTGCTCCAGGTGTTGACAGGCTCATGGTGGCCCACAATCCAACTTTGACCAGATGAAATTCCACAAGGAAGGTGAACTGGGTGTGTTGAGCAGGATTCGACTTGGTCTCCTCAATAACAAAACTAACCAGAAGCAAATCAAAGATTCGAAAGCCATTATTAAAACTTTAATCTCGACCAAAGCACCTTTGGTCCGGAAACGGCAGGTTATGCACCAACATTTCGGAGATTATCGCAGGAAAGTTGAAGAGGCAGATGAAAAATGGCAAAAGGACGCTTTGAACCTTGTTGCTTCTATGGATATTAATGAAGTTTCCATCACAGCAATTAATGGAAAATTCATAAAAAATGCAACTATTAGAGAACCATCGTATAATGATTGTGTGAATGAACTTAATAATTCATTTCAGTTTAATTTCGAAATTGATGAGACAAAGTAAAATCCTTTTAAGTTTAAACATTGTTCTTTCAATGCTTTTTATGTTGTTTTTCCACCATTTTTTGTGGAAATAAGAATCAGCTTGTTATTAAAACAGAACAATCATGCATTTTAGAATCATTATAATATTTTGATAATGTCTGAGAGTTCAAATAAATCATCTGAGGTTTTTAAAGTCCCAACTCTGGTCAATAATTCACTGATCACCAAGCTTACAAAACCGCCACTGGATGGAGCAAAACAAAAAATAAAGCCACCACTCGATGGCGCCAAGGAAACAACACAACCACTAGATGGTGCAGTAGAGCAAGATAATTTGAGCCAAGCTGAAATCAAGAAGAACACCCGACCTCTTGTTTCCTTCCGCACCAAATCTAACAAGCTTCCAGCATCTGTGTACAAACCACACCAGCCAAGTTCAACGGAATACTTAATTAGAGAAGCTCAACAGCATGGGGAAACCCCTGTTAAGAAACCTGCTAATGATAAAAAGGTACCGAATAAGGTTGAAGGTGGGAAGAATGAAACAAAGAGCCCAACTCCCAAGCTTGACTATTCTGCTCCACGATGGTCAACTCCGATTGATGGCAGCTCTTATTCATTGGAAGTCTTAAAAGCTGGTGCCATAGTTAATAACCATGAGTTGAAAGAGAAAGATCACTTTGTATTTGGAAGACTCCCTGTTTGTGATTTCATGCTGGAGCATCCGTCAATTTCAAGGTGATATTTTGTTATATTAGATTTTACCATGTAGTTATTAAGGATACGATATTCATGTTTATTACTGTAAATTGGGAAACCAATGGGGTTAACACACGGGCAATTATCAGATCACCTCGCACCCACTGTCGTGTTACTGAAGCTATTGCAGTGTGTTGTGTATGATGTACAAGTTCCTTCAATTTGGTTGAACTCGATCAAGTCCCTGGGTTCATGCAATTTACCATGTAATTATATAGGCATCATGCGGTTTTGCAATTCGGAAAACCAAATGAAGCTGATGATGTTGAGCTGCAGAAGGATGGAAGCGCTGGGTTTTACCTCATTGACCTTGGTAGCACTCATGGCACTTTCATCAATAAAACCAAAATACCTTCAAATAAGTATTACCGCGTTAAAGTTGGACATATGATGAAGTTTGGTGGAAGCACAAGAATACATATACTGCAGGTTTGATACACCACATTAATCATACAATACTGTAGTAGGCAGTAGATCCGTTGCTTGTTCAAATATATAAGACGGACCTATTCAAGATGATTCATAACTTGAGAACTAATATGCTGTGCAGCGTTATATCAAAAGAGCAGACTCCTCCTTTTATATTTAAATTAGATTTTTCCAAGCTAGCTTTCCAATGTGTTATGTATTTACAATTTTAGAGAAGATCCCAAGATAATTTTCTTTGATGTTCACTGGAATTAGTTAACTGCACATGAACCAACCCCGACCATCTCTCCATAATGCCTAATTGAATCTACCATTAAATTAACTTAATTCATATTAATAAAGTTCTGTATTTACTATTTAGTATTAATTGCGGAACGTCATAACACATTAAACGTAATATTGCAATTAAGATTTCCTGACATGCACAAATCGGGCCTATTTCAGATAATTAAAAACTGTGATTTAATCAAAATTTTCACTGCATGTCAAACGTACATTAGCCAATAGCTTTTGAAGTTTCTTTTTAATATGTTTAAAGCAGACTAATTACTGGTTTGAGTGGAGTTGCGCTTTGGAAAATGTAATCACTGGTATCAACTATCATTAAAGATGTCGTTCGTAGGGTCCAAGTAGTGATGAAGAAGCAGTGGCGGATCAGAGTCCAAGCGAGCTGCGAGAGATCAACAGGTACATCTTCTATTTCATCACGAGTACCACCTCCTTGTAGTGAACCCTGTGACTGATCATCCTCATACCATCCACAGAGCAAAGAGAGAGGACTTAGCAAAGAGAATGCTTGGGGATGATGTGGATAATGAGGAGAATGAATGCACGAAGCGCTCAGTGGATAAGGATGCCGGCATATCATGGGGGATGTGTGAGTAGCTCTGTGTAGTATCGATCACATTGTTTAGTGTAATGTGGTTATCATCACATATGTAATTTTTAACCAGGGCTATTACATTGTACTCTTTGTGAGAAGTTGCTATTGTTTCAGTTGACCCCAATAATCCACTAGGATGCGATGATGTCCTTTTACTTAATGACTTACTTAAAAGCAGGTGTAACCAACTAGGTCAACAGTTGGTTTTGGTGTGATAGCAAAAACTAATCATCTGACCAATCAATCTAATTGATTAAGTTCATTTATTTCTCAAACTCATTTATTCCTGGTATTACCAAATTAGTTTGTCAAATTACATTCCCTGCAGTAGAAAGGTTGATCAGTGACATCAAATATTGTTGACCATAGACGTAAAACTGCAGTTAATTTTTTGGCAAATGTTTTAATTATCACTTTTACTATTTTATTATAACAAATCGTCAAAATTTACCAAATATACCCCATCTAGTGGAAGATGCTGTAGAAGAAGAGCAGGATCAACCGGAGGGCAGTGTGGAGCTAGGATTAACCGATATCAAAGAACGCTTCTATGTTAAGGACCCACACAAAGCTCTCAAAAACTTTTACGAAAAAGAAGGTAAGTTTTCATCTGTACCAATATTTGAGTATTAATATTGACAATAAAACACACAGGTATTGAACTGGATTTCGAGTGCACTGAAAAGCGTGCTGGTCAGTGGACTGCAAGACTTGAGATGCCAGTTGACACGGCTTCTGGCCACGCCATATACGCTGAGGCTTCGGTGACAGGGAAGAGACGTGATGCCGTCAACAACTGTGCATTGGAAGCTTGTCGTATACTCGATAAACATGGGATGTTCAAGCAATCTGGTGAGTTCATATTCACCTTCTTCGAATGAATCACGTTGACAAAAGAGCTGGGCGTAATTAAACAAAGTTGTATTACGAAATTACGCCGGCTCAATTATGTAATTTTGTAATTTTTATGTCGTCATCGTTATTTAAACAAACAACCCAAAAATTATCGTGTTTTTCGATGCATTTTGAGGGTAGACAAAGAGAATGAAAGTTTAAACTTAACTACAAAGTTAAAAGTATAAACTGTTCGTTCGTCCTTAGTTGAAACAAACACTGACACAAAATGTTGGCATGTTTACCTCTTTCACTCCCGGCCAAATGCATTAATTTAAACATGCTGTCCCGCAGTGTTTTTTACAATTTTTGGTCATTTTCAAATTAGCACAGTTTTTCTCAAATTTATGCTATGATTTAATATTTAGTATGGTTGGAAAGATAATTTATCCCTCTTTTAAACAAACCGCACACCTAGAATCTACCTCCAATAAAGAATATATTATGTAAACTTTAGTGAACACCACTTTTTATGTAAAGAAAATTCTGCTCGACTTTAAAATTTTGAGGTGCACTGACAAACGAAATACTCACTAATTATTGGTATGCCCAAATGATATGAAAATTGGAATGTAGATTGTCTAATAGTTTTTGTACTCAGGAAAATTTGAACTGTATTTGTATCTTCAGTAGTTTTTTTACTATTCCTAATTGAAATTTTCCTTTATTCTAACTATATTATGAAAAATTGAACCAAAACGCATTGAAGTTTTTAGTTTTGTAGAACTAAAATAGTAAAAAGTATAAATAAGAACAGTGAAGGAAGTGTAAAAAGGGCATACAAAAGCAAACAAACACAAATACTATATCCAATATTCTTCAAAGCAGGGCACACCGAACTAGCTAGTCTCGCCGCCTTTTTCTTTATCGTGCGCTCAGCAGGCCCAGCTGGATTCATGCTTTGGTGAACACGAAGCATAAACGCCTGCTGCGAAAACGCCACCAACGCTCTCCTTTTTTTCTCAACGGCACGAAATTCACAGAAAATGTAAAGAAAGACTTGCTTGACAAAAAGAGCTTCTCCGCAAGTTAACGCGACTCCTGTTGGCTGAGTTAGTCACTTGTAAATTCGTGTAAAATCGATAGAAATAAGAGGCGAAGCCTTGAAAAAGAAAGACTCCTCGCATTTTTAATATTTCTCCACGAAAATTACAGAGAATAAAATATAGGGTTTCCTTGATCGAATGAGCCATAGCTGAGGTATCTACCATTACGCATTGCGGAGAAATCGTTTTTTAGATTTGTATCCATTTATGTACAGGCGGGATACCATGTTTTCCCACCAACTCGCCATATATGGCGAGTTGGGACGGAAAGAGTTAATCTGGTGAGTTTATATTCACCTTCTTCGAATGAACCACATTAACACCAAGCAATATACAGAGCGCCACCATAGAAAGGTTAAACAATGGGAGAAAGATGATTTCTATGACAGCGACGAGGACGGGTATTTGGACCGCACAGGGGAGCTAGACGTGAAGCGCACACAACGTCAACACCGGATTGGACGAGGGGCAAGCAAGTCGGGAGAGAAAGTTCAAACTTACCAATCACTGGTCAGTTATTGGGCAGAACAAGCAGTGCATTGCTGTATCAGTTCTATCTATTATCCCATGGTCACCATGGCTTACCATTACTTCGAATGTACGACATTCACAGAACATCGATATCGATACATATATAGGGGTGTGCTGGGATTTTATTTCATCGACCCAATGAAATTTATATATTGCTAAAGTCGGGTGTAATTTTTACAGTGAAGCTATATTGAACCAGGGTGATAACTATGTTGCCCAAACTTAAAACGTTTATTATTTCATTTTAATAGAACGAACAAATTGATTTGTTGGGGAGGGAAATATCTCAGATCGAGAAACAACTTGATGAGGACAAGAAAGGTTGGTTCACTTTGTGATGATTCGTAAACTTACAATTATCTTTGATAGAAATTATCAAATTAAAGTGCAAATATTAAGTGGTTTGTGTTTGTTGTAAAACTGGGACATTTGGTGTTGTCTGTATTAATTAGGATAGGATAGGATATTCATGTTTATCCCCGTGAATGGGAAAACCAAGGGGGTTAACACACGGGCAATCGTCAGATCACCTTGCGCCCACCGTCAGGTTGCCGGAGCTATTGCAGTGTGTTGTATATGATAGACACGTTACTTCAATTTAGTAGAACCCATTAATCCACTTGGTTCAGGCAATGTCTGTTAAGTGCTTTGCCCAAGGACACAACCGACTCGCTAGCGACCAGTTTCGCACCTGCAACCTTTCGATTGAAAGGCGTCGCACTTACCGCTAGACCAACGGGCCGGACAATTAAATATTAAAAGTGGCCAATAAATAAAGTGAGATAAATGTTGATAGTGACGCAAAGCAAGCCGGACATGGAGGATCCATTGGAAGCGTTTATGCAGGAGGTGCGAGCTGGGAGGACCCTTGACTCGAGCACAAGATCCAAACTAAAGCAGAGGTTGTTTGCTGCACGCAAGGAATCAGCTCGGTTGGGCAAACTAGCTGCCATCGCGAGACCTTCTTCCCTTCCCCCATTGAACAAGTGAGATGATACTGGTGGAAAACCGGTGCTATAAGTAGAGCATGTTCTGTTGTACTCGGTTACCACCACAGTTATGAGATCTCACAATTTGTTGCATGCAACGAAGGTGTAGTTGGGTTAAATAGTTAATTTATCTCACACTACCTGGGTTTGAGGGCAATAAACATTTTCATCCATCGACACTAACATTTTCATTTTCACAGTTTTTATTGTTTTTGATGGATTTTTTAAAAACAAATCCTTGCTGTGCTGCAGTTTTAAATATAAGAAAAATAACATTTTTAAATTCTTAAATAAAACAAACCTGCTTTACATATAACCCTGGCCAATACTCCACTCTGCAGAGAAGTATCCTTACAAACAAACTTTGTTATTGAATATTTCCATAAACTCTGTCTTAAGCTTAATCATTTAATACAATGGGCTTTAATGCAATGTAAGTGGGAACCTTTTGTTTCCCTTTATTTATCGAATTTATGATTAGTTTGGTTGATAACGGCAAAAGTCTGAAGTTTATAACTAACAAAAGTCAATTGCAAACTCATTTGATTTATATACAACTGCACAGATCGACTTAAGCGCTTAACTTGCAAGGTGCAATGTATGTTTAATGTGCTGTTTAAATAATTGTGCATTATAAATGTAGTGCAGAGTGTGAAGTTAATAGGAAATAATTATTCCAGTTCCATCAACAATTGCATGTCATTTATTGGGAGGATGAAAGGAAAGCGAAAACCAGTTTTGGTAAGTTTTTTTATTCTCAGGTTTTGCATTTTTTTCAACATACTTTGTAGAAACCTCCTCGAGGGAGGAGAATGGAAGAGAATAACCAAGAGGAGGAGGAGAATAACCAAGAGAGGGAGGAGGAGCCAATGGAATCACTGGAAATCAAAATTGGTAATTATGTCTTAAAAAGTTAAGTTTATCGTCAGACTATAAAGTGTGCTTATTTAGATTGGGAAAAATTCATATTTAAGTGATTCAAAGTAGATATCAAACGTTTAAACACATTTACCGTGTCTTATTTAAAATAAAATTTTGAATTCTCATTGCTTTTATAACTCCAAAAGTATTTGTTTGCTGCTACAATAAACATGATGCAGTGAATTCGATCTGAATAAGAATTGCAGGCTCTGATAAACGGTTTTTCACGATTACGGGTCAACGGTTTTAGCAATTTTTAATGTATATAAATTCTCATTAATATTAATTTTCATCAATATTTATGATTGTGATGCGTGAAAATCACACATCAAACATAGTTTCGAGCCGAATTCCGATATCCTTCCTTCCTCATGTGTGGGACATGATACTCTAGTTAACGTGGGTCGGACAATTATGGGTGTAATAAATATGGTTATTTATGTTCGCAGCCTTTTTCTCGCAAACTGCCTTAATCCTACTTGTCCTATAACGTATCAATGTATAACCGTTAAAACCTACCTATAAATGTCAGTAATCCACTGAGCAATGAATATTGTTTACTACTGATAAATTTTATTTGTGATGGTGCATCTGGACTGTAAGTGCCTGATGTAAATTTCATGTTAAACAAAGATGTTTTAACATAAACCGGAATTGCTCATTCCAACCCAACACGGTATTCAATACTGCAAAAGCTTCAGTAAGCACACTATAAGCATGTAACTATCAATTGTTTTGTGATAAAATGCTGCGTTTTTTATCCCCGGGAATAAAGTCAACTATCCCATTTCTAATTATATACTTCACTCCTAGGCACAGATCAACAAGCAGAGGAACAACCATCTCGATTGGAGCCAAACATTTCTTCAATTCCAATTAACCCCACTACAGTCCATAGCGACCACACCGAACCCCCTAAAAATCCCACCCTAACTACTTCCAACCCCAGTGTAACCTCCTCCAAAACCACCTCGAATCCTACAAACCCCATCGAACCCCCCATCATCCCCACCCAAATCCCCACCGAACCCCCCATTAACCCCACCCAGCCCCCCATCCAACCCATTATCAACCCCATCCAACACCCCAGCAACCTCTCAGCCCCTACCCAGGAATCGCCACCTGATGAACCAGGGTCAACTGTGGAATGCATGAAGATGAACTCTGACGACCAAGGTGATTTCCAAAAATTTCCCTGCATTTATGCATTGTTGAATTGTTCTTGATATTATCTCTTGTTTGGTAGGTATTGTTGAAGAGCAGAAAGAACAGCCGAAATCGAAGAAAAGAAAAAGAATTCGGAAGGTTAATCCTACTTTTAATATAACTCCCCTTTTGTTATATATATTCTTAGATTAATTAACCTACATTATTTTAAATGTTACCCAAACCCATACAAGTATTCTTTTTATTTTGTTATCCCTGTAATGGAATCCCTGTATCAAATGTATGATTTATAGCATGTGGGGCAGCAAAAGGGAATGAAGATGGAAAGCTCAACGAATGATCCAAACTTCGCTGATTGGCTTCCTCCGCAAGGTGAGACAACCTGGATAGTTCTGTCTTTCCTCACGTCACAAAAGTTTTACATGTTGGCTGTAATACACACACATAACAATCCATGCTGGCAGACAGTTGTTTGTTTTTTACCACCTTGTGGATAACAAATATCTGTCCGCTGACTCGGGGGAATTCCCTGTGATACTAATAAGCAGTTGGTGGTTAAGTGCACTGCCTTTTAGCGGATGGGTTGCAGGTTAGAAAACCAATCATACAAACACAAGCAAAAGCTTACGACAATCGGTGCGAGATCATTTAACGATTATTTGTTTAAGAATGCTAACTTTAACATATCGCGAGATAATCAAACAATTTCGTTTTCCCTTGCTTGGGGATAAACATGATTATTCTAACCAATATATCCTATTAAATCAAAAAAGCTATTTATGTTATATTATTTGAACTTATGTTTCACATTCATTTTGTCCCCAGACCAAACTGGAGATGGAAACACAAGTCTCAACGCCAAATATGGATATTGAATGTGACATCATACACGTCATAATGATCTGTGCGCTCGGGCGACTTTACGATTTCGCTGCAACAAACATCTTTTCTGTGTGAATTGCCAGCAACTCTGCTTCATAATATCCGATTTCCACTACTTAAACAACTATGTGACAATGTTGTATTTAACGAAAGTTTTTCCTCTTTTGAATACATTTTCGAGCCTGGACCTTTAAAGAAATTTTGAAATGTGCAGGCGACAGCTTGAAGGATTGGGTTATGAAAAGCCATGAAATGCGCAAACATGGAACTTGGAATATAGATTTTTCATAACTGAATTTCAGAAATTGACTTAGACTAATTCTGATATTTTAAATCCTATAATATTTAAAACCCTAGTGGAATTTCTAAAATGCCCAAACATAAAAAAAACGGGGTTCTAGCATTTTTCTATGTCGGTATTATTTGGTAGTAGATATATGGAGATAAAAAGGAGAATTCATTTAAATTAATAAAAATAATATACCCATGAAGTAATAAGCATCACGCGTGTAACTCTAAAGTTTTCAGTTGGGTTCTAAGTGGCGGACTGAACAACAGTCGTTATCGCCGAGTTAATAACGAGACTGTTCTGTCAACAGTTGTGTTTACATATGCTTAAATAAATGTAGTGCATAATAGCGTAGATTTCATCTCCAGTTATTATGACCTGGGAATGGAAACCTCTAATGCTTCTGAAACTGAACAAGAATTTACAACAACCTTTGAATAGGATAATTATTTTTATCCCGTGAATGAAAACGGGGTAAACACCCCCGGGCAATCGTCAGATCACCTCGCGCTCATCGTCGGGTTGCCAGAGCACGTTCCTTTAATTTGGTAGACCCATTAATCCGCTGGGTACAGGCAATGTCCGTTAAGTACCTTGCCTAAAGATACAACCGACTCGCTAGCGACCAGTTTTGAATCTACAACCATTCGATGGCGTCGCACGAAACGGCCAGACTAGTCCACGGTCCACGCTTTCGGGCCACACCTTATCCTAAAGCCGGCCCCCCCTCAGTACTGGTCGCGCTTTATCGCACACTCTTCTTCAGGGCTCTATATTGTTTTGATTCTAATTAAATTTGGATCGCTTAATATTGTTCTTTCGCCTAGGTTTGGCGGCCGCGTCCGCTATATTTATTAAATTATATCTCTTTTTTTAATTACGTGTTTTAGCGACTGTTCGTTTTGCCGTCTTTTCCTGTTCCTGTATCGTGATTATATTCGTTAGTCATTTTTAAAAACTGGGGCAAAAACTGAATAAACTAAACTAACTGGACGGACAAAATGATAATCTAAGGAACCTCTACCACAGCACATAACATGCATTATCTAAACTTAAGACCAATGTAGCAATATATCCAACATATATAAAATCTCATTATCAGTATTGTTAGAACCATCTATTTGTATGGATTGTACAAAATAGTTACCGATACAAAGAAGATAAAACAGCTTTCGATTATATAACAATCCTTTTTAAATTGTTATGTGCGCCATTATTTATGTGTCACTTTTTTTGAAAAGGGAAATATTTGCTGTTGAGGTAACGGCTGGGATTGTAATTACGTGTTTGGTTTGTAACACTGGTTAAAATTTAAATGCAGTTTTTTTAATAGTAATTAAAATAGATGGTAAAACTCCCGCGTCCCTACATATAAGTGATTAGTTAAAATAGCAGATATTTGCATTATATAGACACTTGTAATGTATGATTGTTACTCTTGCTTTACTGTTGGAACGAAATATTCAAGTCAACTGAACCAGGAATCGGGCTGTGAACAATCAAACTACTAAGTCTTTCTACTGCTTAGCTCACAAGTGACTGTAGGGAAGAAGCATTAGCCAACTAACGACCTGAACATTCAAGAACCAAGATGTGGGCCGACTTGTGTTTTGTCCGTCCGAAACCATCTATGAAGAGCATTCATATGTGTTCTGTAACATGTCCTAGATAGGTGAAAACGAAGAGTTTTACCTCTGGGGATTTCACCAAAATGGTAAAACTCTATTTTACCTGTTTTTCTGAATTTTGAAATTTAGGTATCATTCCGCGCCAAACGTAATTGCCCAAGTTTAAATTATTTGTTTGTGATGTTAGTCCACTTACAAAAGATGCTTAAAAGAGCTTTCCAATTTTTAATTACATAGGGAAATTCCCCAAATATATAAGTATTTTTTCCATCAAACGTAAGACAGGGGTACATTGGATTTGGCGGTTTGTCATTGTGTACTGCATGTTGTCGTTATCACTTGTTTCATATAACTACCCTCTAACATAATTGTAAATCCACTTTAACTCGTCGCAGGACTTGACGTTTCCAGATATTTTTTCCCACATACTTCCAAGCTGACTTATGTTTCGCGCATGTATTGTCGTGTCGAAATCTGGCTTTTCCGTGAAGAGCTAATAATAATCTAGTGCGCGGCCTAAACGACGTTTTGGTGTATATACTGCCGTGTCCACATATACTAATTTAATCACCATCTAAGTGTTTTGTCATGATCGCAGTAAACAAGAATACACCAGCAACCTTCAGTGAAGTTGTCGGATTGCGGATTATCGCAGTAATAACTAAGTAATATTAGCTAGGGAATAGCCAGGACAGTTCCAGTGTTAACCATAGACGCCAAATATAGAACTGAAAATAATGATCCCATACATAGGAGGAGGGGGGCATCCGTTTTTATGTTTAAAACAAAAAGCAATGTTATATAGCGCGGTAGAGACACGCAGTAATCTAACCAGGTTATATACTTTTTAACTAAACATGGTAAGCAAATTTGGTTTGTTAACGAAACAAATTATATCAAAGGTGTGCAAAACATAACAATTGGACCCCGCTTGTACATATATATATATATATATATACATTAGGCGAAAAGATATATATGTGCATATAGGTTATAAAATCGGTTCGCCTAATTTTAAACGTAGAGCTCACCTTTCAGTGTCTATTTGACCAAAACGGAAAGTAAAATCCGACAAACAGTTTTAATCATTATTTCTTGAGCATCACCCGTATGTGAAGCACAGGAAGCGTTACAAATAAATTTTGTGGGAGAAAGTTGTGTATTTAATTTTGGTTCCGTTCATGGGTGTTTTCATGGAGCAACCGTTCGACTCCAACCAGGTTTGTCCCGTTTTTCCGAATAAAGAGATTCCTCACCGAGCAATAAATCGTCGAAATACATTAATCAGCGCGTCAGTTGTCAAATCATTGACAAAATCTAGATGAACTGGTCTAGTTGGCATTCCATTAAATATAAGAGCCACACCTTCTGTATATACCTAATCAACTCCGGCGTGAGAAACTGGCGTCAAATCCAACTGTTTTCAGGATGGCGGTAGTTCGATCATGCAGGTGCGAAACTGGTCGCTAGCTAGTCGGTTGTGTCCTTGGGCAAGGCACTTTACGGACATTGCCCGAACCCAGCGGATTAATGGGTTCTACCAAATTGAAGGAACGTGTCTATCATATACAACACACTGCAATAGCTTCGGTAACCCGACGGTGGGCGCGAGGTGATCTGACGATTGCCCGTGTGTTAACCCCCTTGGTTTTCCCATTAACGGGGATAAACATGAATATCCTCCTCCTACTCTGTTGCCCGGGTTCGACGTTTATTCGATGACAAAAGCAGGCAAACGTTCAAAACTTTTCGAATATTTGTCTGAGCTCGAACTATCCAGAATGGAAAATTCAGGGAATTTTACGCATGGTTAAGATAAAAGTGGCCTACAAGGCCGTGGCATGGTAAGCGTGAAATAATCAATACTGTAAGGTGTGATGATGAATGGGTTCGTTAAGAGGCGTTCAACCAATTATTCTTCCTATCTTTCTAATACACCGACATCACAGAAAGAGATGTCACTTAAAATCCTGTCACAGGAAGTTTCAGATATTTTCACAACCTCAAACTAAAGAGTAGATCTGCAACATGAACTTAATACATTCGGGACATTGAAGCAGCTAGAAAATAGACAATCAACATCTTTAATTCACAAAGTTTTAGCCCAATCACGGGGCTAAACATGAATATCCTCCTTTCTCAAAAAACCAAGGGGGTTAACACCAGGGCCAGGGCCGGTTTTAGGCCGATTTGACCGATTAGATCAAATTGGGCCCCGCACCTTGAAGGGGCCCCGCGCTAGCGGGGGTCTTTCTATATTACGAGGTTTAAACTACTACTGAAACGTAAAATAAAAAGTGAAATAATATTCTTTCTTGTAATATTAATTTGTTATGCATCGTAACTAAGTCAAATTTATATTTCTGTGTCTGCCTGTTACGTCATAATGAATATGGTTGCTAAACAATATTTACAGTAGAACCCCGCTTACCTGACCACCTATGGGACCGTGATCAAGCGGTCGCATTAGTGGGGTGGTCGTGTTAGTGAATTTTGATTTGCAGCAAGTTGTCGTCATATGCAGCTTAAACGTCTGCATTTTTAATTTTCACCAAATTCCATTCTTTTTATTAGATACTGCAGAATGAATTTAATACTAAAGTTTATCTTGTAGGATTCAGTACTGTTTGCCACATTTTTTTTTTGTGTGCGCTCATTTATTCTTATTGTTTTGATCTTAAAAGAAATTTAACCGTGTTATTTTGGTGACAAAGGCAATATGCGCGGTCCTGGGCTGGAAACCGGGGTGGTCGCGTTATTGAAACAGAATGCAATGCATTATCATAGTATATTATTTGGGACCGCACTAAAGTGGTCCTGATAAAGAGGTGGTCGTGTTATTGGGGTGGTCTCTAAGCGGGGTTCCACTGTATATATAAACAATATAGATACGTAAATAAGCATCCACATCACCTTTAATTTGTTTTATAGCAAGTATTAAATGTCTATTTTTGTAGTTTGTATGAACTAGTACTGGTATGTATTTTATGATATATAAACACCCATAAATTTTGCTATGAAGAGTAGGGGCCCCGCCATCACATTTCTAATTGGGCCCCGCGGTTCCTAGCACCGGGCCTGACCAGGGCAATCGTCACATTACCTCTCTCCAATCAACTGTACATTTAAACACGTCGGAATAAACCTTCGAATCTACGTTCATTATATGTTCGTTAATCTGCTCATCAAGCGACCAAACTTGAAGCGGTTTTAATCGTTCTTCTTCGGGAATGAAATAGATTAATTCCTTACAATAAGACGACCATTTCGTTAATTTAAAACCTGCCCTTGAAAAAAAGCTACGGAGATCTTGGGCCATTTAGACATTAATTTTCTTTTCCGGCACTGATACTATAGGCATTTGTCCGCGTAAAAATATTACTTATTATTATGAGTCTCATTTAAACAAATTGGACACAATTGTTTTTTTCTGGTATAGCTTTGACATTTAACAAAAGAAAAAGTGAAATCGCAATAAAACATTTTATTTGTTGAAAAATTTGGCTCTTAATATGCAGAAATCCACATTTTGGAAGATAATCCAGGGGAATTTCTCTGGAACGTTAAAAAAACAAAAGTGTAATTAAAAAAAAATTAGGTTTTTTGACCATAGCGCCTTAGGATAGGATAGGATAGGATATTCATGTTTATCACCGTGAATGGGAAAACCAAGGGGGTTAACACACGGGCAATCGTCAGATCACCTCGCGCCCATCGTTGGGTTACCGGAGCTGTTGGAGTGTGTTGTATATAATAGACACGTTCCTTTAATTTGGTAGAATCCACTAATCCACTGGGTTCAGGCAATGTCCGTAAAGTACCTTGCCCAAGGACACAACTGACTAGCTAGCGACCAGTTTCGCACCTGCAACCTTTCGATTAAAAGGCGACGCACTTAACCGTGAGATCCGGGCGCCTTAGCGGCTGCTCCAATTTTGGCAAATTTGTTTACATGTTGGTGCGTTAACCACTACTTTACCAATTGGAAGAAAGAAATTCTGGAAAGTACCCTAAAAATTAAGATTTGTTCCGATATGTTTATGACAGGCAAGTCATATCGCCCCGACATTTCTAAGAAGAAGTGATCGAATTGAATTGTCCGGCCGGTTGGTCTAGCGGTTAAGTGCGTCGTCTTTTAATCAAAAGATTGCAGGTGCGAAACTGGTCGCTAGATAGTCGGTTGTGTCCTTGGGCATGGCACTTTACGGACATTGCCTATTCCAAATTGGGCGCGAGGTGATCTGACGATTGCCCGTGTGTTAACCCCCTTGGTTTTTCCATTCACGGGGATAAACATGAATATCCTATCCTATCCTAAACTTTTCGTTTTCCTTTTAACCCCCTTGGTTTTTCCATTCACGGGGATAAACATGAATATCCTATCCTATCCTAAACTTTTCGTTTTCCTTTTCCGTTTTTCCGCGTTTATATTTTAGGTAAACCATTTTGTTAGTTCATAGACTACAACAGTTTTGGCTGTCAAAATAGCTTTGTTAACATTTGTGTGGGAAGTCATATAATGGTACTAAATTTCTCACTCGCGCTCTTTTTCTGTCTATATATATATACATATCCTGTATGGTGCCGCTCATGTTTGTGCTTAACTACAGGACTTCTATGGAAGTCCCGCTATTTCCGCTCGAGCACAGTTTTGTGAACATGCGTCTAGAGACAGAACGGTAGTCTGATTTTTCTCTGCTGGATGGCGCTATTTATCAGCTGTACTAAAGCGGGGCGGAGGAAAACTACTCACTAAAATTACGGACACTAATTTTACCCCATTCCTGAACACTAAACTTAACCGCAAGACTAATACTAACTCTAGCCCCATGTTTATTACACCATTTACGCATTTTAAGTAAATAGTGTTTACAATCAAAAAACTGCAAAGAGATCGATTACTTTAGCCAATGCTTGGACAAATTCCAAAAATGCTCAGACAAGCTGAATGCGGCGTTATGATGAGTTTGTTTATAACTTAGAAACAAAAGAGTTAAAAAGCCGAAAAAATACCTCCCCGTCGGGGAATCGAACCATAGTCTCCCGCGTTACAGCCGGCGACACTTACCACTATACTAACAAGGAATACGATTAGTAAGTGCGAAAACTAGTATAAGACCACTCAGTCGCGGGTGCCTCTAAATACTACAGGACCGTTTGGATCGCTTGGATCACTTAGATTGCTATGGAAAGTAATTCTAACCCTGTCCCAAACACTAATCTCAACCCCAGAACTAACTTTAACCCTAACCCTAACATTAATATCAAAAATAGTCACTCCCCAGATAATTCCAAAAAAATAAATAGCGCCACCAAGCAGAGAAAAATCAGACTACCGTTCCGTACCTAGTCGCATCTGTTTTGTGAAGCCCGCTAAAAAAGTTTCGTTTGGTTGATCATTGAAAATTCAGCTGTTTTGTTGTTAATGTATAGTGAGCATACTTACTATTTTTATTTCTACCATACAGGTTGATTTTTTGGTAATTATTTATACAAGGACTAGGCTACATTGATATAGTCGGCTGTAGGCTAAACAACTCCTGTACATGCAGACTGTGTGACTCTGCCATAAAATGTTTAATCAACAAAAACCTGGATTTGGCAGCGCATTTGGTATGAGTTATTTGATAATCTGTTTGTTGCTATGGACTGCATTTTTGAAAATGTTTTCCTTAGCTGTCATGGCGTGTTGTGAACATGTTACATAGCATATTTAATATCTCAAATATCTGCGTTTATCTACTATGGTGTGTAAACTCAAGTACCGTACTAAAATTGTCCAAAGCATATATATATATATATATATATATATATATGAATAACGGTGCCTGTAACTCCTAGTTGTAGTTCCACACAAGTTTATTCATTGGTGACTCTATTTTTTTAACATGCGGCTAGAGACAAAACGGTAGTCTGATTTTTCTCTGCTGGATGGCGCTATTTATCAGCTGTACTAAAGCGGGAAGGAGGGAAACTACTCACTAAAATTACGGACACTAATTTTAACCCATTCCTAAACTCAACCGCAAGACTAACACTAACTCTAGCCCCATGTTTATTACACCATTTACGCATTTTAAGTAAATAGTGTTTACAATCAAAAAACTGCAATGAGCTTTAATGTTATAAGATCGATTACTTTAGCCAATGCTTGGACAAATTCAAAAAATGTTCATACAGGCTGAATGCGGCGTTATGATGAGTTTGTGTATAACTAAGAAACAAAAGAGTTAAAAAGCCGAAAAAATCTCCCTTTCAGGGAATCGAACCATAGTCTTCCGCTTGACAGGCGGCGACTCTTACCACTATACTAACGAGGTATATGATTTGTAAGAGCGAAAACTTGTATAGGACCACTCAGTCGCGGGTGCCTCTAAATACTACAGGACCGCTTGGATCACTTAGATTGCTATGGAAAGTAATTCTAACCATGTCCCAAACACTAATCTCAATCCCAGAACTAACTTTAACCCCAACCCTAACATTAATATCATGGCTTTTGTAATTACAAAGTATAGTAAGCGATCTATGCGATCCAAGCGGTCCAAGCGATCCGGAGTATTTAGAGGTACCGCTCAGCCGCTTAACACTTGAAAATAGTCACTCCCCAGTTAATTCCAAAAAAATAAATAGCGCCACCCAGCAGAGAAAAATCAGACTACCGTTCTGTCCCTAGTCGCATCTATTTTTTTCTTTCCATTAGTGACGCATGGGAATTCCCTTTATTATTTGTATACTTAAAGTTAATGTTGGTTATATATAATCATAATTATTATTTTTTACACTTGTGCTCATAATCTTGTCATCCAGGCTCTGGGGGAGGGAATTTGTTCGGAACGAAAACCACTTCATCAGGTGGAATGTTTGGAAGTACAAATACATTTGGTGCAACTACTTCTTCTGGTATATTAATTACATTTTTTCAGTTTTTAAATTTAATAATTACCATGTTTTTTTTTCTACTTTTTGCGTCTTCAGCTACTTTCTGTTAAATATTTTTAATATTTATTATAGTCAAACTAGCATATGCGGATGTAATTATCCTATATTGTGCATCCCTTATGCGGAAGATATTTACTGACTTCTTATTTAGCGCACAATTGGCATAACAGATTGTATTAGTGCTAATCAGCAGCACAAATAGAGTGCACACAGCATTTCTATATACAATTTGACCCCATGCTCCATCACCATGGCAACAAGTCATTTTTCAGACACATTGCTCAAAGCGTATTTTGCATTAGAAAAAAAGCTACTAATGAGCGCATTTAAAGTTTATGTCTCTTTAATTTTAAAATGATTTCTGTTTCACACTAAATTATGTTTTAGACAACATATTATTTACAGACAATGTCAAGCTAATAATTATATTAACCAACGTTTATGTTGATTTGTAGATCATTTAACCAACAATTGAGGCATTGTATAAAAAAATTCATGACTTAGTTGTTTCTTTGGGAAAATCCCCTATGTTAGGTGTTTTTGGAAAGATCTTGAAATTATCCTTGAAATCATGCATAAAAACATGCAGTTTGCATTTAAAACAATTGAGTAATGTTTCCCAAGACACCAGTCATTATATTTTGTGCCAATATTTTAAAATTAGTAAAATGATTATTTATGTTTAATCGGGAATCGAAAAATTAGTAGTTGGGTGTAGTTAGTGTCCTATAACAATCTTGTTTTGTAGTTGTTTATTTCTCTCTGTGAGCTACTATTTAAGAGTAAATATGATATTTAGTGATCATTATGATGTAATCAGAAGCACAGGGACAAAAATGATAAATAAAAAACATTAATTTGAAAAAAAATAGATTAATTTTGTAAAAGATTTTGCCTGTACCACTAGGGAGATTTTAATAAACTATAGTCTAAAAAGTATTAATAATAAATGACTTCCAATCTAATGTGTTTATCAGAAAGTACATACAATAAATAATAATTAAACTATTTTCTGATAAATATGCTCATTTCTTTGTTTGTTTATGTTAAATCGGTATTTTCCGCATTTACCTAAAAATGTTATTTGTGTTTAAAAATACTAGGCTATCTAACCAATACCAATATATAGGTTTGTGAATTGTGGTGGTGTAATGTGGATGTCTGCCATAAAATTATGTATTGACAATGTCTTTCAATACCACAGTGTCTTTCAATAGGTTTCACATTTGGCTCGAATACAAACACCATGAGTATCTTTGGCACCCCCGCTGCAAAAACAAGTGGCGGACTTTTTTCTACACCGGCCACCCAACAACAAGGGTTTGGTTCTACTGCCTCCAGTGGATTTGGGTTTGGTCGGACTGCAGGGACGACTCCATTCGGAACAACCACTACTTCCTCATTTGGAGGAGGATTGTTCGGGGCAACATCAAGTCAGTCCAACTGTGCTCTCTTTTTGCTGATCAGTTCTAGTTTTTATTTCACTGTTTTCCCATGTCCAACTCTTGTTTAAACTTTTTATTTTGTATTTACTTTGTAGTGAAAATTGTTAAAGATCACATACAAAGTAAAACATGAAAACACAATATTTATTGATTGCTTTCTGTTGCTTGTTGTTATGATAATGATGCAATGCAGGTGGATTTGCTCAGCAGCAGCAGCAAAGTGGGACGACGGTGAAATTCAACCCGACCACGGGGTCTGATACGATGGTAAAGGGTGGTGTGCAGTCCAGCATCACCACCAAGCATCAGTGCATCACTGCTATGAAGGAATACGAGGGGAAGTCAGTCGAAGAACTGCGAGTTGAAGATTATATAGCTGGGAGGAAAGGGCCAGGTAGACCAGCTGGTTACTTTGTTAAAAAATTGTAAATTTCCTTAAAAAATTCCAAATTTTCTTTTAAAGGAAGCTTTGTTTATTAGTGTATAGAATCAAATTAACTTGTATATTTTGATTTTTTTAATTGGTTAAGCTGTAATAGGTGATAGCGAATTTAATCTATTTATGTATCGTTGAAGGCTAGGTAACGGGATGCAAGTCTTTTGTGAGTGTCACTGTATGTCGCTCGTAATAATTATAGGCTGATCAAATGCTCTACACATGATGGTCTGAACTGTATCTCCGCAGGACACACAAGTTATATTCCAAATGTTGCCATTACGCCACACATTTGCATGCTTTTGTATTAAACTGTATGCCAACAAAGCAAATATTATTTACTATATAAATATTTACTGAATCTTATCAAATCTATGTTTGTACCAGGAACTGGCAGCACATTGAGTCAACCTGCTTCCAGTGGTTTCAATTTTGGTCAAAAGACAACATCAGCATCAACTGGTTTCTTTGGAAGTTCGACTGCCAAGGTGATATATATATTAATTGCTGATACAACAGTCATATTCGATGTTTAAATCAATTTATTCTCAGCCGGCGTTCGGTACAGCTGGTGCTGGGTTGTTCAATAATCCCACCAACTCTTCATCTTTGTTTCAATCGAAGAGTTTTGGAGCGCCGACCACTGCATCAACCGGCTTCACCTTCGGTGCAGCTTCAACTGCTGGTTCTTTGTTTGGGAACACCGCCAAACCTGTGAGATATCTTGTTACTTATTTGGATCATCAAACACCTTTTTGCCAGTGTTCTGATATGGGTTATCAAGTAATCATAGGTGTATTCCTGATTTAACAAACCGATTGTGTTATCTATGTTCAGTATACAGTATATATTAATATTATTGTTATATATTATTGTCATATGCGTGCACATTTGGACCAGGTTATCTAGCATTCCGGAAGGTTTTAACCCGACTGTAAAGATTTGTTTCCGCAAGCCTAAACTGATAAGTAGACTTATCATTAATTTAAGTAAAGGTTGTGTTTCTGGGCACCAGAAATCTTGGATGATAGGTTTTTATATCCCTTTTTTTAATTTTTATTGGTTTAGGAATTTCATATACATGGCAATAATAGTGAATTTTGTTTATGTCTAAGTATTTTTTATCCAGAAGTAAATAGGGCTATTTTTATTATTATTATTATATTGCTAAATACTAGTTTTTTTTAATATTTAATTTTATTTGTATTCTTAAGTTTGTAGAGAATTCCCCCCAAGCATATTTACCTAAAATTTATCACCGCACGTATTAATCATATTAAATCTTCTGTAGTTTCAACTGAAACAATTATTTTTTTGTATTCACACAAAGCATTAAATTCTTAGTGGTATGCTTGAAAGAAGCTAAAACCAATAAAACAAATTGATTTTATTTTCTAAGACTCCGGGAATTCCCCTTTGCTTATCAGCCCTTTGCTATTAAATGGTGGTTATACAAATTTGAATCATAGTATCTATTGGCACATAGCAAATAAATTAATTTACTTTGTCAAAAGTATTCTTATTTATTTGCCAGACTTCCAATGGGCGATATTGACGTCTTTGACTATTTGGATAGTTCAACTGGTAAATGGTCATTGATGGGTAAAGTGTGCTCCACTGTTTTATAACTGTGGTCGAAATGTCTTTTAGCTGTATCCACAGATTCACCAAATTGTTGTTCTCTCCACAAAAAAAATTATAGTAGTACTAATATGTATCTCTGTTTTCAAGCCGGGCTCATTAACTGACAAATTAATCCTGTTCACTCCCAACAGACGGGAAGTGTGTTTGGAACAGCGTCCACCTCTTCGGGGGGGTTGTTCGATTCATCTTCCACCGGCGCTGCATTCGGATCGACCAACAACACATTTGGAGCAGGAGGCTCTGTGAGTATTCTCATGCTTGTATTCAATATCATCCACTTCAATCATGGTGCATTGCAGTTATTTGGCAACAAAACGACCGGGTTCGGTACAAATATCTCTTCAGGAGGTTTTGGTGGGGGTAGTCTCTTTGGACAAACTCCTAAAACCACTTCCAGCATCTTTTCCAGCTCCACATTTGGCCAAAACAACACAGGTTCCTTTGCATTTTGACTCTTTCAACAGAACTTTCACATAAACAATTCTACACCCTAGTACGATGAACAGATCCATGTACAACTTCACATCAGCTATGATTTAAAAAATGTTATTTTCCCATCTACATTACTGTTTTATATTGCACAATAATTATGAAGGACTTTTTATTGCATGATTAACATTAGAATAATTACCTGATTAAACTAAACAGGTTCAACATTATTTGGAGGCAGCAAACCAACATTTGGTAACAAAACTGGTGGAAATTTGTTTGGAACTGCCGCACCTGCTCAAAATACGTTTAGTGGGGTTCGGTAATTCTTCAGGGTTTGGAGGTGACTGTGCTTGTTTATATGTTGTATTACTTTTAGTTAATGCTTCTTATAATTGTTAGTATTTTTAGTTTATTTTTTGTTATATTAAATTTCGTACTTGAGTATTGCTGTTATAAAGCTGACAACTGGTTTATATGCATTAAGCATGACTTTATAACCTACATATCTGTGATGAAAGGATTTAACTTTGCCGGAGGAAATACTGGGGTTGGATTGACATCAAGTTCTGCTCCTATGTTCAACCAAGCAAGCAACACAACCAGCATTCTAACCTCCAACAACCAACAATCAGCTGACATGCTTCAGGTATCATCTTGATTTAATTAGCTTGCCTTATTTATTCATTTGTGCAAAGCACCTGGAAAATGTGGTTAATGTGACTACATTTACAGATATTTATTACATAATACACTAAGGAACTTGTTCTTTGACTTTATTTTAACTTTCTCAAATTTCAACCATTTGATAACAGGCATTAATATCCGCACCTTTTGGGGATTCACCTCTTTTTAAAAATGCTCTTTTAGAACCATCAAGAAAAAAAGAGGTCAGTTGGTTTGAAGTATAAAAATATAAACTTGGATTATTTTCGCGAATGTATATGTAGCCTGAATCAAGATGTTTTACGGAGTCCTGTCTTTAAACAGTAAACAACATGGATATTAGGAGGGCATAGAGAATAATTTAGTTTTGAAGTATGAGAACAAGTTTTTTCATTTTCAGTCAGATTAAAATAAAAAAATGAAAAAAGGCAAGAACCGAGCATTCGGATTTTGCATATGCCTATCAACTAAACAAAGCAGTTGATTCTTGTAAAGATCACATCAAGACATTCTCAAATAATAATAAAAAATATTAAAAAAATTTAAACAAAATTTCTTGATTAACTACCAATTTGGATTCATATTTTTGTAGATTTGAACCCTTAGAAACGGAATTTATATTTTGCTCAACTGTGTGTTATTAATTCAATCCTCAATCATTGAAACTTCTAGTTGTTGAAACCAACCAACCCAGCTGCACAGAAAGCTGCAATCCAGAGCCCAGTTTACCGTGTTTCACCCGCTCCTGTCAATAAAATCAAACCCAAGGTTCGTGGGGTCCACATGGGGGCTCAGGGGAAACCCCACCAACTCTTCGCGGGGCTTGATCATGACGAGGATGTCGCAACCACCAATCGAAGTTTTGTCGGAAGGTTTGTTCTCCGGATGATAAACCAAAACTTCGGTCAGTTTAATTTCTTTTATTTTCAGATCCAGTGTAAAAAGGTTGGCGATCAAAGTGACCCCTAATACTGGTTCCTTCCCTGGCACTCCTAATGTTCTAACCACCTCAACACATGGCTCAAGTGGAGATATCGAGCAGGGGTAAGTTTTGAAATAATTTCGCAAACTAAGTTGGTTTAATACCAAAAACCTAAAATTTTCTAGGAAATGGCCAAGAATTAACAATAAAACCAATTCAATTAAAAATTTTTTTCAAATATTTTTTTCGCAACAAACCTTAGTATGACATCGAAATGTACTGTATGGTGCAAAAGAGTGATCGTTACGAACAAGAGAAGCTTATAAAAGAGAAGGTGCAAAAAACTAATTTTAGTAAAGTTTTAGTTAAACAGCTTTTGGTTATCGTTTGTTTTAAGGAAAAGGCAGGTACGAAATACAGCGGCCACCAGAACGACAGTTAATGGTTAAAATAATAAGCTATTTGTGCAATATATTAATAAAATATTTATAAACTGTGATTAGAAGTTGAATCTAGTTCCATAGCAGAAAAATAAAGCTATTGCAGTGTGTTGTGTATTATTGAAACGTTCTTCCAATTTTAATGGAACCAATTAATATAATCTATATGGTTCAGGCAATATCAGATAAGTGCCTTGCCCAAAGAAACAATTGACTAGCTTAGTTTATTTAACCCACACAAGTTGATTTTACCAACACGTTGGTCTAATATATCATAATGAAATGAATAAACATGGGTTGTGCAATCTATAGGTCCACAGATGAGGCAACGCATGCAAGACTTGAACCTGAACCCAAGGTCAACAATCAGGTATAATTTGTTTTGAAACTTTGTCACCTGTCAATCAATCTCTTTTTAATTCATTGTTTGTAAATCGAATGTTACAAGATTTTTCGGAGATTATTGAAGTCTAATCTGGAATGTTACATGCTAATGTGTGTTGTTAAATGGTAAATGATGTTGAAACCAACCAAACTTATAATAATTTGGAGTATGGGTTGGGTTTGTATATCATTAGCAAATGTTAGATTGTGTATGCAGTCACCTTATCAGAAATATTGTTAGCAATTTCTTAATTAATGCCTTGCAGATAATTTATTCATAGGTGGCCAGTTTCAATACCACTACCCTCCATTAGTGGTACGATGTGCTATTGTTGGAGCAAGTTTACCGAATTGATTAAATCTTTAACCGTTTAAATATTGTTGGACGTATTTATGCTACATAATATCTGATATTATTTTTCTTCATCTATTAAACATAAGATATTACTAGGAAATTATATGTTTGTGACTAATATGCTCTTGGTCAACAAACCTGTTTCATCCAAGGGAGAAGTGAGACACCCGGTGGTTGCACGGTCGCTGGATCACAACTTGGACGACACAATGGTGGCGCTTAACGTCCACCCACCTCGATCTATGACATCACAAACCACTTCACCCACTGCAATCGCTTCCCCTGCAGCAGCCACTTCATCCATAGCAACGAGGGAACAACTTCAGTTGATCGAAAACAATGAAAATGTTGTGGATGATGAGGTGACAAAAGCTTTTTCATACTTCTACCTAACTTAACAGCATATTTCAAAAGCTTTTTCATACTTCTACCTAACTTAACAGCATATTTCACATGTGGTTGTAGATCACGTATGATAAACACCCTGGAGGAATTATACTGACTCGTCCTGGTTACTTCACCATTCCAAGCATGAAAGAGTTGGCCAAAGCCACTGATCACAATGGAGTTTGCAAAGTATCCGACTTCACAGTGGGAAGAACAGGTTGGAAAGCTCATTATGATCTGCAATTATTTTGTTTGTTACACGAGAACAAAGTTACATTAAATAACATTATGAACAAGTTAAAACTCCTATCCACATTCGTTTTCAATAGTTGTATTCTTGGGTTGCTATGCTACATTGATTCAGGGCTTTTAATGGATCTGTGATAAAGACCAAGGTGTCTATTAATTGTTTGTTATAATAATATAGTTGTTTTGGCAACTATTTATTGTTACGGTAATTTATTATTTATACATGATATTCCAGGTTATGGGTCGGTGTTTTTTGAAGGAGAGTTGGAACTCACCAACATGGACCTCGACTCCATCGTCCACATTCGGAGGAAGGAAATCACGGTTTATCCTGATGATAACGACAAACCTGA
>CH003240.1:3496-18419 GCA_000149265.1 Ciona savignyi | reverse complement strand
GTAAATACTACAGGACCGCTTGGGGATTGGCATGTAGCGCATGTAGCGCTTGAATCGCTTGGATCGCTTGGAGCGCTTGGATCGCTTATTACACTTCGTAATTACAAAAGCCATGATATTAATGTTAGGGTTAGGGTTAAAGTTAGTTCTGGGGTTGAGATTAGTGTTTGGGGCAGGGTTAGAATTACTTTTCATAGCAATCTAATTGATCCAAGCGCTCCAAGCGCTCCAAGCGATCCAAGCGGTCCAAGCGGTCCTGTAGTATTTAGAGGCACCCCTGAATATAGGGCTACATAAGAGTACTAAATTTTCTAGATTTAAAAAAAAATCCAAAATATAAAGAAAATAGTTTCAAAGCGCACAGCGGCAGTTTTATCTAGTTTTTATCAAATACCAACGTTCTAACACAAAACTCGAAACTTAAAATTCAATTACGCCATCAGCCAGCTGTCAATCAAATCTCCGAGAGACTACGTCGCTTTGATCCTTGCGCCACGATTTGCTGAGTTGACAATTCGGCAAATTTATTTAGATAAATGTATGGAGCGCGTGTCTCGCAATCGCATGTATTTCCTTATTTGGTATTGTTGTTTTTTGTTCTTTTAAACTGTAGGCCTATCAATTTCGAATTATAATCCATTCCAAACCAGATAGAAGGTGTTCACTATTCTAACATTGACCTTGGATTCAGGATTTAGGTATTACTCAGTAGTAAGCAAGGTGGTCTAAAGACGCCGAATAAGCTATTTATAGTTTATTATTACACGCATCGCTGCTCTCGATATCGAAAAGACGCGGTTCGGTCAAACTAATTTTAATGTCACCGTTAGGCCGGGTTCACACCAAAACGACAAAAACGTTTTTGTCGTGTGGGACCGACGTTTTTCAAATAAAACGCATTGTCTCTTATACGCCGATTCACACCAGTCCGATTTTGACGCAAACGACACGTTTTCTGTCGTACGACAAAAAAACATGTTTTTCAGGAATAGAGCATGCGCTATTTTCTTACGACATGTTTTTTTGTCGGACGAGTTTAATATCGTGAAATGTTAGCATATACAATTGTTTTATTGCTAATATGCAGTACATATACTATTACTATGGATATAAATGTGTTTTAAAGTAAATACAATAGTTTTAATAATATTAGAGAGTTTAGGTTGAAGTGAATATGGACTAAAGTGCATAGAAATTAGGCCAAGACAGATATATTTAGTTTAAAATCATAAACTCATTATGTTGTGATTACAAAGCTTAACAAATAATGCATAACACTTGTTCAACATCTCAGGTAAGCCTGTTGTGTAGCCTAAACTTAACAAAACCAGTACCGGTACTTAAACTTACATAAATTTCCCCGATAGGCGATAGGTACTGGTTAAATATATATTTAGCCTGTAAAATTATGGTGGATCCAAGCAAATTTCAACTACTAATTCAAGAATTGAATGTTAAGTTGGCAAAATATAAGCCTAATATCTCCAGTTCTGCATACCGGTATATGAATTAAGTTGTACAAGAGTTAACTTGGAATATTATTTGTCAAGTTTTGAATGAGACTGGTAAGTGTGTAAAGTGTTGCAATTATAAATAGATTGTGTTCTATATATGATTCTACTTTTTGTTTTATTGCATTGAATGGTAAAATAAAGTTTTGCATCCAAAAGCAATTATTAGATGATTACCACAGGCCGTGAGTTCTCTAGCATTGATAATTGCATTACCATAAGTGAAACAAATATAATCAATCCTATAATCCTGTACACTTATTTTTTGGTCTTGTGGATTATATTAATGTTGAATAACACCGGTATACATTTGTGTTTACAGCATGATTGGACCAGTTCCAGTAATTCAAGTTCAACATCTTACAACACTGATACAGATATGGAAATATTTTGCAATGAAACAGTCTAGTAGAATATCAATTTTACTTCTGCAAATTATTGCCGGTAACTGAAAAGTACATACCAGAGGCTACAGAACAATTGAAGTGCCTCAAAATAACAGAGAAAAAAGAAACCAGCAAATAATGCATGCAAATAACCAAGGCAATGCTTTACTTTTTAAAATGTCGTAGTAACTTTCAAATGGTTTGTGAGCATCGCGATACACATTTTGTTTTCAAACTACATTAGTACCACTATTTAACTAATTTACATTTTCTGTATCCATTTTGTGCAGTGTAGTAAATTGTTGATGTTAATTGAGTTATTTCCATTTTAATAATCATGTTCATTTTTCTGTCTACAACACTCTCCATACTGCTTGTTTATATGGGTGATACGAACTGTGAGCAAAAAACAAATGTCATTGTTTTATTTGTACAGATGAAACCAATACATTTACCCTCCAATGTATTTATCCGAGTGAATGTTTTTTTGGTTGTCAAAGTGCAAAATATTGGCACCACTTTAAATTACTATACCACACTTCTCAGGTTGGTTCTAGTATAAAACTTGGCAGAAGAACAACCAAAATAAGACATCTCTAGTACAGTTTTGGCAGCCATGTAGTGTAAAAATATTAAGATCAAGAGTGTTTGATGTTAAGGATTTAAGGTTGTAATACTGATTATATGGAAGTGTGTTTTTCTCTGTAATTGGCTTCAGTCTATAGTAATTCAGGAAAAAGTTAGGTGGTCATACTTGTGATTTTTTCAGGTTCCATTACCATGTTTAGTTTATCTAATATAGGATATATCCAAGTTAATTGGTGTCCTATGACGATAGTACTCCGAATACCAATTAAAAATTATGATGTCTTTACCTTTATTTTCATATAAAATTCTAGTTATAAGTGTTTATCCATACTCACGCAAACCGTCGGACCGAAACACGTTTTATTGGTGTGAATCGACACAAAACAAAAAACGAAAAACACGCTTACGACAAAAACGTTTTTGTTGAACTTTTTTTTTAATGTCGTTCTGGTGTTAATCCAGCCTTAGTGGGTAGAATACGACTTTAAAGCCGGGCAAAGTTAAATGAACGATCCTACATTCGTTGGAATATGGCAGGGCTAGTTTTTGTTGTTAATTTTTGTCACGGTACGATTCTTAGACAAAAAGATCGGTTCCAGTACGGCCAGAATTTTTATCGGGCCCTGGAAATAGGTGAATAGTCAAGTTATCAAATAAGAACAAAACTTTCAGATATGCAGACAGCATGAATGATTTTTTCAAACTCACCATTTAGGGGTTTATCCAGGGGGAATTTCTTAGTAAAACACTGTTTGCCCTTTTTCGGCAATTGATTTTATAGGTGTCATAATGACCAACCTAACAATAATGTTAGATGTGAATGATATTACTAAAGATGTTAAAAAGGTAAAAACAATTTTTAATACTTTTTTATAAATACCGGTACCCGAAATTTTGTAATGATGTTTTTCATAAAAGGATTATTTGTCTCAGATCATTTAAATAAGGATTATTTAAATTGAATTTAACTTTCAGATATGGTATTAACATGACCGGGATATGTAAAAACACATAAAGGTTTATACTCGGGGAGGGGAATTCCCTAAATTCGACAATTACCAATTAATTTTTATTAGCATTTTATGTTCATTTAATTGCCCAAATATGAATAATTTGAGTATTCTATTGGGCCACTTAACAAATATGTTACAAAGGTAATCAATTTATAAATTACATCGGGATGTTCCAAATGTCGTATATTCATCTTAAACGCAACACTGGCGTGTCTTGTCCGTTAGAAATGGTCTAGAAGACTTTTTCGAATTGGATTAACCTTTCAGATATGATAGCTATCATGGTATGTTTTAAATCCCAAATTGCAGGACCCTGTATAACCTGTATAAAACTCTTGCACATGCATATATGTATACATAAAGGGTACAATTAATATATTTTACAATCGGTGGTGGTGATTGGCTCGCCGTTGTCTCTATCAGCTATTTATTCTATTGGTTATGATAAGCTTTTAATGTTCCTATGTTACAGGTCCTTCAATGACTCCATAAGAACTCCAATCAGGTGTGGACTATTAATAATTAGAAATATTGATAAAAAGCTCCACCTGTGTATCACACACATTAAACGCCAGTTTAAATAACTTGGCGTACATTATTCCCCTCTGGACATACATTAATTCTAGTCAACACCTGTTTCTGTATACAAGCCCAACATATATCAATAGTATTAACATTCCAGGCAATAGAGTTGGGCAAAATAGAATACTTTAAAACAATTCTAAAATAGTAATTTTAAGTCTAGAATTCCTAGAATAGTTTTGCTTTGTTTTTTAATTGTCCAAAGAACCTTTGCTTTTTTGCATGAAACGTAAGATGAACCATTTTAATGTTATTGACATATAAAGTTTGAAAACTTTTTCGACAACAATCTATGATACATTTCGCTCTTTATGTCTATTTTATTTCCATGGATTTTGGTGTCAGTTACCCAATATAAATTAAAATATTGGATTCGTACCTTTGAAAATTTGGATCCCAAGGACTGAAATTATACTTTGTGCATGCATGAAGTTGTAGGTTGGACAAACAACACAAAATTTCGGTCCTTAATACAAAACTTTAAATCCTTTCACTTCATTTTGATTTCCCTTCAATTATACTAATAGTGATATCAACTAATTATTCTTAATGTTTAGGAAAATTGAAAAAATATTTTTTCAACCAACTGTCCCACAAGAATCGGTGAACACACCACTGCCCAATGACTCTCCAGTGCTTAAGTGAGTATGTGAACATGAATCTCATGCATGTATTGCTGTTGTGATTATTAAGTAGCATCATACAGATCTTTTAAAAAGACTAGGTGTTTAACATAAAATTCATGTGATTTATAAAGATCTGCTATAACCGTTTCAGCAACAACTTCATTTCAGCTTATTCACAAAATATTAATACCCAGTTGTTTGTAACCAGAGTCTGTAAAATGTCTAATACATATCAAAAGGAATTTCATTTACCAGAAACATTCCAGGCACATTCATATAATATACTGAGACATAAATAAAATATCCATATTCCATATACCTTGGTGTTATTACAACAGAACTAGCAAGACAGAGAGGTAATTTATATTAGATAAAATAAAAAGGGGATAAGGCAATGACCAGGGAGTGCAATTGTTCTTATAATCTTATTACAAAGTGGGAAATACAGTTTTCACCTTAAAACACAGTAAAATATATTGTGCCGGTGGTGGTGATAGTTATCCAGTGTTTGACTATTATTACTATTTATATTAATATTAAAAAAAAGGCTTTTATAAGTACAGTTGTTTTAAGCTTTTTTGTTAATTATAAAAAACATATGCACATTTATATTGAAGTTGAGAGGTTAAATCATTTAACCACAGATGCGTAAAAGGGGTTAAGTGTAAGACTTCCTTGCTTAAGTGTAAGACTTCATAGCCATATTTAATGAATGAATACTTAACTGGATATCCTGCTTATTTTTTTATAATCTAAGTATGCGTGCTGTTCCAGATATTTGATGTTTTGGCCTCTGATCCTTTTATAGTTTTACACAGTTTCCAGCACTAACCGTCAGCCTCTACAGACCTACAAACCTTGCAAGGAGACGTTTGCCTGCAATCACTGCTCCTTGTCGCAAACCAAGAAGAAGCAGCAAGATTATTAGGTGAAATTATTATTAATCTTTCGTCTATATTTGGACCAACGGTTTTCTTTAAGAACTTTTAAAAATTGCTGCAAGTATTGGCATTGAAAAGGCCATTAATGTGTTTTTGGATAAAACCTAATAAATACTCCAATCTTAATCATTATTTCGTTTGGCAAATTTAGTGCAATTGAAATAAAAACATTTTCTAGTGATATAAACCCGAAGATTCAAATAACAAAAACTACAGTTTTAATGCAAGCTAATAATCGCTCAGTTATTTAAACATTTAAGTGTTACCACAATTGCCATCAGTTAGGGAAATATTTGCTTGTTGAGCAAGCATGACAAGTCATTCGATGATAATAAAACATAAATGTTGTTAACTTTGTAAAATCTTTATTTCGTCAAAGAAGCCCACATTTATAAACAGATAGCTAGAACTCTATGTAATTTATATCACAGACTATTTACCTAACCAATCAATTCCGTTTTCAGAAACATGAAGTCTAAAGTTTATTTAGTTAAATGTGGATTTACAATATGTTTGGTTTTCACTTGCACTACACAGTTGTAAATTGAAATGTTTTGTGCAGTTCCAATCGCTCTGATGCTGCTTTGTTCCTTGGGAATTCCTTTCGAGTTGGTTGGGGTCCGCAGTGGATGTTCATGCATCCTGGAGCGATCACTGATGAGAAGAACAGAAGTGATTTCACTGTCCATCTGAAATCCATCAAATCCCATGAAACACAACACGACGTCAAGTTTCTTGATGCTGCTATGGAACACAGCTGTTTCAGTGAAGGGGATTTTCCTAGTATCCAGGCACACCATGGCCCACAAATTGTTGATGATTTCAATTCAATCGCCAAATCGTGGGGAGGCTCAGTAGAGGGCACCACAACAGAAGGAAGTAAGTTGATATCTCATCGTAAAAATAATCAGATTTTGTGTTTTTTCCCCCCAAAAAATAATATTTCAAAAGGTCCATCAGGTTTCGAAGTATGGGTTGTGGAATATTTGGTACTTGAGGCAAATTTTGATCTGTAGAAGAGGTTCAGAATTTTAATGAAAATATTAATTTAAATATTTTGACAAAACATTAAAAGTAGGGCTGTGTATTAACCCTTATTTTTTGTTATTTATTGCATAGTTGGTTAACTGGTTTATGTTATTTTTTACAAAAATGTAACACCCAGCACATGGCAATATGTTCCATTAGTTAGTCTCAGAGTAAGCTTCTTGCCTTTCTCAATGAAGACACAGATTTTAGGACACAATATTATGTTAAACTGTCCCTTACTGCTACATGCAGAAAAGGGTGCTTGCAGCTTGAAAAATGATTATAGAAAATGTGTAAATTAACAGATAGTTTAGTATATATTTTAATTAGCTAAATTAAGTTTGGTTCACTATTGTAAATTGATTGCTGTTGAACTTGTTGAACTGACTAACCATTAAACTTGGTGCTTAAACAAGGTTTTAAAATTGTTCCATTTAATATCTATCATAAGCATAAGGTCCGGATTTTATATTGAAACAAGTACAAACCATTTTTAATTGCAAATTTTAACAGTGCTTCATATCTCTTACAAACATTCTTTTCCGTCGTTTTGGTTATGTTATCTGTTACTAATAACTTATCATATTGAGCTATTTTTACTGAAATATCAAAATAATCCTTGGACCAAAATTCCCTAAAACTGGCTCAAAGGTAACAAACGTTTGTAAATTTAACTATCACAAGTTGAGTGGCATAATTTCTATACCTAATTGATTTTCTTGAGTTTGCAAAATGTAAAATTTCAATGAAATTTAGTTCAATTATTATGCAAATGCTAATGCTTGAAACAGCGGCTAGACTATGATGTCATAAGTCGTAATGACCAAATTTTAAAAGAAACTAAACATAGCTTTTTCAGTTATCTGATGACCATTGGACAACTTTAATCGAAAATAGATATTCTTTTATGTAGTTTTGTATAATATTTCATAGTGAGGATATGTGGTTAAATATTTGTGACAACGTGTTATCCTATGGCAGTTGTACTAGGTTAATGAATATGACAACACATTCATCAGGTTAAATTCTTGTTTAGATGATTCATACTTGTACCAGCAAGTGTTTGGATTGTTCCATGCGTTGTGGTCTTCACTTGGGCAAGTGGAGTCACCAGCGCACCAAACGGCCGGGTATTCCATCCAAGCGCAGCGGAAGAAAGCTCTTCTATCATGGTTGACCGGTGCAGTTGCAATTGATCTTGTGATCGGCAGACGCGAAAGACCTCCACACAACAATGATGATGCGCTCCAGAAGATCTTAGGTCATCTACAAGAAGGGCTGATCAGTGATGGAGTCAGATGTGCATTGGAATCCGGTGCGTTTAATCTTGGTTGTACTGGAAAGCAAAAACTATTGTTGTTGTGTTTGACCACTGCAATTCAGAGGTGCCACACTATAATGTATTTATTGACGAAAACTGATGCAGTTTTATTTCTATTTAATTGATTTCACAATGGTTAGAATAATGTTAGTTTTATGTGGACATAAAATTTGTTTTGTATGCATGCAGCTTAATATATTAGTGCCCGGCACGTTTATCAATTATCGATTTTTTTTGTGTTTTGACTTATTTCACTGTTTTTAGGGAACTCTCGATTGGCTATGATGCTGTCTCAATCGAATTGCTCCCTAGCAGCCCGAGTGGCTGTTGCCAAACAACTGATAGAATGGGATGATGTGCAAGCAGATCACCACATCTCCCAACCTGCCATTAAACTTTACTCCTTGATGGCTGCTAAACCTGTGAGTAAACAGAAATAATTTGTTGTTAAATTACTTCAAATGTTGATCATGCCTGCTATAGCTCATTTCAAAGCAAGCCAAACTACTAGTAGGAAGACTTAATAATTTATTGTTAAATGACTTGCTGATGTTGATTAGGTGTGGCTGGGTGGTGGTGGGACGGTGAATACTTGTGATGGACTCGATTGGAAGAGATGCCTCCTGCTGCATTTAAACTTCATTTCCGATGCAATTTCACCACTGGATGATGCACTAGAGTTGTATAAAACAGCATGGAAGGTGGTATTTAGTGCAGCATGTAAGAATCGCTGATGTAACAGCTGGATTGTTGCAGGGAAGCAGTGAACTTGCTACATACTGCAATCCTCCACTACCCTCCTACATGGAGAACGAATGTTCGGCACATTCAGGCATCAGAGACGTTGCGTATCATATGTTACAGCTTTATTGCAAACGGTTAGTTTAACTTTCAGTAAAATGCTTTCTGCGCTTTCATGAGTCTTGTTTCGATGGTTCCAGTTTTTTTTGTGAATTTTTTTCCAAAACGATTTGTTAAATTTCCAAGTTATTTTATCTTTTATTTTGTTTCCATCCATAACAGCAGGTAGCTTGAAATTTTTTAAATCTCATTGACATTGTTTGTTTTAATCAGTTCCAGTTTCATAAAGTATTTTTAATTTTTCCAGACAGATTTGACAATATCTTGATGCTGATTTTTAAATTTGTATTCATAGTGCACACCGTCTGGAAGCAATGCTTTGCCCTTCATCGGTGACCCCTGACCCACTTGACCACAGGATACCATGGTTGTTATGGCGACTACTTGTTTCCATGGGTTACCAGTTGATGTCAGCTGAGAGGCTGCACAACTCCTACGCTGCTCAGCTGGAATCCCACGGTTTCTGGGAAAGATCGATATTTGTTCTCATGCACATTGCTGATCCTAGGTATTCATACATTATACAAACAGTGCCAAACAACCTCGGAAATCAATAATTATCTGCATTCACAACAACATGAAAATATTTAATAAAATTGGAAAATTGTTATTGGTATTAATAGGCATTTAAGTCTATGCAAAATAACATTTTATTTGTCTGTTTATAAGGTAGGCAATACTGTGACACAAAACTTTGTAATTTAATATTTTAATTTTTTAAGTCAAAGAGAGATGGCTGTCAAGAATGTGATTGCTCGACACGTGACCTCATCAAGTGATCAGATGGTAGGTTTGTGAGGCTTCAGTGTATGTCAAGTTAATTGAAAACTATCACATACGAATCCAGCATCGTAGAAAGGAGGAATATTTAGTGGAAGTGGTGGGGGTGCCGGGCAGATGGTTTCATGAGGCACGTGCGCTCTTTTCCAAGTACATCGGTGACAATTGCGCTCTTGCTTTGAACTTGTTTGAAGCAGAGATGTGGAGGTCTGGTCACGATGTGTTTGTTCGGAATGTTGCACCAGGTTTGTACCCATCCCCCTCCATCGCATGTTATTTATATTACCACCAACGCAGAATGGTTGATCCAAGATCGAAGATCAGAGCTCGGTGAAATACTTTCAAAGATCAACACTGACCAGCGTTCTCATCAGGTACCTGATTGGTCAATTGCTGGAAAAGTTTATCTTGATTACATCACCATGCGAAACCGAGTTCTCAATCTACAAGAGGTGAGCTGGATAACTGATGGTTGTTGGTTGTTGTAACAATGTTTGTCAGATTGAGGCGACGGAAGTGGAGATGGCGGCCATCTTGGAAGATGCTCTAGCTGACGTCACATCGTTATGTCATCGAGTGTCCGAGTTAAAATGCTTGAATCCGTACGACCGACTTGCCAAAGCAGGTCTGTTCAACTACAAAATATATTTAGACGTTGTATTTCCATTTTGTTATGAAGTTTCAGTGGCCGAATTGTATTTCGTGTTGCCTCGTTTTCTTAGATAGAGGGAATGTATAAATTAAACCTATAAGTATGTTGCTTTAAATGTGTTTTAGTTGATTGTTATTATTTATGAACTGTCTAATGTTGCTTACGTTTAAACAAAATAAGTATTTTGTTGATATAGAATGCATTATGTTTGGTAGGTTTTCAATATGCGATGTTTTGTGTTTATTCCTTGTGGTAACAGTCAGATAACTGAAGCGGTTCCAGTGTTTTGAAGCCAATAGCAATGTTTTTACAACCCTTGTTCCACCTATTTCACTATTGGTGTTCACACAAGGTTTGTTAATTGCGCCCACAGCTGCACCTCTTGGCTCGTTTGTTTTGAAATGGTCAAAGAATCACTCACGATCCTAACAATATTAAAAATATTTCAAAAGCTTTAAGTTCATAACCCAGTATAAAGATAAGAAACTAATATCAGTAAATGGGAATCGAAATTTAAAATGTGATCTGTTAATGTCAATAACCTGTAATCAAATTTCAAAAAGATAAAATTCATTCCACATTTGATTTAACTGGTTGTCCCATAAATTGTTTCGGGAGTATAAAACATTTTTGAATTGAAATGACTTGAAATATTAATAATCAAAGCAAGATGCTGTGCGATTTGGTCACCTTCACACAACAGTGACATAATGTGCTGTCTCATTAGTTAAAGCCACAGTTATACTGTCAATAATGTGTTTTTTATAGAACTGGCAAAACAAGCGCTGAATTTTCGTAAACTGATTATCGGCACTCACCGGCAACATAATCTAGTAACTCCGGCTGCAACAAACATCCTTCATTCGGTGGCATCTCACATACCAGAGGATTATGCACTTCAAGAACTCAGAGAGCTCAGCTTTAGTACTTTTATTGATATTTTATCGATTCAAGGGTCTTCATAAATGCTGCAAATATAATGTGCTTATTTGTTGTACATAACTTCTCTGCTTACTGCCAACATACAAACTCGGTGCTGTAAATAATTCATTTTTCCATTGAAGCAGAATCATTTAAATCGACATCATGCAATTTCCTGAATACATGATTCTTACAAAAGCCTGGTTGTTTGAACTTTTGTTAATTTTTTTCATACAATAGAAGCACAGAAACATGGAAACGCGGCATAACAACAGCAACTTAGTAACTTTGGTTACAAAATTAGCATCCAGGTTTCCCAACTTACAGTGGTAAAAATATCTTAAGCGTTCAAATTTGCACATGTAATACATCTCTGACCCTGGTTGCAACGATAACTTATTTTATTAAATTTAACCTCTGGTTATTTCTGGACAGAGACTAACTAACTATTTGGTTTACCCCTTGCAGTGGTATCTTATGCATTAAAATTTGCACATGTGATGCATGTCTGACCGTGATTATAACTGTCACTTGGTTGAACAAATTTAGCCGATGGTTATTTCTGTCATGAGGGTAACTTTTTTTACAATTTTTTTTTAAATTCACACAAGCGATGCGACATATTGTTACAATACACGTTAGTGACGTCATAAAGAAATGAATGCGCTATGCCTGAAAAATACGCTACACTCGTGTAAAAAGCGTGTTTGCCTTATTAGTGCATATGAAGACCAAAAACCAGCATTATTTGCAATCGTAAAAATATAACGCGGTTTGTTTCGACTACCGTGCTTCATTAGGCGTTCAA
This sequence comes from Ciona savignyi, assembly GCA_000149265.1. Lineage (NCBI taxonomy): Eukaryota > Metazoa > Chordata > Ascidiacea > Phlebobranchia > Cionidae > Ciona > Ciona savignyi. The sequence goes on along the minus strand of CH003240.1, from coordinate 6,400 downwards.
CTAAGGATAGGATAGGATATTCATCTTTATCCCCTTGAATGGGAAAACCAAGGGGGTTAACACACGGGCAATCGTCAGATCACCTCGCGCCCATCGTCGGGGATAAAGATGAATATCCTATCCAAAGACACAACCGACTAGCTAGCGACCAGTTTCGCACCTGCAACCTTTCGATTGAAAGGCGACGCACTTAACCGTTAGACCAACGGGCCGGACAACATAATTATTCTCTCTATCTCGCCAATGCAAACTGACCTCACAAAAACAGCTGTCACTCAAATTCTTAAAATAGAAGTCTTAGATTATTTTCACAATTTATAAGTGAAGCTTGGACATGCAACCCAAACTAAAAACCCTCCAAAACTTCACTTAAAATTTTTGAGCCCATAACCCTCCGTACATTGGCAACTTTTTTCCAACCAAACAGCTATAAGATGCACAATCAACACCTTTATTTCAAAATGCACTGCTCCACTATTACAAAACTTTACAGCTAAACGAGAACACCGGCGCGCAGCCTAGCACATGCTGCCTTCAACCAAACAAACATCGGGGAATCGGTACCTCTAAATACTACAGGACCGCTTGGACCGCTTGGATCGCATGGAGCGCTTGGATCGCTTGGATCGCTTACTACACTTCGTAATTGCAAAAGCCATAATATTATAGTTAGGGTTGGGGTTAAAGTTAGTTCTGGGGTTAAGATTAGTGTTTGGGACAAGATTAGAATTACTTTTCATTGCAATCTAAGTGATCCAAGCGCTCCAAGCGATCCAAGCGATCCAAGCGATCCAAGCGCTCCAAGCGATACAAGCGCTCCAAGCGATCCAAGCGGTCCAAGCGCTCCAAGCGATCCAAGCGGCCTTGTAGTATTTAGATTTTAGAGGCCCCTCGGGGAAATACCACCATTGTTACCCAGCAAAAAAACGTTTACAAACAATGACTAAGAAATACCACCTGTCACATTCGCCCGCTTAGAGGTTTTTATTGGTTATATCAGCCCGGGAGATAAGTGTCGTAATAAATATACACAAGAAGTACATTTCAAACGAATGCAATCATTTTGCATAGAGTCTAGGTTATATAAATCGACAAGTTTTTGCAGTAGATAGAAAAAATTTGACAGACTGGCGTAGTGTACATACAGAAACTTGTAACCGAAAAATAAACTTGATATCTTATTTAAATTTCAAACGAAACCATTTAAGGCACACACGTCAATCAATTTCTTCTAAATACGTCAACGATGTGGTTTGAAACGGCTTTGATATTTCTTAAACAACGTATTTTTGTAGTAGATAGATAAAATTTGGCAAATTGATGCAGTGTAATACATGGACTACGTACCAAAAAATAAACCCGCTATCTTATTTACATTTCAAACGAAAGCAATCAACGCACCACGTTAGAGTGAATATTTCGAAAAAGCCTCTACTTCATACAGCTTAGGTATATAAAAATTGCATTTTTGTGCAGTAGATTGATAAAATTTGGAAAAATGGTGCAATGAACATACAGGAACTTGTAACCAAAAAATCATCTTAAAATTTAATTTTTATTATGGGTCCTATTTTAAAAAATTGGGACACATACTATTTTTGTCCGTTTTTTTCGTTTTTTTTCGTGACATGTCGCCCCGACATCTACCAGAAGGTAAAATGGAATCGTGATAAAACCTTGTCATTTGTTAGACAAGATAGTCTAGATATGCAAAAACCAAAATTTTGAGTGATAAATCCAGGAGAATTTCCCCTGGAAGTTAAAAACCAGAACGATATTTTTTTCTAAAAAATGGCTTTTTGGGATAAGAGCTTGAACGGCAGATCCAATTTTATTCAGATTTTGTGAAATATTAGTGCATTACTCACTGATTTAACAATTAGAAGAATTAAAACAATCACCCAGGAAAATACCCTAAAAATAAGATTTTGTTCTCAATTCATGATTGTGACAGGCATGGCATTTCGCGCCGACATCTACCAGAAGTAAAAATGAAATCGCAATAAAACTTTGTCATTTGTTAGACAACATGGTCTAGATATGCAAAAAACAAAATTTTGAGTGATAAATCCAGGAGAATTTCCCTGTACCGTAAAAAATAAAACAGTATTTTTTTCCAAAAAAGTAGCTTTATTGGGCATGACGCTTAAATGACTGCTTCAATTTTGATCAGATTTAGCGGAATGATAGTGCATTAGTCACTGCTTTACCACTTAGAATTAATTAAAGAATTACTCAGGGATATACCCTTAAAAGGAAGATTTGTTCCTAAATCATGATTTTGACAGGCATGGCATGTCGCCTCGACATCTACCAAAAAAGTAATGAAATCGCATGGAAACTTTATTATTTGTTAAACAACATAATCTAGATATGCAGAAACCGAAAAATTTGATCAGATTTGGTGAATGTTAGTGCAGTAGCAGCCGGTGTGCCAATGAGAAAAAATACTTAGAAAAATATCTTAAAAATTATATTTGTTCCTAAATCATGATTGTGACAGGCATGGCATATTGCTGCGACATCTCCAACAAGAAGTCGTTAAATTGGATTAAAACTTTAAGAATTGTTGGATAACATGACCCAGATATGTAAAAAGAGGAATTTATGTACCTAACCCGAGGGGAATTCCCCGAAGCCTTAAAAAACTAAATCTGTTTTGGGAGTTTAGCTTCATTTCAATATAGCGTTTGACAAATGGCTTTAATTTAAAACAGTTGTGGTAAAATGTTCGTTTATCTAACACAATCATTCTTTTTTTCGCCAAACAGATAAAAAAAGTTTGGTTTGAAAACTATGGGACCCATGCGTTTATGCTTGCAGAAACAAAACTATGGCAGTCCGGTTTAAACTTTCTAAAATGTTGGATAACATGGACCTGACGTGCACATATCTGACAATAAT
>CH003241.1:400406-420579 GCA_000149265.1 Ciona savignyi | reverse complement strand
AGTTAACCAATTGACCACACACTGTAATACCAATGAAAGCTAGCACTGACAATAGGTCATTAACTTGTAATAACTAGGAAATAAAGCTTGGTTCCTTTTTGCTGAAAAGAATATAAATAAATCTGCCACCCATATGCTGTAATGTTTTCGTTTTAGAAACATGACTTTGGACACACATTTACTTCTTCTTTCTCTTTCTGGCCACTGGCTATATGCACATTTTGTATGACCCAAACATTAGTTTCTGAAAATTTAAATGAATAAGTGAATGTAATGAAAAAGTGGATTGCAAAGTCTTGAAATTCATTTTGTCAGGTATCTGGAAATAGTGAAACAGCCAAATTGCGACCCACCGCAGTTTGAATACAAATGGGGTCTTCGTGCTTATCGGGAGATATCCAAAATGAAAATTCTTGAATTTGTAACTTTGGTAAGAAAAATGTTACCCATGTACTAAAATATCCATCCCTTTACAATTCCAATTAAAAATTGCAGTATTACATTTTAATGCTAAATGTACTGTTAAACAGATGTTTTGGGTGCTTTTACAATATTTTTACTATGTTTTGAGCAGTCCTCATATCGTGCTGAATTAGAATACGTTTGTTTTGTTCCAACAAATGGAAAGATCCAAGGGTAATTATCACAAGAGCAATGTCCGGCCAGTTAGTCTGGCGGTTTAGTGCGTCGCCTTGCAATGGAAAGGTTGCAGGTGCGAAACTGGTCACTAGCTAGTCAGTTGTGTTCTTGAGCAAGGCACTTTAAGGACATTGCCTAAACCCAGCGGATTAAGGGGTTCTACCAAATTGAAGGAACATGTAATCCTACACAACAAACTGCAATAGCTTTGGTAACCCGATGGTGGGCGTAAGGTGATCTGACGATTGCCTGTGTGTTAACCCCGTTTGTTTTTTCCATTCATGGGGATAAACATGAATATCCTATCCTATCCCTAATAGTATTTAACCTTTACCCACCATCAGGTAAAAGAGCAATATGTTTATTAATGATAAAGGTATTGCTACTGTTATAGTTCAGCCCATTAATCCAGTGGTTCAGCAATGTCTGGTTCGTGCCATACCTGAAAAAAACTGAACAGTGGGCGCTGGTTTAGATCACACAATGTTTCTTGTGCTTGCAGAACGTTAATGCTTTGCAAATGAGCAAACCGCTTGTTTACTGATGTAAAAGACTTAAGTTTTCAGCCAGCGATTATTACATATCATAAGATGGCACAAAACCAGCATTATTACCAGCCGTAATTTATTCCCCAGCTTTACGACAAATCGAGCAGTACAGTTTGGGAGATCTCAATACCAAGATGCTCTTCAAGAACAAAATGCCGAGCAATGAATTCACCGTCTTAATACGACATCAATACTTCAAACACTAGTCCAGTGTTTTGTTCATGATCATGCTGTTCATGATGTTTTGTTCATGATCATACTGTTTATGATGTTTTGTTCACGATCATGCATGTTTCTTTTCCCGCGAACCCATTGTTTGTGCGCGCCGCTAATTAGCACCCAACAAACACATTCTCACGTCAGTGCGATACGCGTGCCGAACATTGTTATGTTGTTAACCAAACCTTGCTGTGTATAGGAAGTCCTGTTCTGTCTAACATTTGTAACCAGTAAGATTAGAAGGAAATGTTGCAAATTTAATAGATTAGAGTTGGTTAGTCTGAAGTAAGTAATGGCGGATTGCGCGACTGAAAGCAATTCCGCAATTGCTCCTACTTTTAAATTTGTTGGATTTCTTCTCGGACTAGCTGCTGCAAGTTGCTACGTGTTTGTTACCGTTACTCCGTGTTGGTATGTTATCTACGCCGAAGCCTCGGTAAGTCCGACCTTCAATAGAAGTAATAACCCACCGATACATTTGCGACTGAAACTCCACACCATAGGTCAATGGTACAGAACCAGAATATTTATTGGGATTTTTCCAAACGTCGGCCATTTTGTTGTTAGTAAGGTATTCTGGTGTTGCATGCAACCTAGCTTTAGCAGGATATTTCTTATAAGGTTACGTAAGCTTATTTTTTAACAGTAGGGTTCAGTAAGCTTAAAAAGATAATTTTCTTCGTACAGTCTGGCCGGTCGGTTCAATCGGCAAGAGGTCGACCAGCTGTAAGGAGACCAACTGGTTTTGTGAATGATTGTGTACTTGGGTAAATGTAGTTACGGTATTCGCCTATATCTAGTAATGGGGCTTGAACTAAATAAATATCTTCACCATATACAACACACTGCAATACCTCCGATATCCCAACAGTTTTAGCTCTGTAGTTTGAAGATTGCCCGTGTGATGATGCTAATTAACGTGAATACCAATGAAGTACCTTGTACAAGCACTTGTAAATTAATAAACAGCAAGTGAAATTTAAGTTCTAAAACTGTATTTACTAAAGTAGGATAACGACCTCTACGAAACGTTTAGCCTATACCCTCAACAATCATATATGCTTTAATATTCTAAAAGTAATGTCAAGTCCCAAACAATAACTATCCTTGTCTGGGTTTTGAAAACAATCCCATAACTGATTATTTGGACAGATATCTCCCTACGAAAACTGTTACGGTTTGTGGAAGTTCTGCAGTTCGACCGGTTTGTGTGGAAAGTGGTTGTCGGGTTCGTTACTTGGATCTCACGGAGGTAAACTCTTTTTATCGGCAAAACTTCTATATACCGACATTCTTCTTTTAAGTTATGAGATAAAAAACATATATAAATCTTTCAAAGTGAGTTTTCCCGCCCACCGACGAGACCGAAATATCACCTCTATCCACACATTTATTCAAGTAAATATATATTTAAATGTCGGAGACAGAAACATTAATTGATGGGAGTTATTTAAAAAGGATTTTTTTGTGGAAATTGTTTGCCTTAAATGCTTGCGTGAAATGTGACACTAGCGGACTGGTTATGTGTCTAACATATATTGTAAACAGAAAAATATGATTTTTATGTATAGCTCAGAGAACAGTGTGCCGAGGTCTTATGATCACCGCTTGTCTTCTAAGTGGTTTCGCTCTCATACTAAACGTGATGGGGCTCAAATGTATATTACTCTTCCGACTCACCCAAAGAACTAAAGAAAAACTCACCAGAAGGGCGGCTGTTGTGTGGATTGTAGCAGGTACATTTACTGTACAATGTTATACGCTTGTCTCCTGCCGCGTTTACGACAGTGTTTGGGCACAAGTTCGGCGTCCGGTAAACGTAAAAGAGTTTTCGAAAAGGCATAAGTAATTACCCCAACGCAAAGTGATCCAGTAAACAATGTAGAGAATAGGTATATACTTGTAGTCAGAGTCATCCATGTGCTCGAAACAATAAAAGTTGTTACACGATTGCTAGAATGAGATGGGATAGAATATTCATGTTTATCCCTGTGATTGGGAAAACCCAATGGTGTCAACACACGGAAAATCGTCATATCACCTTGTGCCCACCCTCGTGTTACTGGAGCTATTATGGTGTGTTGTGTATGAATCAGACGTTCCTTCAATTTGGTGAAACTCATCATTCCACTGGGTTCAATCAATGCCCGTTAAGTGCTTTGCCCAAGGACACACCAGACTTGCTAGCGACAAGTTTCGAATCAACCTTTCAGCTGAAAGGCGGCACACTGAACCTCCAAGTAAATCGGTCGGACAAATCGCCAGATACCTGGTGACCATTTGTCGCATGACAGGAGCCATTGCAATATAAGTGTAAGGATTGAAGCTGATCGAACAGTTTTATTTTAATAAATCGAGACACAGTGCATTAAATGCCTTGTCCAAGAAAATAACTGCGCAGTGAATTGTTTTTGCTCTTCTCGCGGCTGCTTGCTTATATGGTGCAGAAATGGCACTATACCAACTATAACAATGTTCGCACTCTTTGCAAAATTCTGAAAACTAATACCTTTATACACACAACACCAGCACGTATAAAGTTAATCTAGAAGTTTTAATGACGTTTTAACGCGTTCGCTGACCTTGCCTGCGGTTTTCGGAACGACGCTACCCACAATCGTTTATACATTGTGTTGATAGAGCAAATGTTGAAACTAATTCACAAGCTAAAATTAATTTTCGTGGTATATCTTAAGTAAACGAATAACATATTTGACCTTAAATAGCATGTTTGAACATGTATTCTGACTCTATTTTAAACCTTTCTAATTATATGTGGAAATGCAAATAGTCGGTCCTGAATCAAATCCTTGATCAATAATGACTCGAGTAGATGATAGTTAAATCTTATTACACGGCACTTCAAGAGCTTTACCGCCCCGTGATCCACTGTTACCTGATTTCTTAACCCAGTTTACTTCGGCAATGATATCTATACGAAAAAATGCTAACTAACCGGGAGAATACTGGCCATGTATCATTCGCCGACCGAATAGATTTGTTGTTTAGTGTGAACCCAGTGGATTGGTGGATTTCTACCAAATTAAAGAAACTTCTCAATCGTACACAACAAATTACAGTAGCTCCGGTAATCCGACCGTGGCTGCGAGGTAATATGACGATTGCATGTATGTTATCGCCCCTTTTATTTTTTTATTCACGCGGTTAAACATGAATATTCTTACCATTTAAGGTACTTTCGTGCTAATTTCGAGTACATGGTACGGTCTAGAAGTAATGTACTCTGTGTGGGAAGACGGCAAAGCATCCGAGCTATCGGATGGAATATTTGTCGGATGGGGAGGAAGTGCGTTTTCGTACGCAGCTGCTGCGTTGTTGTGGATCGGTGCCACATTATCAAGAAAGTAAATATGATGCTTTACTGTTAAACTATAAGTCTATTATTTAATTTTAAGGCCACTCTTTATTGACTGCTGTGTAATTATAAGGTTGCTATTTTTACACACACACCGAAGTAGTTTTATTTTAGTTATCCCTGATTAGGATAAAATAGGATATTAATTTTTATGCGAAACTGGTCGCTAGCTAGTCAGTTGTGTCCTTGGGCAAGGCACTTTACGGACATTGCCTGAACCCAGCGGATTAATGGGTTCTACTAAATTGAAGGAGCGTGTCTATCATATACAACACACTGCAATAGCTCCGGTAACCCGACGATGGGGCGAGGTGATCTGACGATTGGCCGTGTGCTATCCCCCTTGGTTTTTCCATTCACGGGGATAAAGATGAATATCCTATCCTATGTACATCCACTATCTAGCGAACAGCTTTGATCCCACAACGTTTCAGCTGCAAGGCGGCGCACTCACCTACTGCGCTACTCGGCCAAAATGCACAAATATGTAGAAAACGCATATTTTGGGCGTATGGGCTGTTGTTTTTCGTCGTTTTTAATCTTTTAGCAAATTCTGATCTGTCTTGTAGAGAGCGAAAGGAAGCGGAGAAACGACGAGACTCGATTTTGTCGACAGTGGCCGCTGCATATGCTGCTAGTCGCAGTGGTTCAGGTTAGTTTTGAAGAGCATCCAACCCAATTAAAAAAAACAGTCTAAATTTAAATATGAAAAAATTATAATTTTTCTTATTTTGCACTAACATTTATTAAATAAACTTAATATTAGTTTCGTTTAAAAGGCCATAAGCATGCAGATCTCTCACGCCATAGGTCGTACTTTGCCCTATTTTATTAGTTTATTTTTTGCTCCATGAACACACGGTATTTAATACTCGGGGTAATCGACCAAAAGTGCAATTTATTACGTTTCAGGGAGTTTTGATTTTATTTTTCACAGGATAGAAAATTACTATTTTCGGTGGTTAAGCTGAATATTTGGTGGTTCGGATCGCCAAATAACACAGTACAATTTTAAGTTCTCAAGAAACCAGGCAGCTTGAACGATCATAATAAACCAAGTGCTTGTCTTGTTCAATAATTAATTGATAAAAATATGCGAAGAGCATTCCAGGAGATACTCTAGACTAGATCATACTAGCGTTAAAACCTATGGTACTCGTGGCTTGAACCTGATCGCATTATATCTCATTCCAACAGGTACAAGTACGACTTGTTGCTGCCACTTGGGGCCGAGGCTGGCTGCGCACGAGTGCGGTTACCACGGCAACCAAGGAAGCAACGACGACAAACTTCGCACGCTGGAGCCAATCACCGAGTGCCAGCTGCCGAGCCATCATGCAAGGACGACATACATGTAAAGACAATTGCAAACAATATACCTTGTAATGGGTAGCAATGTACAAAACCCTAATAACGTACTGTTTTTCGTTTTACAGTTTTCACATTTGATGCTCTTTTGTGATATAATCCGCCATTGTAAATTCATATTATACACGAATAAAACAAAAATTTTACAAGCATCTAAAACAGTACAGAGTTTAAAATGTAACGCTGTGTTGCCTTTAAAATATCGTTATTGATTACATATGTGAAAAGGGTACTGTTTACATTTCCCCATAAAACTAAATATGAAAGAGTTAAAACGGACAGTCAGACAACATGTTCAAGCATGTTGTGATAGAACAAATATATTATGCCATCACTTCTTACTTTACATAAATCACGACAATTAATTTTAGCTTGTGAATTAGTTTAAACATTTGCTCTATCAACACAATGTATTAACGAGCGCTTTGGAACCGTTAAGTCAACTTGGAAAGTGTTCGGACGGAGAAAATACGCGCTTGTGTTCTAAGATATGCATGTCGTCGCCTTTGTACACGTATCCACTATCGACAGTCTAAAATACGTTGGAAAGTCAACTAACTGGCAACGGACGGCTGTAGCGTCGTTACCAAAACCGCAGGCAGCGTTAGTTGAACAGCGGACAATGTATAAGACTGGTTGTGTAAACTTCTGTAATAGCTTTATTCGTGCTGCTGTTATGTGTATAGGGGTTTCCGTGGAATAGTAAAAAGTAACTGGCAAAATGTGCGCACGTCAGCCTCAGTCGGCGATTTGAATATCTACACTGTGAACGCGGTCGTAAATCATGGCTATAAACCTGATAATCAAAACGACTTTACGGCCTTGTATTTCGCGTTGCGCAGTTTATCAAAATATAATAGCGAAATCTAGCTATTGTTGTTCGCAAAAACAACAATATATTAAGGCCATTCACGAAGACGGCAAGTATAACGTTAACAGGCAACAATAGTGTACAGCGAGTGTGCGGCGGTTCGACTTAACTGGGCTTTCCTTTCTTAGTCGCACACCAACAGTGCTTTAGCTGACAGATGCTGCATAAATAATCAAATATGTTTTAGGTGTGAGAAGTAAATCTTAAGGTTCTTAGCTTTGTGTGTTTATAGTATTCTCACGTGAAACTGCGTTTATTGGTATCGAATAAAATAGTTAACCTGCTGGATTTGTGCTGTTTAAAGCAGTCCAGTTTTAGTGAGACCTGTTTCGCGGTTGGTCGCCTGTACAAAGAATTCACCACATGGATGATATAAGTGAAGAACCGGAGCGGCTGACGCACCACGTCAAATACGCCTTGCTAAAGAACGAGATTCTTCGCAAAGGCGAACACATGAAGAAAATGAAGGTGATTGAACGAGACCACGTACGAAAAGGTTTGTTGTTTATATAATGGTGGAAATATACAACTGTTAAATATTCGCGTGTGGTCGAATCACCAGCGTTGTCGCTTTTCACACAGCTTGTCGTTTAAAAAACGACCTAGCCACCCAGGTTTTGTACCGCGGTGTAGCCGAATGGTTTACGCAACCGAAAGATATATCAACCAATTTTGTACAAAAAACGGTGACGAGCACATCAGGGTTTTAAAACCCATCCTGGTACAAAAAAAAATTCAAGATTTGGACCGGTAATATATGGATATGATTAATTGCTATGAATTTACGTCTGTAACACAAATATATAAGATCCATAAATGTAAAATATTTCTGTGAATAATAATGCTGTTTGAAGCACAATTCTATGTTAAACTAATACAAATATAACACCATTGCAAAATAGACTGCACAAATAAACAGGTGGGTGTTCATATGGTATATAGCACATAAGTCGAAATCCGTTATGGAATGATCCATTTAATCTATCAGACCGAGAAAACATATTTAACGGACCAAGTTTTGATTCACAATGGGCTCGTCAATATAAAGACCGTGTTTTGTAAATAAATCTGTATATGAATCGGTCGCGTTGGCAGTTCTGCTACAAGTGAGCGAACTAGACAAAAGTACAATGTCCTGCATGTTTGTCCGGCCCGTTGGTCTAACGGTTAAGTGCGTCGCATTTCAATCGAAAGGTAGCAGGTGCGAAACTGGTCGTTAGCTAGTAGGTTGTGTCCTTGGGCAAGGCACTTTACGGACATTGCCTGAACCCAGCGGATTAATGGGTTCTACCAAATTGAAGGAACGTGTCTATCATATACAACACACTGCAATAGCTCCGGTAACCCGACGATGGGCGCGAGGTGATCTGACGATTGCCCGTGTGTTAACCCCCTTGGTTTTCCCATTCACGGGGATAAAGATGAATATCCTATCCTATCCTATCCTATGTGGAGAAAACCTTGGCCGTGATGCAATTGGCCATGATGCAACCCGGTACCTATAATAACATAGGCGCCGATCTAAGCCGCGACACGAATTGTTACCAGAAAATATTACATTTAAATACAGTTTTCAGATATTTCTTGTATAAACCACCAATTTAGTAAAATCGATTGGCATGTTCGTAGCGCGTTGGACTGCAAAACTGAAAGGTAATTGATCGAAACCAACCGTTAGCTGGTGTGTGGTATTCCACATCAGAGCACTAAACAGGCGTTGCCTGTACATTCTGGATTTATTCGTTAAAAACTATTTCAATATCTACATTGTAAAGACACACACTACAATAGCTCAGGTAATCCCACTATGGTCACGGGCTGACTTTATTCCATGGATATAACGCCCAATCCTTTTTTCGATCTAAGGAGATAATCATGGGCATACAACCATTTTTTTTTCGAGAATAAATTATTTCTCAAATTTAACCACAGCTGACGAAATCTGGCATGACCGCAATCAGGCGGTAAGAGATCACGTGATGATAGGAATATACGCCAATCGACCAAAGTCAAACAACCTACGGTCTGGTTCGAGACTATCATCGGCACGTGACCGCACAGCCATGGCAGAAATTGAGGTATGTGGACTTGTGTTTATAAACGTTTTTATATGGAATTAGAATACACGGGTTTCAACCAACATGGTTATCAACCGACAAGAGTTTTATTCTAGGCAAGTAATCCACACGAGCATCAAACCGTGGGTATAGGTTACACGTGTGGCCGAATGCTATGGCGTGTCAGCGTGAAGAGGTAAGCTGTTCGTAACAACACCCTATTGAAACACAATTTAAAATGGGCTGGGCTCATGTGAACTATTACCCACATATATATATTTCTCCTGCTGTTTTTGCTATAGATGTACTTTGCCGCCGTTTTATTATAAACCATTAAGATGTGTTTCGTAATAAAAAAGCGAGAGGCAATGGTAATTTTCACATATATTAACCGTTAGGCAAATTTTTAAGGCGATTTCAAGTTTATACCTGGCGCGAGGTTTGCATCAAAAACGATCAAGAAGACCGAACCGCATCTCGCCTCCAAGCACCAGCTTGGTCACCATTACTGATCTTGCGTCATCAAGTACTACGTCATCGGTGGATTCCCCTGCACAGACGAACACGCTCGAGAGGAAACTGGTGACGCGGCTTGCAGAGAGAGACGAGGCCATTTCAGCGATGTCCAGACGCAGGAGCACATCCGAATCAACCGTTTTCTCCTTTCACGACTTAGAAATGCCGGTGCGTATAATTTATCAACAACAGAAGATGATCTCGTCATTTTCCAAGATTATCTCTTCTCTAAAACATGTTTTTTTTCTGTTAAAATCGGTATGTGAATCAGTCGCGTTTACCATTTGATCACATGGCCGTTCATCAGTCGTGTTTATTTACATTATCTATACATCGAAATAATATATATTTAAGGTGCAACAGGCTACTTTTTTTAAGTGGACACCACAAACCCATTTGGCAGGATCAAGTTTAAAAACTGTGGTGCTCATTTTCATTCAATTTTTATAAGGCAACCATTTTATTAACAGACGATTCCCGATGCACTGCGAAAAAATTCGGAATTGAATGATCAGAACCTGCTGCACGGGAACTCGGGCGCATTACGACCAGCCACAGTGTCCATAACACGCCCTATCAGACCTGCGTCTTCCAGGAGCACAACATCGGCGCAAGCTTTGCTGTGTCTGCAGCAGAGTCAACAGAAAAACCGGACTAAACCGGATTTTAGCCGGTACGTGGCGCGGAGATTACGACGATCGTCCAGTGTTCCGCCGCCGGAATGTTCCGCCGAAGTGTCCGAAAGAAGAAATTCCCGGTAATGAGTTGTAGGGGTGAAAATATGTAAAATATTAATTGGGCGGTTGTGTTGCGGAAAAGTATCCGATGGGTGCTGAGTTCAAAATTTAATGCGCAAAAGAATAAGATATTTATGTTTGTCGCTGTAAATGAGAAAACGCACGGGCAATCGTCAGATCACCTTGCGCCCGCTGTCGGGTTACCGGACATATAAAGTGCTGTGACCAAGGGACAGAACCGACTAGCTATCGACCAGTTTCAAATCTGTAACCCTTTTGCTGGCGATGCACTAAAATGACCTAAAACTTGATACATATCCCCTAAAAGTTAAAATAACACACACATATATACACAATTGGAAGGCCAACCTAAAATGTTCCGTTACACAGAGTTTCGCTACCACGACGAACCTCGATCACAGCATCTTACAAACTGGATGACAGCACAGCTACATGTTCTAATGCCACTGGCAATAATAGCGATGCAAACGCAGAAATTACGGAACGAATTCACGGTTTTTGCACCAAAATAGAAGCGGCAAGCGAACCCGAATGGAAAAAGTACAACACGAAATGGTCAATTGTCAAAGATTTCGTACAGTCTTTGAAACAAGATAAAAGCGACTCGCCGTCGCCACCTCCAGTGGACATAATAAATAAAAATGCACCGGAAGGTGGCGGTAGAAAGCAATCGGTTTGGTGGTGTAGTACTTTAGAAACTTATGACAAGTTAAATAAAAACAATATAGAGTGAACCTGTAATGATCCGCTGCTGGTTTGTTTCTCTAACATGCTAACCCGTTGGCATATTATTTACATTTTGTGGCGAACTTATACGATTGGGGAATTTTTCGTAAACAGTATCCAAAGAGAATCAAAAAAAGAAAAGTAATAATATTTGATATGCTGACAGTTTTAACCAAATATTTGACATTCTTGCTCTTTTGATTTAAATTAATGTGGATTTAAAAAAAACGTGGGAAATCAGTTATTCTTTTCAAAAACAACTAATCTTTTAAAAGGAACAGGAAATTGTTCCTGTGTCACCAAATTACCCAGTTTACCCCGTTAAAATGTCAATACTCATTCCGGTTAGACCTTTTGTACTATATAACGACATACAGCGTATTCCTATAGTGATATCACCAAGTCAAAACTTTCCAAGAATTTCCAAGTCTTCTGGGTCGGATGACGTCGACGGCTTGTGCGTACCTTACATTCTATTTGTATTGCGTCCTATCAGTTTCGTGAAATACGAAATGGATTCGGAATACAACTTACTAATTCGAGAAAATTCGACTTCACCCAGATTATTCGGTATGCGATCCAGGTAAAGTATGTACAATGAGGCAGAAGCAGTTTTAGGTAGAAGCACCTATTGTTGGAAAAATAGCAGTAGTTGGTTGAAAATAAGTTACTGTCCAACAAAATACGACCGATAAAAGAGAAACAAAACGTTGTTTGCAAGTATACCAAGTATTCTTTTATTTTTTATTTTTCGTCCTCACAGAGATTTTTGCAGAAAAATATATCATTAAAACAGGCAAAATGATCCAATGTGTTTTGGTTTGTATGTTATTTGTCCTAATTCCAAGAGCGCTAGGTCAAACCTGGGACCGTCTTGGCACAGTCGAATACTTAATCGAATATTCATCTGTGAATAATAAAACGACAGTGAATTTGGCTTGTGCTGGACATAGCGCCATTCCGGTGGTTATTAACTCTGCTGAAGTTCAGAATTTCCTTGTTCAAAAGATCGGAAACTTAACAGGTAATAAGCAACCATAAACAACGAGGACCAGATGCTATAACCTATAGAGTGCAAGAGGTTCGAGTTAGAGTTCTGGGTTTCAGATTATTGTTTGAGGCAAGGTTAAAATTAATTTTGTATAGTTTAAGAGTCCAGTTTCCTCAATACTCCCCCTTCTTGCATTTTTTAAAATGTTCACTAAGTAGGCTATCGGACTATACAGTAACGAACTTTATAATACCTGTCGAGGGTCCGGTAAATCTTTATTAAAATCTTGGCTCTTCGAGGGTGTTGATTCTTGCTTCATCGGGCTTAAAGTAATTAAAACGAAAAACAGAGCCTTTACGCCTAGATTTGCCTATATTATGCAATTGAATCAAATACAACTTTGGTATCCAGTTTCCACCATCAATTAACTCTGTATAAGTATACTTGCCTATATTTAGTTAAAACATTTTTAGTCCCACCTTATTTGTTCTACATTGGCCTGGAACACGTCGTCCACCCATCTCATAACTTTACGTGGTCCGATGGTAGCTACTTGACTCCGAGCAGCTACACCAACTGGGCAGCTGGCGAGCCAAGCTTGCAAACGCAAGAAAATTGCGTGGTTGCGGGTTCGATTTATAGTTTTTCACCTGGATTTGAGTGGAACCAAACAACATGCGATGTTCAAGCAGGTTATATATGCCAAAGGAATGCTACAGGTTAGTGTTTTATAAACACGTCCGGCCCGTTGGTCTAACGGTTAAGTTCGTCGCCTTTCAATCGAAAGGTTGAAGGTGCGAAACTGGTCGCTAGCTAGTCGGTTGTGTCCTTGGGCAAGACACTTTACGGACATTGCCTGAACCCAGCGGATTAATAGGTTCTACCAAATTGAAGGAACGTGTCTATCATATACAACACACTGCAATAGCTCCGGTAACCCGACGGTGGACGCGAGGTGATCTGACTGCCCGTGTATTAACCCCCTTATTGGTTTTCCCATTCACGGGGATAAAGATGAATATCCTATCCTATCCTATCCTATAATCACATATATATATAAGATATACGCTGTAACTATAGGCAATTATTGTAGTTCTATGTAATAACTATAAAGTCGCATGAGTAATGTATTACAACACAAATTCGGATATGCTCCAAAAACGTGCTCAACGGTTGCAATAGTAGTAAGGATAGGATATTTATGTTTTATTCTCATTAATGGTAGATAGTGTAAGGGACGTTATCATTACACCTGAAATCACCTCTGACCGAATCGGGTTTTCCGAAGTTATTGCATTATGATGAATGACGGATACATTGCTGGCGGTATAGTTCAATCCAATAAACGATGTTCACCTAACATTCGCTAAGGTCCTTAACTAATTCCCGGCTGGTTAAGATCGAACATTTTTTTTTTACCGGGCCAAGTTTTGAACCCAAGATGGGCTCATGACTAGGACCGTTTTTGTATATGAGTCGGTATATGTATCGGTCGCGTTAACCATTCGGCCATACGACCGTAAAAGATCGAAAACTATTTTTTTTTTTACCGAGCTAAGTTTCGAACTCATGATGGGTTCGTCACTAGGACCGTTTTTTGTATAAGAGTAGGTATATGTATCGGAAGCGTTAACCATTTGGCCACACGACCGTACGATCGAAAACTATTTTGGCTTCGTACAGACCGCTGACGCTCTTACACCATCACGTGCCACTGAATTGGCGATGGGCAACTTTTTGAATTTTTGCGAAGTAAATTATGCGTTTTAACAGCTTTGTTATGGTTTCGCTTTCAATACGAAAAGTCATGCCCCGTCGCCAAAATTATCAATAAAAGAGATTTATCTAATCAGGTTAAAACTTGCAGTAATGCTAAATGACATGCTGAATGTTTGGACTTTTATTTTAGTTTAGTTTTAGTTTATTCATTTTTTGCCCCTGTTTTTAAATATGGCAAACGAATATAATCACGATATATATAGGAACGGGAAAAGACGGCAAAACGAACAATGGTTAAAACACTTTAGTAAAAAAGGCTATAAATTAATAAATATAGCGGACGCGGCCGCCAAACCTAGTTGAAAAGAACAGCAATCAAAATTTAATTAAGACCAAACGATTTAGAGCCCTGAAGAAGAGTGTGCGGTAAAGCGCGACCTCTACTAAGGGGGAACCGGCTTTAGAGGGGAGGTGTTGCCCGAAAAGCGTGGAGAAGGTGTGGCCCGAAAGCGTGGACCAGAGTGCAAAAAGAAAATCCCCTAAAATGAAATTCCACTATTGTCAGATGACACTATTAGTTTCAAGCACACGTACCCGGTCATATTTACATTAAATATTCTCATTAAAACACACAAATTGCATAACACTAATGCATTTGATTTAATACTTATTTAGGAGTGTGAAAAAGGAGCACTACAGTAGTGCACCATAAATAACAAAAAAAGGAACCAAACAAATAAAATGTTAAAATAAATAAATAAGAAATAAGAAAAAATAAATAAATAGCAAGCCAAAAAAGGGTTGCTAGCAAATAAAAAATACAAAAGATTGCAGCAAGGATCCGTTTTATAAAAACCTCAAGGTAATTCTCGGCAAGACAAACAATTAATAGAAGAACTTGATCACTATAGCAAACCGTTTATATCTGTCTGCTTTAATCCCTTATATTAACATAAAAGAAATCTTTAATTATGAGGTCAAATAATATAATAATGTTTATTAAATACGCAGTGACGCTTTTAGTTGTATTCCAATAAATCATTGTCTAAACCCAACCTACATCAAAAAACTGTAATTTGTATTTTATATGTTGTCTGCACTCTATAGTATTCAGACTGCAGTTATTTCCTAATAGCATATTAACACATAACGGTTTACAGATGTACCGACAACTGCGACATCATTTATCAATACCACTGCCGATCAAACTACTGCAACAAGTAAGCATGCGTTATTTAAATTTTTAAAGTTTACATAATTAGTGCTTCCTAAATTCATTAATTAACACGCACTTTATGGCGTATAATAGGTATACCAGCAACTGTGACATCCTTTAGCAATGACACTTCCCAGCAAACTACTGCAACAAGTAAGCATATGGTATTTCTACTTTCACTGATTTACAAACTTGATTGGTGTTATATGCTATTATAACAATACATGTCTGTTGGTAGGTATACCAACAACTGCACTGTTTAGCAAAACCACAGCCGAGCAAACTACTGCAACAAGTAAGTATGCATTATTTAAACTTTTAAACTTTACAACCCAGACAAGTCTCATTACAAATAGATAACGGGAATTGACATTTTTACCCTTGAATAAGAAAACACATGAAGTTACCACACGGGCAATCGTCACATTACTTTGCACCTACATGAGAGCTATTTTAGAGTGCTCTATATACTCAAGACATTTATTTATTTATAGTATAGGATACATTAATTCACTGGGTAGGAGCGACGTCGCCAAATTGCCTTGTCCAATGACACAGCCGTAAAGCCCGTAGCTGGTTTCGATTCCACAATCTTTCAGCTGCTTGCACACAGCCCGACAGTATTACTAATGGTAAAGAAAACAAAATGATTGACAGGTATACCAGCAAATGCGACATCATTAAGCAATACCACTGCCCAGCAAACTACTGCAACAAGTAAGTATGCGTTATTTAAACTTTTAAACTTTACACTATTGGCCCTAGCTAAATCTATTTATTAACATGTACACAATGGTGGTTGACAGGTATACCAACAACTGTACCATCTTTAAGCAATACAACTTTCCAGCAAACTACTGCAACAAGTAAGTATTAGTTAAGTTTTCATTAAATGTTTATTGTTCTACAATGTTTACTTGAGTTATTATAGCAACATATATTGGTTGGCAGGTATACCAACAACTGTACCGTTTAACAATACCACAGCCCAGCAAACTACTGCTACTAGTAAGTATACGTTCTTTAAATGCTTATGGCACTTAAATATATTCATTAACACGCACACAATGGCCATTGACAGGTATACCTGTAAATGAGACATTGTTTAGCAATACCACTGCCCAGCAAACTACAGCAACTAGTAAGTAATCTAAGTATATGTTATTTTAACTTTCTATAATTTACAATCTTGTCCAGTGTTTTTACAAAAGTATATGGGTAATTATGTTTATATCCGTCAGTGGGAAAACGAATAAAGTTACCACGCGGGTGATCTTCAGATTACCTTGCGCCCAAAGAACGGTTACATGAGCTATTTCAGTGTGTTGTATATGCTAGAAGCGTATTTTTTTATTGATAGTAAAACATTTTATGTTTGTCAATTGCCTTGCTCAATGACAGTTGTAAAGTCAGTAGCTGGTTTCGATTCTACAAACTTTCGGCTCCTTGCATACAGCCCGGCGCTCTTACCAATTGTGAAGAAAACAATTTGTTTGACAGGAATACCAGTACTTGCGACATCTTTTAGCAATACCACTGCCCAGCAAACTACTGCAACAAGTAAGTATATGTTATTTAAAATTTACACTATAAGTGCTTTCTAAATATATTTATTGACACTTACACAATGACAATTGACAGGTATACCAATAGCTGTACCGTTTAACAATACTACAGCCCAGCAAACTACTGCAACAAGTAAGTATATGCTATTTCTACTTTAATCATTTACAATCTAGACAAGTGTTATCACAAATAGATATCAGGTATTCATGTTTATATCCCTGAATGGAAAAAGCATGCCATTACCACACGGCAATCGTCAGAATACCCCGCGGCCAATGAGGGGTTACCGGACCTATTTAGGTGTGATTGTATGTGCTTGAGACGTTCATCATTTATACTGGAATCCATTCTTTTGATTTATTAGGGCAGAGCGAGTCCTTTAAATGCCTTGTCCAATGACACAGTCTTAAAGTCAGTGCCTGGTTGCGATTCTACCATCTTTGGGCTGTTGAAGACAGAGACAGCCCGACGCTTTTACTGATTGTAACGGAAACAAAATGATTGACAGGTATACCAGCAAATGCGACATCATTAAGCAATACCACATGTCATAGAGATTGAGATGTAACTGTTTCGCCATTAAGACCGGTAGCCTACAGAGCGAACACTTGGCATGCATGCATGCATAAAACACGCATATTGAAAAGGCGAAGTTATAAGTTTGTGGCGGGAAAAATACTGTGCTTAACAAGAGAGATGGAAAAAATGTTGGTCATATTATCCGATATTTGGTTATATTACACGAAGAATTTTAAATGGAGAAATTCCGGACCGTACCAAATTGGTCATAATAAGCGGCTGGTTATATTATCTGTGGTCATAATTACCGGCGCCTAATGTCACTCACATATTGGCTATTGACAGGTATACCTGTAAATAAGACATCATTTAGCAATACCACTGCCCAGCAAACAACTGCAACTAGTAAGTATGCCTTATTTCAACTTTCCATAATTTACAATCTTGTCAAGTACAAAAGGATATGTGTAAATATGTTTATATCCGTGAGTAGAAAATCGCATAAAGTTACCACACCAGCGATTTTCAGATTACCTTGTGCCCAAAGGATGTTTACCAGAGCTATTTCAGTTTGTTGTATATGTTAAAGGCCCCTTTTTTTATAGTTAAACACTTTAATTTAGCTAATTGCCTTGTCCAATGACACAGTCTTAAAGTCAGTGCCTGGTTTCGATTCTACCATCTTTGGGCTGTTGAAGACAGAGACAGCCCGACGCTTTTACTGATTGTAACGGAAACAAAATGATTGACAGGTATACCAGCAAATGCGACATCATTAAGCAATACCACTGCCCAGCAAACTACTGCAACAAGTAAGTAAAGTATACGTTATTTAAACTTTAATAATTACAAGGTCAAGGGTGTTATATGCAATTATAACAGCACTTGTATGTTGACAGGCATACCAACAACTGCATCGTCATTAAGCAATACCACAGCCCAGCAAACTACTGCAACAAGTAAGTATTATGGTATTTCTACTTTCACTGATTTACAATCTGTATTGGTATTATATGCTATTATACTAACACATGTATATTGACAGGCATACCAACAACTGCATCGTCATTAAGCAACACCACTGCCCAGCAAACTACTGCAACAAGTAAGTATACGGTATTTAAACTTTTAAACTTTACACTATTGGCACTTCCTAAATCGATTAGTGAACACGTGCACAATGGTAGTTGACAGATATACCAGCAATATGGCATCATTAAGCAATACAACAGCCTAACAAACTACTGGAACTAGCATGCATACCTTATATTTCTTTAAATACCCTAAAACCTTGACAAATGTTATCATAAAAGGATATCGAGTATTCATATTTATTTTAGTGAGTGGAAAAAACGTATGAAGTTACCACACGGGAAATTGTAATATTACCTTGCGCCCAAAGCAAGGTTACCGTAGCTATTCCAGTGTGTTGTATATGCTAGAACAGTGTTTCCCAACCCGAGTCCGCGGTCTCAAATGAGTCCATGGAAGGTTTAAATGAGTCCGCAAGCACATTAACAATTTGCAAAACTTTTACTTGTTTTTGATCGTTATAAACAGCATTGATATGTTTTTATCAACGAGATATTGTAACTCAAGGTAATTTTGTTTTGTAGTGTTCTGTAGTGTACCTTATGCATATAGTCCAGTTACGCTACACTTTTGACTTACGCTAATTGAAAATTGATGCACTTTGAGTCCGCAAAGACTTTTGGTGGTAAGGATATAGTCCGTGACCAAAAAAGGTTGGGAAGCGCTGTGCTAGAATGTCATTTTATTTATAGTTAAACACTTTAATTAAGCTAATTGCCTTGCTTAATGACACAACCTTAAAGTCAGTGGCTGGTTTCCAATTTACAATCTTTTGGCTGCATGCACACCGCCGCACCATTTACTGATTTTGAAAATATCAAAATGATTGACAGGTATACCAACAAATACGACATCATTAAGCAACACCACTGTCCAGCAAACTACTGCAACAAGTGAGTATACGTTATTTAAACTTTGCACTATTGGTGCTTCCTAAATCTATTTATTAACACGCACTTAATGGCTTTTAATAGGTATACCAGCAACCGCGACATCCTTTAGCAATACCACTTCCCAGCAAACTACTGCAACAAGTAAGCTACATTATCTCTATTAATAATTTACAATCTTAACAAGTGTTATTACTATAACATATTGGGTATTCATGTTTATATTCATGTATAACAAACGCTTAAAGTATAATCACACCAGCAATCGTCATATTAACTTTGCCCAAAGAAGGGTTGGCGGAACTATGCCTGTGTTCTATATGCTCGAGGGTGTTGAGGCGTTCCTTTACTTTTAGTAGAACCAATTGTTTTATTGTGTGGGCCAAGTCCGCTAATTGCCTTGCTCAATGACACATTCGTTAAGCCAGTGGCTGGTTTCAATTCTACAATCTTTGGGTGGCTTAAAAACAGCCGGACACTTTTACCGATTGTAAAAAAACAAAAACGATTGTCAGGTGTACCAGTACTTACTACATCAATAAGCAATACAACCGCCCAGCAAACCACTGCAACAAGTAAGTATGCGTTATTTAATCATATCATACCTTAATTTACATTACTGACGCTTGCCGTATATATATATATATATATACATTTATTAACACATATACATTGGTGGATTTTAGGTCTTGCATCAATTGTACCAACCTTAAGCAATACAACTGCCCAGCAAACTACTGCAACGAGTAAGATTGTGTTAATATATTGGTTTTTCAATAAAATGGCTTTAGTCCGTTTTTTCTGTGTGACGCGTTGAAAACAAAGGTAGTATATTTGTTCGCCGTTTGTAAAAAAGGCGACAAGACAATAATGTAAAAAAGAAGCCCCCTTCAGCATTTTTGACATTGTCGGCAATATTTCAGGATAGGAAAGGAATATTTAATCCAATTTTTTTTTAAGAAGTTTAACCTTTTCCGTGCTTCCGTATATGTGATTTCCATGTGCGATGATAACAAAATATTTCAATCAAGTTTAATATTTTAGAGATGTTGGGTATTTTTTTATAGTTGTACTGTACACGCCAATATGAATATTTATCCTC
>CH003241.1:335375-400231 GCA_000149265.1 Ciona savignyi | reverse complement strand
TGTATCCTATCCTATTTTCAAATATCATGTATGATGTTGGCGTCCATAACAAAGTTCGCAACGATTGATGTAATAATAATAATTTTTATACAAGGCATAGTTAAAAATTGTTGGTTTTTGTTAATCAAAATATATCATAAAATTAGTTGGGGCCGGTTTATGTATGCATATGTCATACAACATGGAAGTATGCAATATTTAAACTTTTAATGTCTTCTTTACATTACTGGCACAGTTTTATATATTTATTAACCAACGTATAATGACGGTTGACAGGTATACCAACAACAGTACAATTCATAAGCAACACGACTGTTGAACAAACTACTGCAACAAGTAAGTATACGGTATTTTTACCATCAATGATTTACAACCATGACCTGTGTTATACGCGTTTATAACAAACCATGAATGTTGGCAGGTATATCGACAACTGTACCTGTTAACAATACCACAGCCGAGCAAACTACTGCAACAAGTAAGCCACCGATTTCAATTTTTTAACTTTGTTCTATTGGTAATTGCTATGTATATGTTAATACATCATGCAATGGTGTTTGGCAGGTTTGCCAACAACTGCGGCGCCTAGTACATCAATTGGTGTTACGACTATGAAGTTAACTACAGTGTTACCTACCCAGTCAACAAGTAAGAAACCATTCATTAAACATTTTAATATGTGCTTTACCAGGTAATTCCTTAACATACCGGTTAATAGGTGAATTGACTAGTAAGCCATATTTTTGCTAGGTTAAATAGGATACTGTGCATATTTATTATGATAATATTTTTTTTAACGAGTCACCAGGACTGTTTAATAGTCGGTATATGTATCGGTGGCGTTAATCATTCGGCCACACGACTGTACAATTTATTATGACAATGTATGTTCCCTTATAGGTGAACCAACAAGTACGGCTTCACCGGCCAGCAGCACTGCTAAGGACACCACCGTGACACAGAGTAAGGAGAATTATATACTTGGGCTAAAATATAGGATAATCTCGTTTATCTCAGCTGATGACATGTGCAGTGGGTATTAGGATAGGATAGGATATTCATGTTTATCCCTGTGAATGGCAAAACCAAGGGGGTTAACACACCAGCAATCGTCAAGTCACCTCGCGCCCACCTTCAGGTTACTGAAGCTATTGCAGTGTGTTGTATATGATAGACACAATCCTTTAATTTGGTAAAACCCATTAATTAGCTGGCTTTAGGCAATGTCTGTAAAGTGCCTTGCCCAGTTTTGAACCTGCAACCTTTCGATTGAAAGGCGGAGTACTTGACCACCAGACTAACCGGTTATAATACATTGGTTAGTAATTTCTGTGTTCACCACCGAGTTATCGAGCTGCACAGCATGATTTAAACTAACAACTTGACTTTGCTACTAACTATAGGCTTACAATTTTATGACAACACTTATACCAGTAGCAAATCAACCATAATAGTATAATATTTTCCCAAAAAGGTACAACGCACCTGGTTATCGGCATACCACCAACAACTTCAACTGCTGAAACCACCAAGGTGACGTCAGAAAGCACTGTTCCGGTGACAAACCAGACTATAACACAGACAACAACAACCGAAGGTACATATATGTCTATTTTAATGATTGTTTGTCTGGGGCGAAATAAAAAAAAAACAAGAAATATGTTTTGTGCATTTTTTTGTAAAAACGTTATA
Source organism: Ciona savignyi (assembly GCA_000149265.1). Classification (NCBI taxonomy): domain Eukaryota; kingdom Metazoa; phylum Chordata; class Ascidiacea; order Phlebobranchia; family Cionidae; genus Ciona; species Ciona savignyi. Next base: position 398,539 of record CH003241.1, on the reverse strand, counting down.
GCAAGGTAGAGAGGGTTTAAAACGCGGTGGACTGTAATGAAATAGGTTATTGCAGTAATGGTTCCTGAATCAATCCCTGGCCTTCCTCTATTACAACCACGAATCTCGTTCACCATAAGTCATTTAGAATGGAATTAATATCAAATACATTGTAATAGTGAAACCAATCATACAATGTTTTGGCAACATATATGTTTTTTATCGGGTTAGGTTTTGATATCTTGAAGGGCTTGTAACCATCACGGTTTTGTATAGGTATATGTAGGTGTCGCGTTGCCTATTCGGCCATATGACCGTACAACATATCACATGCAATACTGGTAAAGTTACCACGCCTGCGTGTTTTACTTCGTGGATAAATATGACTTTATTTTTGTGGATAAACATGATATATTAACCAAGGGAAAGATTATTAGTATTATATAGTGCTGGCTTATTCAAAATAGCATGTGACTTGCATTGAAAAATGCGGAATTGGATATCGTGGCATACTCAAACGGCTCTTGTTTCTGGAATTTGACTGCCAATCATGACTCATCACTTATAAATAAATTCCAATTATATCAACAGCACCAGCTTCGGCGCCCAGTTTGGCAGCAACAGCGCTTGCTAGCGGTGCTACAGCCTCAGTTATGGTTGTAGCTTTAAACGGACTGATCAAATGTCTTACAAAACAAGTAAAAACAAGGTATGGTGATGAAAAAAAGGATTTTTATCACAATAAAAACAAAATTCCTTTACAGATTGGCCCAGCTCAAAGAGACTGAAGCAGCCAAAATCGGTAATCAAACCCAATCCACAAGAGTTTAAAGATTAAATCACTGAGTTTTTAGATAAATATTTGATTCAACGCGGCCTTTTTAAAATCGAAAAACGCGTGGCTTTTTAAAACGTTAAAAGTTAAATAAATAATATACACTTTATCTAAATGCTTATCTAAAATTATTTAAATGAACTACAAATGGTTATTTTGACTTTTAGGTTAAGGCTGTTTAATGATTTATGTGTTAATTATAAGCAATAATGACATATAAGCTATAAGCAACCATATAACAAATTAGCTTTTGTCTAATGCATTACTAATGTTTAAAATCCTTTTAACCAAACATACTACACTGCCATACAATCGAAACTGTGCTGTTGTTTTTATAAAAGACAACCATATTTCTAGTTAATGCCTATTCTTCTTCATGGCTTTATATCGTTTGTTTTTAATAAGTCTTGCTTAGGTTTGGTGGTTCATTATATTTAATATTATATCATGAATTAATATCGTGTTTCACGAGTGTTCGCTTTGCCTTTTTTTCCTGTTTTTGTTGTAAGTTGCACTTACTGCTATTTAATATTCGGAAAAACCAGTAAACTAAACTACTCTATTTATGATATCTTAAACGAGCTGTTTCTTCACAGCCATGCAGAAAATGCGCACAAGGAGAAACGCTGTCTTCGCCAGATTTGGTCTCAATTTTGAAGACGGTGGAAGTGGGGATGAAGAAAGTGGTGATTCAGATGGAGACCAACAACACGGCACGAAGCCAAAAATGAAAAAACCCAGTACTTCTGCTGCTGGTGTTGCTGGTGCAGCTGGTTCCGTTGGTGCTTTAGCTGGTGCTGCTGCAGCAGCCGCCAACATGAAAGCAGGCAAAGGCCTTCCTGATGGTAAAAATTTTTCTGGTTAATTAATCCATCGGTGGTTTTGATTTACATAAATAAATTAATAATTATTAAATTAATCAAACAGCAAAATCAGCACTGAAGGGTCAACTGTTAAAATTGGGGGCGGTACAAAAAGCAAGGAAATCTGTGAGTAACATCACAAGAAAGTTTAGCGCCGTGTCCACCGCTTTTCCAGATATAGGTAATTTGTATGGTTTGTTTATAACTTGTTGTAACTGGATTTACTGCTTAATATTTGCACAAATCCTTTACCTGTAGGATTATTAACCTTATATATCTTAATTGGCCTAATTTATTTTTGTGTGTGTTTGACAATATAAATAGTCCTTTTAATATTTATTTTCCAAGGGCTTAATAAAATATTGAATACAAAACTGGTCATGTAAACATTCTGCATTAAATGCTAAAGTATTTCAAAATAGCAACAGCGATTAATAAATTGAATAATATTTGCAGACCTGGAAGCACAATTAAACCTGAATGATATTGAAAACATTGAAAACGCGGGTAAACAGCATTTTATATTAGATAATAAGTGATTTCTTGCATACATACCTTATCGCCTAACATAAAAGGAAAAAAAGTAATTTGTTTTTCCATAATGTTTTATGCAGTTAAGGACGAAATATTGACTGAACTGTGATAATAAAAACGTTATTTTTTTTCAGGTGCTGTGGGGGAAGACGAAGCATTAGATATTACCAAGGTTGATGTGCACTCTGGTAACACATCTTTCTCTGTATTAAAAATATACAGTATTGTGCCTGCCATACAGTATTGTGCCTGCCATACAGTATTTGTGCGTAAACAGTTTTGCCTGTCTGAAATGTTAGCGTATACAGTATTGTGCCTGTTGCTAACATTCAGACAGGCAACACTGTATAGATATCATACTTATCTCCGCGGATACGATAACAGAGGTCCATTCGAGTTATCTCGTGGCTAATCGATTACTGAAGCTATTACGATGTGGTGTGTAAAGTGTATGACCGAAACCTCCATGGAAAAACGCTTGACCAACCTGACGTTCTAAACTAGAGTTGGTACGATAAATTTATATATGGTTGTTCCACCCATTTTTTACCGGGTTTAGTTTCGATCCCATGATGGACTCGTCACTCAGTCCGTTTTTATATTTAGAATTGGTGTATGAATCGGTCGCGTTAACTATTCAGCCACCTGACCAGTGTTGGTTGTTCACGACCGTTTCTGGTTGTTCCTCCCTTTTTGTACTGAGCCAAGTTTTCAACCCACTACTATAACAGTCCGTTCATGTATCGGTCGCATTAACCATTCAGCCACATGACCGTACGGTTGTTCGTATGGTACATCATTGGTTTGAGTCAACTGCCGCTCGGCTGGTTTGAATCCCAACGCCGAACGGTTCCACATGATTCTGAACCTCAAACCAGGCGGGCAATTGCCATTTCCACACTGGATTTCCTAATATAAGTTACAATAGATAAGTAGTTTATCTGAAGACTTTCGAATGGCACGTGCAAGCTTTACTCCATCACAGGACATTATACCCCAACAAACATTTTATGCAGAAATTACGAAAGTTCCATCGTTTTCGAAGAAAGCTGGTAGCATGTTCTCAAAGATAAGCAGCAGTTCAATGGGGCTTACTTTGCCAACTAGTTTACAAGGTAAAGGCTTGTATATACAAATGGTCATAAATTACGCTTGACAATATGTCATTATAAGGTAGGTAGTAGATGGGTAGGATATTCATGTTTATCCCTATGAATGGGAAATCAAGGGGGGGGGGGGTTAATACACGAGCAATCATCAGATCACCTCGCGCCCGAGGACACAACAGACTAGCTAGCAAGCAGTTTAGCACCTGCAACCTTTCGATTAAAAGGCGACGCACTTAACCGCCAGATTAACCGGCCGGATATTGGCACAAATGCACTCGTTTAAGAAATTTACGTTTTTCATATATATCATTCCCCACATATATGGCCTATCTCATTTTACAACTTGAACCGAGAGTTGGCATGCTGTGTGTATGAGTTGGTCGTTTTAAAGTTCGATCACACAATCGCTCACCCTATATCACAATGCCGTTTTAAGCAATAATGTTTTATATTGTCGTTATAGATATCAAATCAAAGGTACCAGGAGATCTACCTGTTTCTACAGGTAAACTATTAAAATATGCATGTACGCTCTTTATATTTAAAAAACATGTAATGTGTCTTGTTTTTCTTTTGTCCCAGAAATAATTCTATTAACAAGCATTGTTCAAAAATCATAATGAATATGTTGGATAATTTTATAATTATTTGGTTAAGCTATTGCACCACTATGCTTAGTCCGATGAATGCTTTGCAGCTACTGGTTGGATCCAGCACTTATCAGTTTAAGGTTCTCTCCCTCTACAGCTAGCCAAAGGCCATTTTATGGCGATTGTCAAATCGGTTTTCCATCGGCAGCATATAGACACACGTTCCTTTACATTTGGTAGAACCCATTAATCCGCTGGGTTTAGGCAATTTTCGTTAAGTGTCTTGCCCAAGTACACAACTGACTAGCTATCGCCAAGTTCAGAACCTGTAACCTTTCGGTTGAAAGGCGTTGCACTAAACCACCAAATTAACCGTGAAAAGATGATTCTGATATTCGTGTGAAAGTTTACTTTTCCCATCCTTTGATATTGACAACCATAATGGTACATACAACGATACACATTTTAAGCAGAAATTACGAAAGTTCCATCATTTTCGAAGAAAGCTGGTAGCATGTTCTCAAAGATTAGCAGCAGTTCAATGGGGCTTACTTTGCCAACTAGTTTGGAAGGTAAAGACTCTTCATCAGTTAAATCTGTAACCTATACACATGATCATAAGTTATACATGGCAATACATCATTATTGCCGCAGATAAACACTCATGTGAGATTTTCTTTCGAAACTGTGCTGTTGTTTTTATAAAAGGCAACCATATTTCTAGTTAATGCACATTCTTCTACATAGCTTTATATCGTTTGTTTTTAATAAGTCCTGCTTAGGTTTGTGGTCCGTTATATTTAATATTATTACATGAATTGATAACGTGTTTCACCACAGACAGATTTTCTTTACGAAGTTGTATTATTTTCATATATAGGACTTTTTACTGTAGCTATAGTTTCGCACTGAGAATTGCCGGCTCCGTCCTTGTACATTCGCCTTACAGCATTCTGTCTAGATATGAATTGGTCGTGTTAATACGTACTCCATTTCACGGGCCAAAATGACACTTAAAAGAATAATGTTTTATATTGTCGTTTTAGACATAAAAGCACAAGTGCCGGTAGAGCTGCCCCTAGACAAATTAAATCTTCCCACAGGTAAATTATTAAACATAACCCTAGTTTTAAGCTCAACAAATGATTTTTAACACCTACAAGTTTTACCGCATATTCTTTAATTTCGGATAAGGAAAAATAATCACATGTTAAAAAAGGAATCCAGTTTGATTAAATTCCCCTTTGTAAAACAGAGATTACGGAAGTAGCGTCATTGAAGGCGGATGCAGAAGCTGTAACGAGTGGTAGCCTGTTGCCGTGAAGTGCCGGAAAGGCTTACGGTTTTCATGTAAGTTTTATTGCAAATATCAAAGTATATTTGTGATCGGCGTGTAGATGACCCGAATCTAAACTATATAGAATGGTGGTCTGTATAACCACGGCAGTATTCACAGACAGACGCACAAAAGCTAGTTATATGGTCGCATTATTACTTTTTACGTATTTTATAAATTAACAACACTACATAACAAGGACTCTGCTTTAACGAGTAATTTAAACTAGACCAAAATTCTCTTCAGATATAAAGTTGCATTTAAAGTTAAAGTAGCTACTAAAGTTGAGGTTTTCTAAATGTTTTAGATAGGCCACTCTTTAGCTTATCTAAATGTTTCACAAATTAATCGTCACTTTACCCAGCAAAAATGTAATTGTGAATTTCACTTCTACATAATTAAAACGGTTTAAATTTTTATTTGGCACTGGTTTGGAACAAGAAACAGCGGAAAATCGTTAATTTTCGTTGGAATCATATAAAGCTGTCAAAAGTATATCAGAAACTTATTTGGGAAAGAAGACAATTATTTTAAATCGAAGTAACTTTTACTTAACTGTAACTACACAAAATATTAATCAACTTGTTTAACAATATAAATGTAACATATTTACAAAATTGCAATAATTTGTAAACCAATATTGTAGTGATTTTCTATAATCTATATGTTGCGTTACGTTTATTGTACATGCAAATTGTAGTTAGTTGTGTTTTCGTGTTTCGTACATGTATGAATGTCCCTTGCACAGGAAATGATGCTTCGATAGGTGGAAATAATAATTAAGCACAAACATAGCATTTAAACGATGTGCAAATTAGTTACCAACCATTACAAACTAAGTTAAAACACGGCATAACAATATGGCTGTGTCTACAGTAGGTTTACCGAAGAGATTGCAATGTGTTGAAAAGGGTATGGACATTGCCACGCTATGAATTCAAACATCGGGTCCAAGTACCGTATGTTAAGTTACTTGCTCTAAAACAAACTGTCGGCTGGGTTAAATGCGCGGCCTTTCGGCTTTCCGCTGATACTCTATCAATCAGGCATATGCCAGCAAAAAATACCATACACACGGGATTCGTTAACAAATATACTACTATTACCATTTTTTTAAATAACATTACTATTTTATATTTTTTATTCTGGAATAGTATTACTGCAATTTTATAAGCGATAAATATACCAATAGTTTACGCCCAAAAGGGCATGATAATGCCACTCACTTTTATTACCAATTCTTTAAATATTAGGTGTGTTGACCGACTTATTAATCTTATATTTTTTACAGTTAAAATCGGCAAGCAAACGGACAAGAAAATATTCTTTATTCCTATGTTCCCTTGCGTTGGTTAAGCCAACCTCAGACTCTATGTTTGTGCTGGTTTCTAATAAAACTCATCGCAGCATCTCTGGTGTAGTTTGTTGACATTAGTTGCTCTTCCTTGTAAATTTATATAGCCATAACAACTCTATTGTCACATTGTGATAATAAATCTACATTATCTCTGGTCCTGTTTACAGTTTAAATTTATTTAATTTGAGATTTCAGTACGTTTTCTGAGTAAAAATTATACAACTATCATCCAAATGTACATAACGATCGATTGGTGCCAACTGGAAATTAGTTGTCGGTGTTTGCAACTTGATAACACTTTCGCCTGCAAAAGAATGTCGAATTAAACTGATAATAATTCAGTTATTTATAAATTTAAAATTTAGTCAGATGGAAATAAAGTTTAGTTTGTTTTTTGTTTCCACGATGAAAACATGAAGCAGGACTATTAATAAAAAATAGGAAAACGGCAAAACGACAGTCGTAAGAACACCTCTAAAAGAAGCAATAAATTATTAAATTTCGGTAAAATTAGACGTGGCCGCTAAACCCAAGTTGTGAATTTTGGCGTCTTAAACATAATATATACAAATACGGTTGTCTATAGCTTCGGTAAATTATATAAAATAGCACAATAAACCTACCTAACGTCATCCAAACTTAATTGTAAGATATCCTCGATTGTTGAAACGGTAGAAAGGCAGCTCGAATCTCCTTTAAAAATATTAAAGTTTAACGCTTTAAAAACGAGGTAACCAAATTTGGTCATTATTACATTTGCAAATTAAAAATGAAAAAAATCTCCAAGATTTCTTGTCGAAAACTTTGATTTGCCTCATACCAGTTGGGGCTGGGATAAGTTAAGACGTAGGTAGACCAATACACATATAGCAGCATACCGCGCATATATCAATACTGTTTTTTAATTGGATGCTTATAACAAAGTTATCGTCAGGTACCACATACTCATACTTGTGTAATCAAATCTATTGAGGTGTATTATATATATAAGACATTGCCACAGTTTTTTATAGCCAATTTTATTTCACGTTTTCCCGCCACGTCCTTTTTTATGTTCTAGTTTCGGACTGGTGTCGAACCCTTTAGCTTGCTGCTACAACGGTGCAACACACATACAAAACAAAGCAAAAACTAAAGGATTATTTATATATAAATGGAGAAAAATTTAAAATATTACTGTACCTGTGGATGTTACACAATTTCTGTTGCATTTTCCGCTAACACATCTAAAATACAGTAAAAACTTAAAATAAATGTTGTTGGCTGATACTGAAGGGGTCTAAGAACACTGTTTTGACGGTTTATGCACATTTGTCTTAAATCTTTTTATTTATATTGGTACACGTAAGGCAAAATCATTTTGTAGGCGACTTAAATATTAGTTAGGAGTATTAGGTTGCTATGTATTGGGGAATCAATGGATGTATAAATCGCGTTCATAGCTTCGAAAGTAATAATAGTTAAGTATACTTACTCCATTTTACAGTACGAGTTGATTGCATTGCCTGAAAACAATAGCGCTTGTTATGGTAATTAAAAAGATGACAATGGCAAATATGTAGTATATTCATGTTTTATTCCTGTAAATTGAAAAAAGGGAAAAGTTAATACACATGCAACAGTCATATTGCCTCGCAAAACTATAGAGAGTATTATCAAAAATGTTATAGTCAGATTTCTTCACATACATCTTCAGATTACTGGAACTTTTTCAGTGAGTTGTGCATAACTGAGACGTTCGTTCAGTTTTAATACCATCCGCCAATTTACTTGGTTCAGGAAATGCCCGCCAAATGCCTTGCCCTTTAGACTCAAGCTTCTAACCCTTCGCTGATAAGCCATGCACTAACTTTACAAGCTATTTGCCCAGAAAATCATATTCATAGTCTATCTATAAACTTTGAAGCTTACTTGTAGATTTTGAACAATGCTTCGTACACTTTGAATCTATGCATCTATAAAATAGTTTTGACATTGTAAATATTTTAACCCACAAATATTTTAGCTGGACTTACCTTTCTGTACACTGCTCCCCTGGTTTTCCTGTTTTGACGTATTATTATAATTTTGAAGGTATAATAAAACTAGTATTTACATCTAATGCTGCGTTTTATTATATACCTGGGTAACTGCACAGCGAAGAGCATTTTCCGTTGCTGCATCTGAAAGAAATAAAAATAGGATAGGATAGGATATTAATGTTTATCCCCGTGAATGGGAAAACCAAGGGGGTTAAAAAGGAACATGTAAATAATACACAACACACTGCAATAGATCCGGTAACCCGACGGTGGGCGCGAGGTGATCTGACGATTGCCCGTGTGTTAACCACTTTGGTTTTCACATTCACGGGTTTAAACATAAATATCCTATCCTGTGCTCCCACGCAGACGATGTTCAATCCATAGGACAGTGTGTGTATATTTCTAAAATCTGTAGAAGCGCGTACGGCTATCAACCGTAAATTTAGATTTATCCTTTAACAAAGTATTGGTCGTCTGAACTGCAACGTATTCAACACGTCACAATCGCTACAGGAACCTGACCATGGACACCAATGTGTATTCTGTCGTAACCACACTAAGATACATAGGCTATGCTATACCAGCAAACTTACGTTTTAACACATTCCGAAGCCGAAGAAGTGCTGAAAGAAAAACAAGATACCGGCACCAGTTCTACAATCAAAGCAATGCAGAAAGTGACTGCTATTTTACCTCTAAACCCCATTATATTTACTGCTGTAGTGGCTAATAATCGAACCCGACTGATTCCTTTGTTACAGTATCTTATATACGTGCTGTTCGCGGGAATTGATCTGTTTGAGTTTATTTTCCTGTTGGTCTCGGGATAAAAGGAAATGATTAGATGTAAACGACTATCATCACTTTAAATTACGAAGAAGTGTAATTACACAGAACTAAGGGCGCTTTAAGTATGTTCACCAGTTCAACTAAAAAAAGTTTTGGTTTATACAGGAATCCAATTTTAATGCACATACGGAAGGTCGGTTAAAAACGGAACAGACTATCAAGTATGAAAAATCGACTGACAAGGAACGCTGCCTTTTCCGTACAATATAAGTACATGACGCCGATTTTGGACAATGGCCACGCAGAAGTAGTGCTAGAAGACGAAGTAAATACCACAAACAGTTTGTAGTACATACCGCATTAAACTTTTATTTAATAAACACAAAGAAACCAAGCAAGGTTCGTATCGTGCACTCTACTGTGCGGCGATAAAAGTGCATCTGTTTGGTCCCCGCTCTTCACCGTGCAGCACAACGTTCTGCCTGCGCGAAACTGTCAAGGAATTTGGCAAGTTTTTTATGTAAATGACTGCCTTATAACAGCCGTTGATGATCAAGCCGTCATCCAACTGGTATAGGATTTACGTAATCTGCTTTCATAGGTATGTTTTTTTTAAACTGACAAAGTGACTATCCACAAGTAACGCTGTGGTGAAATCCGTTCCTGCCAATGATCGAGTAAAGGTGATGCAAGATATTCGGCTATAGAAGGAGAGGTACATGAACGTGTTCTAGGCATCTATTGGTGTGTCCAGAACGACGAGTTTAGAGGAGCGACCTTATTATAGAGATCTCACTGAATATGATATAGGATATTCATGTTTATCCCCGTAAATGGGAAAACCAAGGGGGTTAACACACGGGAAATCGTCAGATTACCTCGTGCCCACCGTCGGGTCACCGGAGCTATTGTAGTGTGTTGTGTGTATGATTTACATGTTTCTTCAATTTGGTAGAACCCATTAATCCTCTGGGTTAAAAATGTCCGGTAAGTGCCTTGCCAAAGGGTACAGCTGACCAGCTAGCGACCAGTTTCGTACCAGCAAACCTTTGGCTGAAAGGCGAAGCACTAAACCACCAGACTAAACCGTCGGTACTGACAAAGTAAGTTTAAAAATAATGGTGGCTAATACGTGATTGACACTCTCTAATTTATTGTATAATTGTGTATTGCATACAGGGTATAGCTTGGTAAGAGCACAAAGGTGAGAGAAACGATCAGGCCAAGGTCGACCGTTAAGAAACCTCTAATAATACATAATTACCCAGAGTTTATAATAAGAAAAACTTATTTTACACGTTTAAAGTAGCAGACAAGAAGTCGTGTTCTAAAATGCCATAACAAGAAACTAAAAATTACTTATAAATTAGGGACACATTGCAAATTAATAAATATACATGGTGTGTAAAATTCCGCCGTGCTAAAATTATTACTTTAAAACCAATAACTTTGGCTTTAAATACCGCTACACTAATTGAAAAGCTCTAAGAGTTGGCGTACTATGAGACACCTTTGCATGCAATCGCATATGGCGAATGAATAGACGAGCAAGCCTTAAATGCATAAAAGTATACACAAATATAGACGTGTGCTAATTCACTATTTTCCATACTTCATTCGTAGGAAAATGGTCCCTGTAGAGCCAAGAGTTACAAGCAAGGCACCAATTACACTTGTAATCGGCGGAATAGTTTGGAGTACAAGTGTTTCCTGAATAAAACCAAACACGATTAAAAGGCTATACCCCATTGATACTGGTCCGGCTTGTTCAAGCTGCAGAGCTTTAGCTAGCAATATTACGGAGGTACATGCACATAAGGAACTTGCTAGTAGGTATCCCCAGTCCGATACACAAGGAATATACAATCCTTGCCCAGTTATACAAGCGTATATCGGAAACGCCACCAGCGCTTGAGAACTGACGCTGCTCGTCATTTGCGATAGGTTTACTTTGTTATGTAATTGTCTTCCGACTATAAACACTGCAGCTGTAAAGAAAGCGCATGTCAGAGACAACAGGAGGCCCAAAGTTCTGTTGCGTGTTGGATCCGTTGTCTTTTTATCTTCACCGAAAATAAAATTAGGTCTAGACACGAGAAACACCCCAACCATGCTCGCAATCGCCAGAACGAAGGTGCACGGGTGCTGTTTCTCTGAAGATATAAGAGCAAAAATAAAAGTATATATTTTACAAAAGTTTAATCCTCACCTTTTAATACAACAGCTGAAAACAGCAATGTAAGGATGAAATAAGAGTTGAATATTGCAAGGCTATCCCCAGCTGATATTTGATCAAGCGAGAGATAAAACAAAAGACTTGAACCCATCGAGCTAAATCCATACAACAGAAGGTAGACAGTTGTTTTTAAGTCCATTACTGGTAATTTGTTCTTCACGGCATCCTTTGTAAGGTATGGCACGCTTATCATATAAATGATAACGAATCGAAGAAGCCATACTTGCGAACTAACGGAGTCTTTCGTCAGTTGGTAAATAACTGCTGAAAGGGATATTGTAAAGGCTGCAATAATCGACAATGTAACTCCAATGTACCTACGCCAGCGCGTGCTAGCGGAAGTCGGCATACTAGAACAGTAAATTCAACAGCATGCAAAACGCCACATTAAAGACAATTTATCAAACCATCACAGTTTTGTTTCTGTATACAAAACAAATGACGTTGTGTTATGTCTTAGCACATTGCTCGTAAATGGTCTTTATACCTTTTATAGTTTGTTTCATTTATATTACGTATTTTAGACTTGTTTCATTCATATTGCATATTTTAGATAAACATAAATCGTTTATTGTTAGTCGTAATTTTTAAGCTTTAAAGCAAGATGTTTTCCTAGAAAGCACTACGTGGGTTGGAAAACTTTGTTAAGATGTAGATGACGTATTTTGGCTCCTGTGTAGTCACAATTTCGTAAATATTGTTTTCATTTTTTAAAATTAGTAAATTTGTGATCATTTAATTGTACATATATTTTTCCTTAGAAAAACGTCATTTACAAGACTCTTAGTTCCCGCCATCATTCACGTGTCAATTTCGAATAAATTTAGAAGTTTTAAACAATGACTCGTTATTTCAAACTCTGAATAAGAGACGCCGTCTAAGCATACTGCAACTTCTCACAAAGACAGGTGTTAGAAGCCAGTACTTAGTCGGGAAGTTACAAATACCATATGTGCAACCCCGTGTTTAACCACCACAATTTGTAAAACACATTTTGTATGGCCCTTAGGATAGGATAGGATATTCATGTTTATCCCCGTGAGTGGAAAAACCAAGGGGGTTATAACACAGGCAATCGTCAGATCCCCTCGCGCCCACCGTCGGGTTACCGGAGCTATTCCAGTGTGATGTATATGATAGACACGTTCCTTTAATTTGGTAGAACCGATTAATCTGCTGGGTTCATTCATTGTCTGTAAAGTGCCTGCCCAAGGACACAACCGCCCAGCTAGCGACCAGTTTCGCACCTGCAACCTTTCAATTGAAAAGCGACGCAATTAACCGCTAGACCAACCGGCCGGACAAATCCTTGTTTATCCAAGCAATGATTCAAAACACAAAAGGCATTTTTATACACCAAGTATGCATGTGTTTTCTACAAGCAGTATCTAAAGAGTCCCTGAAGTAAAAAATAATCTTATTATGGGTCCCATTTTTTTTTAAAAAAACGGGACACATTATTTTTGTCTGTTTTTTTCGTCAAACGCTTGACAGGCGCATGCCATGTCGCCCCGACATATACCAGAACGAATAAAGGAATTGTAATGAAACTTGGTGATTTGTTAGACAGCATAGTTTAGATATGCAGAAACTAAAATTTTTGGTGATAAATCCAGGAGAAGATCAAAACCGAAACGGAAATGGAATCGCTAGGAAACTTTGTCATTTGTTAGACAACGTGGTCTAGATATACAGAAACCAAAATTTTGGGCTTAGCGCTTTAACGGCTGCTCTAATTTCGATCAAATTTGGTGAAATGTTGGACTGTTAGCCATTCTGTACCAATTAAAAGGAATGAAAACAATTACTTACGGTGATTCCCTTAAACGAAGATATGTTCCTAAATTATGATTGTGACAGGCATGCCACATCGCACTGACATCTCCAACAAGAAGTCATCAAATCGGGATAAAACTAAATTAACAGCAACTGAAAGGTGTGTTCTCAGTAGAGTGCGGTTGGGCACCCGACATTAGAAGACAGTGTGAACCAGAGACCAAAAGAGACACTATGTTATTAAAAACTAACCGTTGAGATCATACAGTTTTACCTCAATGGTATATTGAAGCAATTTATATCCAATTTTCTTGACGTTCTCTGGTATATTCAGTTCGATGGCTGTGAGACTGGCGATATTGCGTTTTTCTCACTGTCACTAGAATATAAAACAGACGTGTCTGCGGCCAGAAAGAAAGGTTGTATCTTGCGTCGCCGGCGCGTTTCAGATTGGTTCAATTTAAAGCTAACAACAACTCTTGCCAGTCTTGAGTTCCATCTTGCCAGTGTTGAGTTCCAAGTGAGAAAGTTAAATTTATTAAAATGTCGAAAACATTGGTTTTAAGTGGAGGCCCACCGTGGGGGTTCCGTATCATAGGAGGCGCTGATGCCGACCAGAACCTGGTGGTTTCCAGGGTAAGTTTGCCTTTATTTTGATTGTATTTCGGGGGAAAATGAACCGAGGGAAAGCGGAAAGAAGGAAAACTACACACTAAAATGAATATTAGGGCAGTTAGAGTTAGTTTCAAACATGTGGTTAGAATTAGTTCTGGGGTTTAGATTAGTGGGAAGGGTTAAAATTAATTCGATAGTTTTGTTGAACAGATTCCCTCTTCCCCTCCTTTCTGATTTCCCTTCCTTTAGGGTTGCCCTGTGTTTTGTTATTGTATACAATAACTGGTATACCAAGGGAGTTAACAAACAGAAAATCGTCAGATCACCTCGCGCCCGTACTTGGATAAGTAACTAAAATTGTACATTGAACGACATTATCTCGATTTTCAGGTGACGCCTGGTTCACCAGCGGCCAAGGCGAACCTGAGGAGCCGGGATATTCTTCTTGCAATCAACGGGACAATGTTAAAAGATTCAACAATGGCTGAAGCTGAAGCTCTGATTCGTACTACGACTGGTGATTTGGAAATCGTTGTCAAACTGTAAGCGAAACCATATAAACAGGAATATATATATTTTTTTAACTGAACTAAGGTTCGAAACCATGATGAGATCATTACTCTGACCGTTTTTGTATTGTAGTCGGTATATGTATCGGTCGCGTTAGCCATTTGGCCACACGACCGTACATATAAAAAGGAATGTATCGGTCGCGTTAGCCATTTGGCCACACGACCGTACATATAAAAAGGAATACAGTTTTCAGCAAATTTTGTCTTCATTACTGTTGCTATCTTCGGTGCAATTTAAAAAAATCAGTTGTCTCAACCAAAACGAAAAAACAAGTTTATATTCAATTAAATTGGATTTACTGTTTAAAAAAATATTTGTTAAGTTTTGCGCTTTTTGTTTTAAACTTTCTAATTTTTCGGTTAAAAATATTCTGAGACTTTGTGTCATAGACGTGCTAATTCCCAGCAGTTGTGTGGAATGATAAGTTGACCGAGAGAGAATTGCCATTTAACCCCTAGGGACCTGGTGATAACATACATGAGAACAGCTGGCAGTACGATGTTGCGAAAACTTAATAAGATTGTTTTCTATGTTGACTTCCACCAAGCTTATTGACATTGCGGTTTACAGATATTTTTACTTTTCTGATTTCTTATTTAAACGCATACCTGGACTGGGCGATTAAGTTGTCTCTCTTGATCGAAATCAGTAACTATACCGGTTGGGCAGCAGTTCTGTTCATTTGTTTCTATTTTATAACTATTTGTTACAAATTCGGTATTTTGTTAAGGGTGGCGAGTTATAACCTACCTGCTGAAAAAACACGTTAAAAGAAATACAATGTACGATCGTGTGGCCGAATGGTAAGTGCGACCGATACATATACCGACCTATACAAAAACGGTCCCAATGACGAGCCCGTCATGAGTTCGAAACTTAGCTCGATAAAAAATACAACGATCTACTTTTTGTAGTTGGGGTTTAGGTGGACGTGAGGCAAGTGGAGCGGGAGTGGTCGAAACCAGTGGTTTAATAAGTGAATTTAACATATCTTGTTGTTCAGAACAAAGCTTTTGTACCCGTGTCGTTTTCCCACCTCTTTCTTTAACCCTTTGACGACGACGAAACTTTTGCAGTTTTTGGCACTTTTGAGTAAGGTTGCTTTGACCTTGTTTGCTGCGAATACTGTTGGACTTAGGGAAAAACAATCTATTACAAAGTTGTCCAGTAGATAATTTTCTACAAATTGGTATTTTTATTTTTTTGATGACGTTGTAGTATTTGTTTTACCAAGCCAAGTTTCGAACTCATTATGGGCTCGCCCCTAGGACCGTTATTTTGTATAAGAGTTGGTATATGTATCGGTCGCGTTAACCATTTGGCCACACGACCGTACTTCTTTAACCATAGTATTGACCACGATCACAACATCATATTCCTTTTTTTTACCGAGCCAAGTTTCGAACCCATTATGGGCTCGCCCCTAGGACCGTTATTTTGTATAAGAGTTGGTATATGTATCGGTCGCGTTAACCATTTGGCCACACAACCGTACTTCTTTAACCATAGTATTGACCACAATCACAACATCATATTCCAGTGCGACAGCTTGGGACGCCAAACCGGGTCGGATGAAGGCGGCGGATCCAACATGGGTGACGTTGGCCCAGCAATTAGAGAAACCGCGACCAGTGGGGCAAACAGGTAATAACATGCGTGAACTTGTATGATTAATGGGGTTTAATATTTATAAACCTCTCCGACCCCGATATCCACCTTTTCCGGGGTTGGTTCATACTCCTTAATGAGTTACCTTAGCTTGTTTAGTCAAAGGATCGAAACTAACCGCTGGCTAGTCGGTACTTTGCGTCCAAATCTAGTGGGTTGGTGCGTTTAACTAACACAGCAATAACGTCTTAATTACACAACAAACTGCTATAGGGCAACACTAAAAGGAGGGAAATGGGAGGGAAACTGTTCACTAAAATTGCAGAAACTACTTTAAACGCTGCTCTAAACACTAATCTCCACCCCACAACTAACCCTAACTCCAACCCCATGTTTAAAACTAACTCTAATGTTATAATCCTCATTATAGTGTGCCCTCCTTCCGGCTTTCCCTCATTTTAGTTTTCCCCACTGCTATAGTTTCAATAAACCCAATGTGGATTCGAGTTAACAGATGGCGATCATGGATTCTTTAATGTTGTTTTCCCAAGCTGCCAGGATACAAATAACACAGCCATCCAGTCGCACGATTCGTACGCTAATGTCCACATACGTCACAGGGGCTGTTGGTTCTCTTGTGACGCAGGGAAAACGATTCGAATCGGCTGAAGAGCGCCCTACAGTGGCAGAAGCTGAACATCCGGTTCTAGAACCACGTCGTTTTATCCAATCAGAAGCCGAGTTAGTTTGCAATACCTGCGCTCAGCCAATCGGGTAATTGGTGGGTTGTTGTATAAGTTTTCAACCCGCTATGGGTTGGTCACAAGGACCGCTTTTTGTACAGAACACGGTATGCATCGGTGTCTCTATCCATTCGGTCACGCCACTAGATAAACCCGGAATTAAATCTACATTTTTACTTCGCTGGGTTTCGACCCGCGATTTGTTGTTTTTTTATTTTTTTCCGAGCCGAGTTTCGAACCCATAGCATGGTGGGTTCGTTACTTGGTTTTTGTATAACAGTATAGGTATATGTATCGGTCGCGTTAAGCATTTGGCCACACGACCGTACTATTGTTGTTTTTTTTTAAATTTTTTACCGAGCCAAGTTTCTATACCATGATGGGCTCGTCACCAGGACCGTTTTTTTTGTATAGTAGTTGGTATATGTATCGATCGCGTTAACCATTCGGCCACACGACCGTACTATTGCTGTTTTTTTTACCGAGTCAAGTTTCTAACCCATGATGGGCTCGTCACAAGGACCGTGTTTTTTGTATAGTAGTCGGTATATGTATCGGTCGCGTTAACATTCGGCCACATGACCGTACTATTGTTGTTGTCCCTTTCGAAAAAACTTATTTATCCCGCCATCCAGCGGTGGAGAATACTCGACAGTGGAAGGAATCAACTTTCACAAACTTTGCTTCGTTTGTTCTGCACCAAACTGTCAAGGTAGTTTGGACTCCGGGTTTATAGTGGACGGTGGGAAGCCATATTGTGTCAATTGCCACAACCAATATTTCTCCCAACCTTGCTTAAAATGCAACAAACCCATCTTTGAGGTAAGTTTTGTGGGTAGGATAAAATATATTCTGGCAACACTAAAAGGAGGAAAACTACCAACAAAACTATGAAAACTAAATTCAATCTCCCCCAAATACTAACTTTAACCCCAATAGTCGCCCTTACTTATACACCTCGCCTTTAACACTTACCCTTACGCCCTAATTTTCGTTTAAGTGTGCAGTTTACCTTCTTTTCTCTTTTTAGTTTTTCCAATGTACTGGTAACAAATCTGCAGAACCAAACAAATGTTACAGACGACGAGCAGTCGGGTGACTCTTGAACAACAGGGGGGCTATATCAATAGGATAGGATATTTATGTTTATCCTCGTGAATGAAAAATTCAAGGAGGTTAAAACATGGGCAATCGTCAAATCACCTCGTGCATACCGTCGAGTTACCGGAGCTATTGCAGTGTGTTGTGTATGATTCATACGTTCCTTTAATTTGGTAAGGTAACTAGGGTCAGATTACCTCGTGCAACCGTCAGTTAACCGGAGCTATTGCTGCGTGTCGTTTATGATTGAAGCAACCAACCTTTTAATGACGACGCGCTAAACCACCAAGCCACTCCGCCGGACCAACGACCGAACGGTTTTTGATTCGAAACCAGTCGCCTGCTGGGATAAAGCGGCGGGCGTTATAGAAACCCTCACTGGTTAAATAGGTGCAATTATGTATAAATTCTAAACAACACACTGCACTAGCGCTGGAGGTGAAACAAAAACATGTATTTACCCCAAGATAAACATAAATACCCCCCTCACTATCCCAACATAACTAGCTATACTACACCACACCTAAATCGAGTCTATGATGTCATAGGAGGCATTCCGAGCATTGAATTGTCAATGGCATCTTGCTTGTTTTGTGTGTGCGGCGTGCGGGCAGCCCATGTACGACGGTGTGTTCCATATGGAAGGCGGGAAAGTGTACTGCGATACCGGTAAGTTACTGAATAAGAATGACAAAATATTGATTTAACTGCGCATATTCGATGACTTGGTGTGATATTTATTTCGAAAATTACGGACGAAAAATGTTAGGCGTGTTTGTTCTGTCGGTTTTGTTTTGCCAGGCACTTGTCATAAGTTTCTGATTGTACGACATCGGACAACACTAGGGGAAACTTCTCGCTAAAACTATGGAGGAATAATTCTTAACCTGCCAGTTTCGAATCTACAATCCTTCGGTAAAAAGCGACACGCCCACCCTTCCGATTTATTTGATTGAAAGAAATTTAGATTTTGCTCTGGACGTGGTTTGCACTATTTATTCATTACTGCCATTGCACTTACCTTGACACAAATGCACAAGATCTTTCCTTCCGTACGAAACGTGCCAAAACAGGATAGACAGTTAAAACTCACTCCGTATTATTTATTGTTTGCTTGAAAAGGCTTTTCGCACGTAAACTACGAGCCTTTATCACACAACGCTTTGTGTACAGCGGGAATACTAATAGGAAAAGAGAATCTGCTGACTAAAATAAGATGGGCTCCATATTTGGTTCTACGGTGATATCTATGTTTATGTCAGGGTCAGATTTCCATAGTTTTATTGAGCAATTTCCCCACCTTCCCTCATCTAAGCGTTATCCGTGTTCAAATGTGTGAATGGTAAAGTGAAAATGACTGCTTTTGCGATTTAATTCATGACGTCATATACACAATTCATGATGTAATAGACTTATTTGTTCAGACCACCAGAGATTGTTCGCAGTCACGTGTTACGCATGCAGGAAGCTGATTGGACCGGGGGATTCGGAAATAAAAGCAATCGACCAGAAATGGCATGACAGATGCTTTAATTGTCAGGTAACAACCAGAATAAAGTGGCTATTATCACGTAATTCGGCATAATGACCTTTATTGCAAAAAATTAAAATCAGTATTTTGACCAAGGATGTTGTTTTACAGATGGTAACCATAAAATTTACGTTTTTTTACCAGTCAGTCTCGAACCCATGGTGGGCTCGTTTCTACGAGTTTATATTTATAAAAATGCTGTATATATCGCCCGCATTAACCATTCAGCCACACGATCGGCTGTGGGTTGAAGTTATACCCTCCTAGATAGCGTCACCACACTGGCAATCGTCGGTTTACCTCTTCCCACTGTTGGGCTACCGAAGCTATTGCTAAGAGGCTATTTGTAGTTTGTTAAATATCTAATAAATATAAATCCACTTGGTTCAGTCAATTTCCGCTTGCTTAAAGGCAAATATAACTCGCTATCAGCTGGTTTCGAACCCACGACCTTTCGTCTGCATCATAAGTCTCGCCAAGAAGCTTCCCACCGGGTGATACGAAAGGGGATTTCCCACCAACGTTGCAACTTTTATTTTAAAGTAAAATTTTAAAAAGGCCAAGTTGCTTCCTTTTTATATGATTTTTCAACCTACGTTGCTAACACTGAATATTTCTTTTCAGAAATGTCGTCGCAATTTAAACGGGAAGAGATTCGTCCGGCGTGGGGGGTTCCCCTTTTGTCACAATTGCAAATAAACAAGGAAGCAATCTCATTCTCAATTTTTTTTCGTATTGGGATATAAGGAAGTTTAACAAGTTCAATTAAAAAGCGTTTCTATGCTACGTAACAATATCCTTACCTGGCGTAATAATGCACAGTGGAAATGATTGCACGCTTCAATAACCAAAGTAAATAATAATTTCAAGCTTTACGGCGGTCGCTTCGTTTCTTTCAAAAAATTATTCGACGGGGCTTTTCCGATCGGGGATAACTCGGGGAGTTCCCCTGAAACCCCGGAGTTCGTAAAATCAATTCAAACGTCACAATCGTCGACGATCAACGATGGTTTCGGCATCCCCGAATCGAATGTACACGTCGTTGATGACGTCATTGATGAAGAAACATAGTCAGTGTAGCAACGACGCAATGACGTGGCCTGTTATGATTGGAAAGAATTAATATTTAACGTTGTCTGCAAAAAGAATTAGTTAGGTTAAAGGTCACATAGTGAATTAGAGGTTTAAATTTTCAAAGTTTCCTTTAAAACTTATGTACTAAATCCAGGATTCCCCGAATTCCCCGAAACCATGAAAAACTAAATCGGGCTGTTTTGGGAATTTAGCTTTATTTTACTACGAAACATTTGTTGTAAAATGTTGTAGATTGTAGATTCAAAACTGATCGCTAGCTAGTTTGTGTAATTGGAAAGGGTACTTAGAAGACATTATCCGAACCCAATGGATTATAAGGTTAACTCCACCTCTACTAAAAATGATTGGCCGCGTGTAAACGTCCCTTGCGTTGTTTCCACCCACGAGGATAAACATAAGTGTCCTATATGAAAATATATGAAAAGATTTATACACAAAATCACAGTCTTTCAGTAAACACTCAATGTAAACACTGCACTGTAAACTCTTTCGTCGTTCCGTCGAAACACGCCGACTCATTGCATTTCACTGTGTAGCCAACCCAATTGCTGGATTATATATAGTAGAACAAACCATTTATTTCGTATAGCATAATACCTATGCCATGTTTTGTCACGTTTGTATTGATTTTCAAGTCAAGAACCACACGATTGTCATCGCACACTTGGACATCCGTGTAAGGAATACTTCTCCTGTGCGCCTAGGCAACGACACGCAAATTCTCCAACGTGGGTTCAAGTGATTCAGAGTACTTGATCCTGGCAAGATTGACTTAACGCGAGCTACACTTTCGATTTGTTTTAAGCCAATCTTTAAACTGGCTTAAACTAAGACCGACTTCGGTTTTTGTTTAATTTACCTTTCAATTTGACTGAACGTGAGCTACATTTCCGGATTGTTTTCCTGATATATATAACAAACCAGTCTTGTTATCCATGTTCATAACACAATAGATATATTTTGGTTCAACAGTTTTTTAATAAAAAATATATTATTATTGGTCATTGTTTTTTGTCCATTTTTTCGTCAAAAGCTTGACAGCCACGGCATGTCGCCCCGACATCTACCAAAAGAAGGAGTAATGCATTCGCATTGAAACTTTGTCATTTGTTAGACAACATGGTTTCGATATGCAGAAATCTTCTTACAGTTGAAAACACAGAAAGTACAAAGCACAAAGCCGCAACTCTGGTTTCGACTAGACAATTATTCACTATAATGGGTCCCATTTGGAAAAAAATGGGACACATAGTTTTTGTCCGTTTTTTTATATATTATTTTTTCGTTAAACGCTTGACAGGCATGGCTTGTGGACCCGACATCTTCCAGAAGGGGTCATGAAATCACAATGACTCGGTAATTTGTCAGACCACATGGTCTAGATATGCAGAAACTAAAATTTTGGATGATAAATCCAGGGGAATTCCCCTGGGACGATAAAAACCAAAACAGTATTTTTTTCTTAAAAATAGCTTTTCTGGGCATAGCGCTTGAACTGCTGTTCCAATTTAAATCAGATTTGATGAAATGTAGATGCATTAGCCACTGATTTAACACTTAGAAAAAATTACTTGGAAAAATACTTTGGAGCATAGCGCTAGAACAGCTGCTCCCATTTTGTTCAGATTTGGTGAATGTTGGTGCGATAGCCACCTTTTTACCAATAAAAAAAATAAAATACATATAGGGAAATATCCCAAAAATTATGCTTTGTTCCTAAATCATGATAGTAACAGGCACGCCATACTGCCCGACATCTCCAACAAGGAATCGTCAAATCGGATTAAAACTTTAAGAATTGTTATAACATGACCCAGATATGTAAAAAGAGAAATTTATATACTAAACCCAGGAGAATTCCCCGAAGCCATAAAAAAACTAAATCGGGCTGTAATGGGAATTGAGCTTTATTTCATTACAGCGCTTGACAAGAGGCTTTAATTTAAAACAGTCGTGGTAAAATGTTAGGTATGCTTACACGATTATTCTTTTTTAACTACACATAACAATAACTTTGGTTTAATAACTATGGCACCCATGCGTTTATGCTTGCAGAAACAAAACTATTGCAGTCCGGTTAAAACTTTCTGGAATGTTGGATAACATGGACCTGACGTGCACATATATGACAATAAATATGTTGGGCTATGAACATGGATAACAAAATTGTTACCTCAGGGACCCATGCATTTATTCTTGCAAAAACAAACTACAAACTTGGTGTATAAAATACAAATTGTGATTAGGGACCCTGCTCACATGAATATATATCATACAACATGTGTTTTACAAATAGTGGTGGTTAACACGTGGTTGACACTCTGTAGTTATATAGAGAATTTAAGAAAAAAATAAAGTTAAATTTACCTTTCTAATCCGGAGATATAGACGATAATATGACTGATCACTAGTTTCAGTCGAATTTAATAAATGGGATTTTTCCGGAAAAACTTTAAAGATAGGTGTGGGCATACGCATCTTTTTTGCCCGTGTGTTAACTCTCTTGGTTTTCCCATTTACGGGGATAAACATGAAATATCCTATCCTATCCTAGTTTTGTGTTTCCACCTCATTTAAAAGAGTAATAACATAGTATCTATGGTTGGTTATGCATAATCTATTTTGGGGTATTTCCCGGGGTAAACTGGGTAATTTAAATTCTAGTTATGCCTTTATGATTCTGGTTGTTGAAGAAAATATTTCTTTCTAATCCGGAGGTATCTGCGATAACGCCAAAATGGCTGAAAATGTGGCCTTTTTACATTTTTGCCGATAGCGGAGTTCTCATTGTTTTTTAGAAAATATTAAAAGTCGAGACAATCTATCGGCATGCGAGTTAGGATTCCTGAAAGTTTCAACCTGATTCGATATCGCGTCAATTCGAAGGGAACCAATTACAAAGTTGTTTTTTCCTGTTTTACAACCCCCACTGATATCTTAAATGATATGTGATTTCTGTGCTCTCCGCGCCAAAGTTAAAAGCTCTCAAGATTTTGTTTCGCGGTAATTTTCGTTTACACAACATAAATTATTCATGTTTTTTCCTACTATCGGTGCAACACCTTGGACGATTTTAAGTTTGAGAGAGTACAAATATTATTTTATCCGATACTACATCATATGTTTACTTTCTCTGTTAAGAGGATAGGATAGAATAGTTATGTTTATCCTTATAAATGGGAAAATGCAAGAGACGTTAACACACGGCACACGCGCCAGCGTCAGATTACTTCGCGCCCACCGTCGTGTTACCAAAGCTATTGCAATTAGTCGTTTGGTTAATTTGGTAGAACCCATCATTCCACTGAGGTTAGGCAATGTTGGTTAAGTGCCTTGGCCAAGGACACACCCGACCAGTTTAGAAACTGCAGAGCATAGTACACTAGCCCTAAAACGGTAAAATGATAATAAATTTGATTATATCTATATAAAATATAGTTTTAACTCTTTTTTTTCTAACACTAAGAAGCGTGTGCACTCAATACCTATGTAAAAAGTGACTTAATTTATATTCCTTATGCTCATTGCAGGGAGGCACCAAACTAGATAACTTTTGTTTTTTTTTTGGTGCCTTCCTGTTTTGCTGTAGTATCTTGCCAGTTTTTTTGTTAATTGTTGGATTTTCAGTTAACCCCCTATTTACATATATATGACAACTATTTTCAAATTGTTGGTGGTAAACGCTGCAGCAAAGGAAACCAAAATAAAATTTGTATTGTTGCAGGCCTACATATTTGATATTGTTTAACTGGTGCTGGTCAATTTGTAATTACATGTTTAAGTTACAAAGAGTCTAATATGACTTGAACTTGGGTTTATAGTGACGTACAAATTAATAGGTTTAGTTGTTGAAAAATCAGTTATTGTATGTTAGATATGGGGTACCGCCCAGTATATTGTAAACTTTACATTAATATATATATATAGCCTATATTATAACATGAATAATCACCGTCACGGTTATATTGTTTTTATAACTTATTGCAGTTATTTTGTATATAAATTATTGCTTTTATTTAAATAAATTATCACTTATGTTGTATATAAATTATCACTGTTATTTTGTAAATATAAATTATTTCTGTAATTTTCTATGCATAAGTTTTATTCTTACATAATGTTGAAGTTCCCTAAAATATATTATTTATTTTTGTTATCTTTTTTGTTATCCTACTTTGTTTAATTAGGATAAGGAGGCACCAAGACTACTTAACCCATTTTATTGGTGTCTCGTTGACTTTTAATTAGAAAAGTGTTTTTTCATTTAATTTTGAGTTTACAATATATTGGGGCTTCCCAACAATAAAATAAATTACATTGTATGTTTATTCAAGCCATTAAATCCCACTGATTTAATCAAAGCCACATTTAAGTAAGAACGTTAAAGACTTTGCATTTGTAAAGTTTTGAACCAACACCAGCACTTTACAAGTGATGATCATATTTATTTCTTAATATTTTTTAAATAATATTTTTTATTTATTTATAGGATGGAAAATGTGGACACAAACTCAATTTTAGACACCTTAACTAAATTTGGTTCAAGTACATTTGATAAGGAAATCGAAAATATTTGCAGACGATATGAGAATCTACCACAAGGCATCAGCTTTACCCTTATTGATACTCTAACTGGACAAAGTGGAATTGATCCACCGGAGCAAAACCAGGACATATTGGATATTCTGCATTCAAGTTTGTCTGATACTAGTTCGCCAATCTGTAAACAAAAACTAGACTTTTCTGAAGACTGTGATTCACTCTCTAGTAGCTCCGACTCTAGTGAGCTCTTTTCAAATTCAAAGCACTCTTTCAGGTCACAAAGAAAGATTTCAGTCCCTGTTCATCCAAGTTTTGATCGTCCTAAGCAACCAGACTTCGACACGGTCAGCATTTTATCCGTTTCTCATTTTCAAGCAGTATCGAATGTCTGTCGTAAGATCGCAGAGCGAAATTCCCTATCTCCTCCATCTTCAGATTCTGAATCCTTTTCATCAGAAGATTTTTTAAGTATAGGTCAGCAAAATATTGATGAAGTGTCAAGTGATACATACCACACCCCGAATGGATTGTTACCTTCTTCCAGTAATAGTGATTGTAAGAATACAAGTAATGAAGACAATGATGCGTTTTGGACCATTCCCCAACTTGGTTTACCGAAACCTAAAACCACTATTATTTCCAGTCATTTGCTTAGACATGATAAGGTTAGACAGCCCAGCAAATCTTCAATTATGTCGAAAGAAAATCGATCTAGAATCAGAACCGATAGTTCTTCTAGCGAGGAAATCACTCACAAAGAGAACATCTCTAAATCCAGATCAAGATGCAAACAACGAATTGTAAAATCTTCAAATTCATTATTATCTCCTCATAGAGCAATGACAAAAACACTGTCTGATATGCAGCTATGTTCACCCAAAGAAGACAGGTGTATGGGCAGGAAAAAAATATCCACTCAACCTAATCGCACTAGCAAAGGAAAATCGTCAATTAACATTGGTAGAAAAACAACTGAAAGTACAAAGTACCGCCAACCTAGAAAACCTTCAACCACACCCGAAATTTACTTTGCAAGTAGTCGCCCTGTTAACAACAATAATTCTTCTTCTGACGAGGAAACTATGGACAAAGAACTTATTCCAAAATTTATATCTAGACACGAACGGGATTTTTCTGAATCCAGAACTGAACAGAACCACCTAGTGTCTCAATCCACAAATTCGCTATCATTGTCTTCCAACAAATTATTAACTGTTCCACGCTCTGATTTTCAATCTTATCCGCTAAAAAAATATTCACCTAACAACAGACTAATTGTTCCTAATACCATTAAATCTGATCCTACCTGCAAAAGAAAAACATGTAGTGAGCTTGATTTTACAAATTCTTCAGATCTAAATCCTCAACAAGTACTAAAAGAGAAACCACCGAAAGTGTTAACTTTAAAACAAGTCCATCGTAAAAAGCACCCAGTACAAACCAACTCCCCAGCCATGATTTCCAGATCAAAGAAACATAGACAGAACAGGCAAATTATTTCTGATACGTCTGAAAATGACTCTGGTTTTCTTTCAATAAATTTAAACCAAAAAAACAAAATCCCACCACGAACCAACAGTGGAAGAGCTAAAGAAAACACACCACCTAGAAATATTATGTCTTGTACAAAGTCTACAATGATCAGAAAAGCATGCTCCGAAAGAAAAAAATCGACCCGTTCATTATCTTCAAGTACCGGTAGTGAAAGTGATGACACAGATTTTTTATCTTTCGATCCAGTAAAACTACAACACAAAGCAAAAATCGAAGTCTCTTTAAACAAATGCAAAGCTATACCGACTAGCAAAAAAACAAATTATATTAAATCAAGTTGTGCTGTAATTCGATCTGCCACAAAATCACCACGAACACAAAAAAAGCGTCTGCATCAAAAGATACAGGATTCCTTTTATACACCGCAACCGAAAGATACAAGTCGATTGAATGAGTCTTCCATGTCACTTAGAAGTGGAAAGAAGGTGTATTATAACTAATGGTGCAGTTGCAAATTACCGGGCTATTCTCTCTCTATATATATATATACATATATATAATGTATGTTAAATGACAAAACTGCATCACAATAAATTTTACTGCCCTTTGTATTTAGTAGACCAATGAATAGGTACAGCAATTGGTTTAGAATTGTTTGTGTGCGATGTGTGTTATCAAAAATTGTTCATTTCCAATTTCATTATTTATAAGTTTGAAATTTAAACCTGTCTGATTTCTATGGGCATCCTTACTGCTTAAGATTGAAATACACTAAGACCACCTTTACTTGTTGACATACAATTCACTGTAGCTATGTGACCAGATTCAATCTACAGCCGAACTAATTCTCTGATTTTTTATCTGTGGTCTTTTGTAGGGCACTTAACAATCGGTTTAGGATTATAAAATTTTGATTTCACTCCATCTTCATAAAATACAGTATTCTATCCCATATACACTGTTGTTTTAATAGAGAATCCATTGTAACGTAATTGGGAATACTTTTAATAGTGACTGTTGAATAGTATTATTCACAATAATAACAACATTTTTTGTTGACAGAGCTTTAATTTTCGTTTATCGTTTGCGCCACAATATAATTTTGGACAATTTGAACAAATAAACTCTTCACAAAACAGTAAATAGATGATCTAATAAACTCAACAAGAAGTTATTAAAATAACATTTACTGATCAACAAATAAATAAATATAGTTTGTTATGAGGGTACAATTACACATTGGACATTAATAGATATCAAATATTTAAAAATGTAAGCGATGTTGATATTGCTTATTGACAATTGATCTTTATCTATGATTGCATGTTGAATACCACTAGGTATGTTATTGTATGCTATTTTGTGTTAAAAGTAACTCATTAAGCACCATGAAATATCATCATGCACATCATCTTCAAGTGCGAACCTGAAACTTCCCAGCTTTTGTTATGTATTTTACACCCTTGAATGGCTTGTACTTTTCACTGTACATGTCTAATCGGTTGACCCGCAATCCAGATATTGCTAGCTGTTGAATCTTGAAATGCACGGTTACTGTCGGCTTCTCTTCCGGAGCAGGAACCCCGGCCTGAAGACTAAGAATTCCTTTTATGGATGGGGGTTTTCCTGGTGCCATTCTACCGACATCCCAAACGACTTCCTTCTCCACAGGTTTGAAGCTGTACTCGCCTTGCGAAGGCAAAAGGTTGACGTTGGTGACCTGCTTCGGCATGACTGCTGAGATTCTTAAATCCTCAATAATTTTACCCATGGTATGCCGAGATCCAACTGTCACTTCAAATTTGCCACCAGATCCAGCGTAATGGACATTGTGTTTTACATAGATTGGAATGGAGACCATTCCTTGCGATCCAATATGATAAGAGCAGAGTGTAAAATTACCATCGGGTGGTACAAAGGACAGTACTTTTTCATTTTCCCATCGTTTGAAGCGAACACACGGGTGGAAACTCACATCATCCAACATTCTGGGATTGACAAAAGATAGAGTTAAATCAGGCATGCCTGTCAGCTTTACACATGCATCAATACTGCCATGTATTTCTGCAAAAACAGTTGATCCCGATCTGTCAATAATGGCATCCACCTCCTCTGTAACATCGAAATAAGCTTCATTACTTGCATATTTCACTCCTGATCTTCTCCATGGAATATTGGACAGTTGTCCAGTTGGCAAATGATCTGCCACATTGCTCTGCCCAGTAACTGTGTTCACAACTGTTCGTAGAATATTGGGTGGTTTAATCAGCTCCTTTAAGACATTGCTTTCTGTAGCAAGAGGGAATCCATTATCCAGCATCTCTTCCAAAAGCTCATACACTACAACATAGTTTTCTTTAATCACTCTTTCAGAGCATTCATTGAAGTACTCCACGAAGGTATCCATAATTCGATGCAGGAACTCTATCACAAACAATGGCTGCACTTCTTTTCCAATGACCGAAACAAAGTAGAGTCGATCCCTGTATACAGTGATGAGATAATGGTGTGGAGTTGAAATAACTGGTGGGATGTCTTCTGGACTGGAAGCCTTTTCTAAAGCGTTGAAGAAATAGTCGCAAATAGATCGTTTCACCGCAGTTTTCCAATGTTTCTCCATAAAAATATCCCGATGGGAGTTCACCATAAACAGACTGTGAATCATAGTGCAAATTACAGCTGAAAATCTAAATATAGAATTGAAGATCCTGGGCAAAAGTAAAATTAAAGATTGTTAACCAAAAATTAGGCTGCATAAAAATGGATAGGCCTACTAAAATAAATTTTGATTCTTTGCAGTATGTAGACTCTTAAACAAAATCTACATAATTAAACCTCTTGGTACAGTTGGCTCACATTTATACAAAACACTTTAGAATTATTTAAAATAACACAAACTGTAGCTCATGTGTCATTGGTCAAATTTTACAAATACGTATATTGAACGGCTTTCACTTGATCTGAAATCGTTACGTTTATAATTATATCAAATTTAACGTTATCATCTGTAACGTTAAAATTGACGTCACCATCTCAAACTTGTCTTCGGAACATTGAGCTTTAGTACGCCACAGTGAAGCTAAACTATTGAACCAGTGTTGCCACGTAGCTTTGAAAACTGTTGTTTTTGTGACAAAACACGCAAGTTTGAAAACCTAAAAGTAAATATAACACAAATTATATGAGCAACAGTTAAAATGAACCTTAAAACGGTTGAGTCCTACTGTAATAGTCAAAAGGTTTATTAAGGAAACACTACCGGTGTATGACCAGTCACATGAATTACGTTTTGCTGTCATGGTCGAGTAATTCCTCTTGAACACTGTACGACGAAAATTATTGCTGCACTCGTTAGACTTCTTTCATCTAATTTTTATATTATTTGTCTAGTTTTTAATGGTTATTGACAGTTTAATTGACGTTTTAATAAAAGTATATTATTTGCCTGTCGTTTTAGGATTAAAAATAATTTATAATAGGTCGTTATTTCAGATTTGAAGTAATATACAACAATTGTATATATTTTTTGTAAAGTTTTTGCAGCATTGCTGCTATTATTGGTTTCATTGCTAAATCAAAACAGCCAAACAGACATGAGGCTTACACTGTTAAGAAGAGCAGTCCATGCAATTATTATGGGCCCACCTGGATCTGGTAAGTTATTACTGATTGCTACAAATATTTATATAAAAATGTTATTAAAACAAGCTGCTGGTCAGACAATTACGTATTTTTGTGTTGTATACAAACCAGTATATGAAGTATGGCAATGGAATGTGTGATAAATAGCTGGTGGCACATTTTTAAGTGTTACGAACAACTAAAAAAACAAATTAACTAAAAATGCATTTTTTTTCGGACAATTACTTCCGTTCTGTCAATATTGGTTAAAACAGGGCATTGGTAATTGTTTTTAACATGTGTAATTTCACATTAAAATTAACCATACTTCATGCAGGCCAATTACTTTTTAAACTATCTGTGGTCATGCACCCCCTTTGTTTTCCTACATCCACCGGAATATCGTTTTATTGCTTGACTAATAGTTGATTGTATTCTAGGTAAAGGTACAGTTTCCTCAAGAATAATTCGCGACTTCGACATGCAACATCTATCAAGTGGGGATCTTCTACGAGCTGAAATTGCAGAAGAATCAAGTAAATACCAAACCTAAATTGGTTCTTGTGTGGAAAGATTTCATCCCAAACATTTTGCAAGAAAATATCAATTGATATGGGAACAGTTTAAGCATTCCACACATTTCTTATTCATCTGATAATAATTCAGTCAACAGTTGTTGCCTAAAACCACACTTTTAGTCTTTTTTATAGAACACAAGGGTACAAAAAAGAATTCACGTACAATCTTAAAAGTTAAAAGTGCCATTTGGTCCCACAGTAATACAGACTGGAAATGTGAACAAAGTAAAATGTATTTGGTATTACCATGTCAAACAACAGACTCTGTTACTTAGACTATAATGTCATATTTGTTCCATTAGAATACAGGATTGTTTATACTGCAAAGAGAGGTTGGTATAGTAGCTGTGTGAAAACTCACTCAAGTTGTTTGTCTTTTTATCCGAGTGGTAGCATTAATACTTTGTTGTTTGAAATACTAACATAATCACCACAGTGTTTTAATGTTGAGTATGGATGAGATTTATGTTGTTTTTAAATTTACTTTATTAACCCTTAATTAATTCCTACAAGTGTATAAAGCAGCGGTTCCCAAACTGGGCGCCGCGGCTCCCTGGGGAGCCGCAAGACTTTGTCAGGGGCGCCATGAAAGCATGCGGAAGTTGCTGCATTTATTGTTTTTCTCACAAAAAATACAGTACATGTGGGTGTCACACCAGTAGAACATAAATTGGATATGTTTAAGCCTGGTGTGCAATGCGACCCCATACATTGGCATACAGTATTCGTTTTACTTGATAAAAATCCATTGTTCGGTGTTATCTCTAGGGATGCACAATATAGAATTTCGAATCTTTGAGATTCGAATCTCTAGGGATTCGAATCTTTACAAGCAATTTAATAAGAATAGATACACAAATTTGTTCCTGTGTCAGAAAAACGTGGAAAATTGTCAGATAACTTCGTATTTATCACACAACCTATGTGCTGGCAATATGCAATCTATCAGTTGTCTAATAAGTTCAATGTTGCATTGTAGTCATGTTTACTAAAAGCTAGTTTATTTGATTTTTCTACTAGTTGGTCGCAATAAATAAGCTATATTTTATTCTAAGCGCATGGAGTGAGAGCCAAGCAGTACATTGAAGAGGGTAAACTTGTGCCAGATGCTCTGGTTGTTGAATTGGTTCTTTCACAGATTCAGAAGATATCAACAAACACAAGCTGGTTACTTGATGGTGTGTGGACGACTTTGCTTTTTATACAGTAATAACCTAAACTACTCATAATCTAGTTTTATAAATTTAACTGTGGAAAATATTTTAAAAATTATTTGCATGATGCAGTAAATTGATCATTTTGTAGCGACCTGGCTACGTCACGGTCTATGAACCAAAGCGG
Source organism: Ciona savignyi (assembly GCA_000149265.1). Classification (NCBI taxonomy): domain Eukaryota; kingdom Metazoa; phylum Chordata; class Ascidiacea; order Phlebobranchia; family Cionidae; genus Ciona; species Ciona savignyi. Next base: position 366,269 of record CH003241.1, on the reverse strand, counting down.
GCTTTGCCTTTTTCTTGTGTTTTAATCACGTTGTGTTTAATCCATTATTTTCATTTCCTTTTTTTTACTTTTGGCACAAATACAAGAAACGTTACTACATTGGTGACCCCTAACGGTACTACAATTTCTTCTTTTTTATACAGGTTTTCCACGTACTATCGAGCAGGCAAAAGAGTTGTCGAAAAAGGAGAAACTTGATTGCGTTATCAACCTTGATGTGCCATTTAACACGATTCGTGAAAGATTGAGTGGAAGGTGGACGCATTTGAGCAGTGGAAGAGTGTATAATGATGGATTCAATCCACCAAAAGTCCTGGTAAATGTTTGCGGAGTTGTATCAGATCAAACATGTGTAAACCTCAAAAGGTTAAATGTTAACCAATTATTGTTAATGCAAACTAACCTCACAAAATGGTGTCACTTAAAAAGAAAGTCTTTACTTATTTTCTAATTTAAAATTGAAACTTGGATCTGCAACCTAAACACAAAACCCTCCAAATTTTTGCTTAACATTTTCGAGCTGGTACCCATTTATACAGTTGCAACTTTTTCCGAACAAAACAGCTGGTAAATGAACAATGAACTGAACATTATTTTAGGAAACTCTGACAGGTTTTACACGAATTCAGTCTAAATGCATTCTGTCAGAATTCAGCTACATGCACAACACTAAAGACTCTAATATAGCTTTTCATATTTTTGTTTCGTTTAATAAGGTAAAAAGTTTTTTAAAATTGTTTAGGATAGGATAGGATATTCATGTTTATCCCCTTGAATGGGAAAACCAAGAGAGTTAACACATGGGCAATCGTCAGATCGCCTCGGGCAATGTAGGTTAAATGCCTTGCTCAAGGACACAAATGACTAGCTAGCAACCAGTTTCGAATCTGCAACCTTTCGGCTGAAAGGCGTCACACTAAACCGCCAGACTAACTGGTCGGACAATTTAACCCACACAGGGTGTGGATGATATCACTGGAGAGCCACTTGTACAGAGAAATGATGACAAGCCTGAAACTGTGCAAAAAAGATTGGAAACCTATCAGCTCCAAACTGCACCCCTACTAGATTTTTACGGGTAATTTTAAGAGATATTCAGTATGAAGTATGAGGTGAATGTGGAATTCAAGTCTTCAGTTTCATTTTAAGGGCTTATTAAAATATAAAACAATTATTGTATGTAGTCATCATTCGATAGGTTCTTAGAAATTACCCCCACTACAGGACCTCTGTCACTTTTATCCTTGCTTGAGACTGAATCATTTAAATCACTTTTATTATCCCTGCTTGAGGCTAAATTATTTGAATATTGACACAATTATACTGCTTTTTTACAGAGAGAAAGGTCTTTTGCACTCGTATAGTGGGACTAAAACAGATGAAATTTGGCCGAAAGTTAAAGAATTTCTAAGCTCCATCATGCCACAAGGAAACCGGAGTCGTTTATAAAAGTATGTTGAACTACAACTATAGTTGTTGGCATTATTCAATACCAAATTTTGTTTGGCAAATCTCAATTCATTATAAATTTGAACATTGTTTCAACTATGTCAAGTTGACCCAAATGTGAATACTTTGGGCTTCAGGTGTATATACCAATTTATTTCTTCAGTGGCATACTTAGTTTAGTTTATTTTTTGTTTCCACGATGAAAACATAAATCCGGGCTATTGAATAAAATTTGGGAAACGGGAAAAACGGCAAAACGACAGTCGTTAGAACACGTCTAAAAACAAGCAATAACTATTAAAATTTGGTAAAATTAGACTTGCTAAACAAATTAAAAAAAATAAATAGAAAAATAATAGTTGTTTATAAAACAAAAATTACACTATAACACTAAGCCTCGAAGAAAAGTGTGCGTAAAGAGACCCGTGCAATGGGGGGAGTCGGCTTTAAAGAAGGGGTGGTCCGGAAAGTGTGGGCCACAGTGAAAAAAGAAAAACCCAAAAAATGAAATTCCACTAAAAAGTTCAACACTTACAAAGGCAATACTATGCAACAACATAATTCAGATGGTTACAGCATAAACCTTTAGCTGAAAGGTTATGTAATTGAAACCAGGTGCTAGCTTAGGTGTACTAGGAAGGAAATTTAATAGCCATCGTTTGAATCCCGTGCATTAATGGTGTAAATTAAAACAGAACACCCATATTATTCAAATTAAAACAGAAAAACCGTATACATATAACACACTGCAATATTTCTGTTACCCGTTTGTGGGTATGGGGTAATGACAATGTTTGCCTGTGTGCTATGTGTTTTCCTGTCCACAAGGATAAATAGAATAGACTATCTTATTAATGTATTATTTAGAACAGACACTAACTAAACATCTTTATAAATAAAGTGATACCATATTTTAACATTGCAGGTTTTGTCCTGGTTTCTTGGAACAATTGCCTTCATAGCTGTTTTAATCATTGGCATGTTGTATCTACTTGTCAATATTTTGCAAATAAGACACTAGCTGCATTAGTGCATTGATATGCTGCTTTTATGCAACTTACTCGTTGACTACTTAATCTAATTTATTTCTCTTTCATATTTACTGCACAAGCCAACCTTAATTAATTCTGGCTTTATATGCAATGCGTCCACCAATATGATAAATGGATATTTAGTGTTACTGCATGGTTATTGACACTGTACCATGACTACAATTTGTAACTACGGCACTAAGGCATTGGATTTTTTTACCATCTTCAAAATTATTCTATAAAATCGTAGGTGGAGGGATGCACCCTTGTAAAGTTTTCAGTTTTTAAAGGTGTTTTAAATCATGCTGCATGTACTGTTCCTTTACTGTTTCTTGCTTTTACCAGTTTTCAGTGGAATAATTAACCTATTTATAATAAGAGAAGTTTTTCATCGCTGCTTTGTGTGTGTTGAAATCTTTTCTTTTGTGTGCAATGGAATCGTTGTAGCCTTAATTCATTTAAACATGGTACTGACGACTTAAAACAAATATTGGGCTTGTGATGGACTGAGTGTTTACCGTGCTAAATCCTATTATGCAATTGCGTCAACAGAGGTTTGGTTAAATATTAGTGACTGTGGAACTGCAGGAACAGCTAGTTTTTCATTATTCATTAATGCCAGACAGTCGAACAATCCCACAGAGAAAATGCAGAGTAGACTAAGCGTCTTCAGTGAAGCAGAAACACTCCCCACTAAAGAGTTATTGAAGTGTATTGGCTAAGCAGGTTTCGGGACTTCTTGTCTGACAGGCATAGAAGTATAGGGATGGTTATGCTTAAAGCAGGAGTGGCATTACAGCCTTAGATCACCACACTACCTCGTGTCTATAGTATTGAATAAGTTGCTGTTTAAACTATTAAATGAATAATTTTAAATAGGGATTGCCAAGTATACTTCACTTTAACAACAGAACTCAAAAGGATAAGATAGCGGCTAATTTAAAATACATATTGAAAGGTGGACTGCGCAAAATTTTTTATAGATTAAAAAATAGGAAATACAATAATTTTATAGATTGAAAATAGGAAATACATTTGAAAAATTTAATCTCACAACATGTGGAAAGACTTGGTGTTAATACTGGCTTTGGTTTTTCTGGTGACGCCCAACAATGTACTAGCGGCAAGTAAGTACTGTGTAAACTTTATTTAGTTTTCCAAACACCGTACCACATAAGCAGATCAGTTAAAACGCGTGGAAACGCATCGATTATGTTTTTAGTGTTTAGTTTTACATTTCTTAACTAGGCATTACAGCAGTGGTTTTAATCTCCTCGTACGACAGATTAGTCTGGTGAGTTAGTGCATCGCCTTTCAGCCGATGAAATTGCATGAACGCAGCCAATTAATGGTTTCTTGCAAATTGAAGAAACTTGTGAACCATACACAGCATACTGAAATAGCTCCGTGTAACCCGAAGGTGGGCGCGAGGTAATCTGACGATTACCCGTGTGTTAACCACCTTGGTTTTCTTATTCACGGAGATAAACATGAATGTCATAGAATCCTTTTTAAGCTTACAAACTAATGCCATGCCACACTGAAAAGAGGCATTCGGCGGGAAAAGGAAAATGAATGCGCCACTGCACAAAAATTTACATGGTAACTTGTAACATCTTTAACTATAATGTCCACTATAGTAGTTTCTTTGCTTTTTAGTTGGTCAGTTTAGTTTAGTTTATTCTTTCGCATCTTCGTTACTTGAATAAGAATGACATAGAATAGGATAATCGTGTTTATCCCCGTGAAAGGCATAATTAACCAAAGCCGAGGAGACAGGATAAAATGGCAGAGTTAAAACACGCCGGTGAACAGACACAGTATGATGTAGAAAAAAAAGTGACGTGGCCGTTAAACCTTACAATAAAATAAAAAAGAAATTATATCAAGATTAACTAAATTATATAGCCTTTACTAAAAGTGTGCAAGCACGACCCAGTACTGAGGGGGGGTCGTTTTAAGAAGATTTCCCGTTGGTCTAACGGTTAAGTGCGTCGCCTTTCAATCGAAAGGTTGCAGGTGCGAAACTGGTCGCTAGCTAGTCGGTTGTGTCCTTGGGCAAGACACTTCACGGACATTGCCTGAACCCATCGGATTAATGGTATCTACCAAATTGAAGGAACGTTTCTATCATATACAACACACTGCAATAGCTCCGGTAACCCGACGATGGGCGCGAGGTGATCTGACGATTGCCTGTGTGTTAACCCCCTTGGTTTTCCCATTCACGGGGATAAAGATGAATATCCTATCCTATCCTATTTAATTATTTTGCCTATTTTATATCAACGTTTTGGTGATCGTTTTGTATTTGCATGTCCTTTGTAAAATAAAAGATAAATAATTAACTTCACTATTATCATTGGTTTATTCCTATATACAGGTGGGTCGACTTACATAGAGCCGTGGCTTGTTGGCATCATAGCGGTATGCGGATTTCTGGTGCTGGCGTTTGTCTTCCTGCTTTTCAATCACTTTGTATGTGAGAAATACTTATAGTAAGTGGCTAATTAAATAAATTCCGAGAAAGGTAAAGGTTAACTGAACGGGAATTTCCATTCTGTGCAACATCGAGTGTCAAAGTCCAACCAATGAACAACATAAGTCATTTGTAAACCCCTTGTTTTTTGGCCATTGAAAAATATTTTTGTTGTGGTCCCCTGCCCACTTTCAGGTTACTGTAGCTATTGCATTGTGTTGGTTATGCTCAAAACACTAAGTTTTAGTAGAACCCATTGATCCACTGGGCTGAGGTAATGTGCGGTAAGTTCTGTATTCCAGTGCATAACGGTCTTTAATTCGACGCTATTTCCTATTGCGCTAACGGCTAACCGGTCGGATCCAAAGGATTGCAGGTTTGAAACTGATAGTCGGTTGTGTCTTTGTGTAGGACCCTTAACAAACATTGCCAGTACCAAGTGGAATGATGGGTTTTACCAAATTGAAGGAGTGTCTAATTTATACACAACACACTAGCTCCGATAACCTGGCGAGTGCGAGGCGATTTGACTATTGGCCGTGTGTTAAACCCCTTCGTTTTCTCATTCACGTAGATAAACATGAAAAGTAATTTATTCTTGTGCTGTGATACTCGTTTTCTTGACATAGACATTAATGATGTGCTGTTTTCTAAAATTAAAACAACGACAACTAAAAAACTTTGTCATCCCCGAATGTTTATATGTGGATGTCACAGTTCTACAATTACTGTCGTTAATTCTTTCACGTGGAAAACTGAACAGGAGTATCATTCTAACTTTTTGTTTCACCAGGCCAGTTAGTCTGGCGGTTAAGTGCGTCGCCTTTCAATCTAAAGGTTGCAGGTGCAAAACTGGTCGCTAGCTAGTCGGTTTTGTTTTTGGGCAAGGCACTTTACGAACATTGCCTGAACCCAGTGAATAAATGGGTTCTACTAAATTGAAGGAACGTGTCTATCATATACAACAGCTCGACGGCGAAACGCGAGGTGATTTGACGATTGCCCGTGTGTTAACCCTCTTGGTTTTCCCATTTACGTAGATAAACATAAATATCCTATCCTATTCTGTTTTACAGTGACAAGGACGAAAACTATGACGATTTTGAAAAAATTGAAGAAAACAATCATCACTCTGTTACCAATGTTTACGAGAACGGCGCCTTTGACCATGCTGTTGAGGAGACAACTGAACTGTGATCGACTACAGTACTTCTCTCACTAAACTGTTCTATGCTGTAAAAACGCCTCAATTCTTCTGTAAAATTTTGTAATTTTTAATAACTACTAAAAAAAAAGATTTAAAAAAAAGAAGTAATTTTTAATAACTTCTAAAAAAAGATTTAACCTCGTTGAAAACGTAGTGACTTGATTTGATTTTTAGATAAATGTAAAACAACATTGTATTTTGATAAAATTGTATTCATTTATAAAAAGGCGTCAAAACCGTCGCTTTGTAGACGCAGTCTCTCGTACTTCTCTTAAATACCTTCTTTACAGTTGCACTTTCCACTGATGGTTAACCATATTTGGGCATCGATCTATTAACAGAAAGTAGCAGATTTTAAGTCGCTTAAATTATAAATATACGCTGTATTAAAATACGCTGTATATTTTGAAAAGATTTTAATTACCCCCGTAATTTGGAAATACAACAACTTAAAATGACCTATAAAGTTGGTTACCTCTTTCAGCGTCTGTATCGGTATCTTTTAAAGTGGAACCAAAGTTGGAAGATGCTGTTTAAGAACTGACACCTGAAACCATGTTTGTGGGAATACTCCCATTCTCTATTGACAATTTTGAATGCGATGTCTTGGTATGGTGGGCCGGCCGAAAAACGGAGAACCTGTGATTTAATAGCTTAAATAGGTTTCTAATAAAAGGCGGAAATATGTAACTATTGGAATATCAGTGTTAAAAATATTACTAATGGCTAACCCAAACTAATGGTTGAGTTTTAAACTACAGGAATGTGGACATTTTAACAAAGCAGGAATTCACAGAAAAGGCATTGGATATATAGTGGGTTGTTGACAGTGATGGGATTCAAATTTGAAAGAACAGGTTCTCTTTTGTATCGTACTTACTAACAACAGGTTCCCTAAAAGGTCTAATGTCTGTAAAAAAGCAAGAATTGAGTCTGTGATTTATCCCAACGTTCTAAGGAACGGGTTCGACCAAACCCATGTGAACCTCTTGAATCCCATCACTGGTTTAAACTATATTACATTAGCATAGACAGGTCCACGGTAGTCTCGGGAATGGGAATTTAGGTCATTATAGGCCTAATACTGGTTTTTAACTAGTCCTATATTTAAGTTCAGGTATTAAGTTTAACATCCTTCAATATATAGAGTAAATGTTAATAATGATATATAAAACAAGAGGAAATAGCATAACTAAAACCATCCGCTAAGTTGTTTTTATTGTATCAAATTAATATATAATATTTCCAATAAAAACTACAATAAATAGGGTGGGATATAGGATATGATATTCATGTTTATTCCCGTGAATGGGAAAACCAAGTGGGTTAACACACAGGCAATCGTCATATTACCTTTGTGTCCACCGTAAGGTTACCGGAGCTATTGCAGTGTGTTATGTATGATCCACACGAATAAATAACAATTTGCAGTTTTAAATACGTACCTGTTACCGTTCGTCAAACTGACAGAATACGGAACCAAATACCGGATATACAGCGCATATAAAGCTAAATAACTGAATTATTCCCAGTATCCCGCATACAGCGTGTATAGCTATGAATATAATAAATTATTCCTAGTATCCCGCATACAGCGCGTATAGCTTTGAATATAATAAATTATTCCTATTTTTCCTACCGCAAAATCGGTTGAATCTCCATCGGGCGTGATGGTGTAGGTTGGCGGGACGTGTTTCTCAATCAAATCGGGGTAGAATATATTGAACTTGTACCCTTGTACTACCTTGGGTGGGGGGTTGTCGAAATCGTAATGGGTCTGGTTGTATTTGTTCCACTCGAAGCCGGTGTGAACCCGGTTGAAGAAACGTGGTTTTCTCGGTCGGTACTTGTCGGCCCAAAGGAAAACCTGAGTGGAGAGCTTTTTGTAAGCATACTTTTGTCAACATTTTTTGTCAAGGTTTTTAACATTTTGAGGGTAAGATATTTTTAAGAAGTTCAAAATATATGCATATATCGTTGTTTACAGAACAAAAAGCTAATCTACATAATCCTTACACTTTGGCATATTACGGTAAATTGACCCATACGAATAATCAACGTACATATGTATTAGATCCCTGGGCCCTGGAGAAAAGTTTCTCTAAGGCCTACATTCCTAGTAAGGGATACCATGGGCTGTGCTCCACTAATGTAATACCTGGAGGAATTAATTTGATTCCTAGTAAGCAGGGATACCATGGGCCATGCCCCACTAATTTACCTGGTGGGATAAATTTGCTTCGACAGCGAAAGTTGCTTCTTCCTGAGTGTCCATCCCCTCCTTTGCTCTTCGGATGAATGCGTCCTCCTGTCCTGACCTCGCGTCACCCGTCTTCGTGAGCAGCTTCCTCTTCCCGTCGATCGTCATCGTGTCCTCCTCCGGATCAAGGAGCACAACATCCGGAGGGAGGTCCCGGAGTCGGAGCAGCTTCGGGGAGTAGCTGCCTGGAGGAAGATCGATTTGAAATTCAAGAAATATGTGGTGGGGGTGGGAAATCGGAAATGTGGTGGGTTAATTATATTGGAAAAGAGTTAATTAAACGGTACTTTGACGGAAACCAAATTGAACAGTACTTTGACGGAAACCAAATTGAACGGTACTTTTGAAGGAAAAATCCAGGGTTCACCTTGAGGCAAATAAGAACAAAGGGTATTAACCCAAACCCTAATATGGAGTTTCACCAAATCTTACAAATCCTAGATTTAACACTAGACCTAAATCTAACCGAATATCCTAGTACTATCATGGCACTTTGACGGAAAAAAACAAGGTTAACCTTGAGGCACTTAAGGACAAAGGGTATTAAACCAAACCGTCAAATATATATTTATCAAATCTTACAAAACCTAGATACCTAAAAGAGAAGACCTAAATCTAACCAAACATCCTAGTACTATCATGTCTGTACACTCCAATCCTTCTAACTTTACCTTCGTCGAATTCCTCCATGCATTTGAGTTCGAGATCTCCTTCAGTCAACGTCACTTTATCCTCCTTTTCAATGTCCTCCTCCTTGACCTGATCCTCATCCACCTCTGTTGGATCACTTGTTCCTTCAGCTTTCGGACTCTGGATATGTTTTAAAGGTAAATGTAGGATAAAAATAAAAGCTTGCTAAAAATATGGCAAAATATAAATATTTAACACTCCGGCTTTAAACGATGGAATAGTAAAGTTAGGATATGATGTCATGTTTATCCCCGTGAATGGGAACTTTTGATTGAAAGGCGATGCACTAACCAGTCGGACAGTGCAAACCTCACCTCTGAGGACTCATCAGGAATCGTTTTTCTTTCTTCTTCATTTTCTCCCAACTGTTCCAACTTCAGTTTGTGAAGTTTGTCCTGCAGTAACGCCTGGTGCCGATCCCTCAAACGCGCTCGGGCTAGGAAAGCTTTTAACTGTGAGAGCAGAGACTCCCAGTAGCCAATATCCACGCTAGAACCACCTGAAAATTTGTTTTGTCATAAAGTTGAAACTCCCTTAAGGGTAGAAATGTCTCACTAGTAGAAATGTCTCATTGCTAAGTAGCAAACACACCTGAATAATAATTTTCATCATAATAACTTCAGAATAATAATTTTTAACACCAGAATAATAACAAATGTCAGAATAATAATTTTCAACATAATAAGAAACCTTTCGAAAAGATGTCGAAAAATATTTTTTTTTCCTATCACTATCTTACAACTTTGTGCAATATGACCATAAGTATATTCTAAAACACTCTATTTTTAACTCGACAGTTGTTCATTCATATCAAGCATTACAACTAAACTTAAATTTCATATCACACTATTTCAGACCAAAGAAAATATATATCTTTATAGAGGATCAGTTGATCTGTTATGCAATGTTTCCGTTTGTCGATACCGTTTATCTTAAATGTACCAACTACCCTACTTAAGTGCGTCACCTTTCAGTCGAAAGGTTGTAGGTGCAAAACTGCTCTCTAGTTAGTTGGTTGTGTCCTTGAGCAAGGCACTTCACGGACATTGCCTGAACCCCGCATATTAATGGGTTCTACCAAATTGAAGGAACGTGTCTAACATATGCAACCCACTGCAATAGCTCCAGTAACCCGACGATGGGCGCGAGGTTATCTGACGATTGCCCGTGTGTTAACCCCCTTGGTTTTCCCATTCACTAAATAAACATGAATATTCTATCATATCCTATAACTACCTGATGCGAGTTTTTCAATGATTTTTTGCTTCAGAGCAAGGAGTTGGGAGTGAGTTTTACTCCGGAATAATGCAGCAACGTCATTCGAAACAGCTGAGTTGATTCCTTCCCTCCGTGAATCCCTTGCAGAGGTACCCTAGTGTACAATGTTGTGTTATACATAGTATGGGTGGCCATTCAGTTGTAGGATCGAAACTAGGCGAGAGGTAATCTGAATAACCATATGTTAATGCGATTTTGCACATTACCATTCAAGATTTTAAAACATTAATATTCTATATCCTATTCTCAGTTTACCAGGCCAACTATGTGTTACCTCATTCGCAGTACAACTGACTGCCAGCCCAAATGCTGTGAAGTCACACTGCAATAACTCTAGTAAATCACTACAATTACCCGAGTAACCTAGACCGCTAATCTTTACTTAATAGTAATTAGAGGGTAAATAGATAATTGCAATGAAACAATAATACAAACTTCATCATGTGCAATTTTTTTCAAAGTATGAAGTTCATCTTCCGTTATCACTGTCATGTCCTTCCAAAATTCCACATTTCTATCTAAAGAATTCAGTATAAGACTAGATAAAAGTTAAACCGATGTCTGAAAGCACTAAACTACATTCATACAATGTAAAAATATATTCATACATGTAAGATATTTACGCAAATAGCAAATAATTACTTCAGTTAATAAAATGTGAGTGCGAGCAGTATAATCTAAAGATTGCACACGATGTAATGATTTCTTAAGCCCTGTGTTTTTCAGTTCACCCATTACTGAGATAAACATGCGTGTTATAACATATCCTAAGATCCCGAATAACAAAATCACTTTTGGTTTAAGCTAAATGATACTTTGCTGAGATTAAGGCTACCTTGTTCAAGTTCCATATAGACTTTGATGTCCTCGAGCAAATCTTCTAAATCCACCATGGTCAGTCCATTGAGGTATGTGTACGGTTCGTGCATCTCCACTCCTGACATGTCCTCTGCTCCCTCCTGTGCACTGCTTGCGTAGTTGGCGAGAAGATCGATCGGCTTGGCTCTGCTATCCTGGATTCTGATCTGGGATCGAAGCTTGGCTTGCTCCAGATGGAACTTGTCCTCTTGGTCTTCCCAGGCCTTGGTTAAAAGTTCAAGGAGTTAGGTTTTTTTAATTGCACTAAGCAGTGCTGGAAAAATACAGTAGCAGTGCTGCGTAGACACCTACGATTAAGCATGTTAACTTAGAGAAAGAAAAAAATAAAAAAACGACTTTTTGGATTATACTGTCCTGTAATATAATTAGTATCGGAAAGGAGGCCAAAACATCAACAACAACAATAAACAGCTATTTAATTACTTTAAAGTGGTCAGCTTCCTTTTCTCGCTGCATGATTTCCATTTCCTCATCGCGCTGTTGACGTTCCCTCTCACGCTCGAGTCTTTGTTGTTTCACCTTGAAGTGGGGATTTGTTGATACATTTGGGTATTGGAATGTATATTTGGGTATTGGAATGTATATTTGGGTATTGGAATGTATATTTGGGGTTTGGAGTGACAAAATCTTAAGTGCTAATTTTACAAGTACAGTGTTTTTGCAATAAGTGTATGGAAGTTGCTAAAATTTTACTTTTTATATTAAAATGTTTCGTAATGCAACTCTATACCATCATTACTCATGTCATACAACACTAAATGAGAAAAAGTAATAAAAGTAACCATTAATTTTTATAGCATTATCGAGCTAATATATTGTTTTCAAATACGGCTGGTTTTATGCAACTATTTCAACTTTAAAATCAACTGACATTACATAAGTACACCTATTGCCATTGATGTTATAAAAAAAATTATAAACAAAAACACAACAATTACAATGCAACTTGTAAAACATATGTGATTTACCTTTGCTAGTTCAATTTTATTAGATTCTTGTTTCTGTTTGATCATTTTCTTCTTCTGCTCATCAGGCAAGTGGGTAAGACCCTGCTTTTCCAGCTTCTTGTGCCACACAAATGTATTTAGGAGCTTACCATCACCAAATGGATTGTCTGTATTCGTGTACCTTAATGAAAGTTGGCAGTCAGACATTTACCGGTGGATTTTAAGTACATGGTACTGGTAACTGGACGTATAACATAGTGGATTGCTAGTGGGTGCTTAATTGTTAAGTCATGGTCAAAAGAAGCCAGATAACAACTCCAACATAAACCAACCCCATGTATTCCTTATCCCATCCCATTTTTTCTCTTCTTTTTCGTTCTTTTGCTTCTTTTTTTGCCAATCTTCGGGCTCTCTTCTCTTCCGGTGTCTCGATAGCCTGGTCATTTTTTTAACAATATTTTATATTTAATCACAACAATTTAACACTAATAGATATAGATAATCACAACATTTCAATACTGATGCTCTTTCTGAGAAGTGTATTACGACTAAATTACCTTCATTAATTCCTTTTCTTTCTCCTTTTCAGCTTTCATTCTTTCCTTTTCAGCTTCAATTCGAGATCTCCGCTTCTCTTCTTTTAAATATCTAGAATTTGATGAATGTAGCATGTAAACCTTATGTAGTGGTATAGGATGGATTTCATTGTCAAAGCTTTAAGTCTGTTGTCGCATAATAATAAAGAATGAGCAAACCTTACAAATACTTTAAATCAAGTGTCTGAATATGGATCCAACTAAAGCACAAACAAGTGGGTGCCTCTAATTACTACATGATCCCTTGGAGCACTTGGATTGCTTGGGCCCTAACCCTTACTTTAACCGAGAAAAATAAAAGGAGGGAAAGCGAAAAGTCGGGAAACTGTATAAAAGTAGGATATTAGAGTTAGTTTTAAACATGGGGTTAAAGTTAGGGTTAGTTCTAGGGTTGAGATTAGTGTTAAGGGAAGGGTTAAAATAAGTTTTTCGTAATTTTAGTAAGCAGTTTCCCTCCTTTTGGTGTTGCCTACTTTAACCTTTACCAGTATGCTGCACACTCGAGATTTTTTTTACCCCGCGTCTTTGCACACTTGGGTAATTTCACACGCTCGCGAACATAAACATCGTATAATTTCCAACAAACCTGTAAACCTACCTCTGGACCTCGGGTAATTTACTGTCAGTACATTTTTTTTATTTAGCTGATCCTATGTTATGTAGATTGATGTGTTAGCTGACGGACACGAAAGATTGAGGATAGAATAATATGTTTTATTAAGATTTTGGTAAAACGGTAATAAAAAAGAGATTGTGTGCACACTTGAAGGGTGCACTCTTGGACGTTTGCACACGGCACACTTAATATTTGTTGCGTGCACACTCGAGATCTCGGCGAAAATTGACATACTTTCCATACGGGACCCTTAACCTAACCCTCTAAGCCAGGGGTTCTTAAACTGGGGGGCGCGCCCCCCTTGGGGGGCGTGGAAGCTTCTCAAGGGGGGCGCGAGCATGACAGTGACATATTGCAAGATTCGAATTAACGATTTTGAAACGATTCGCGAAATGCGTGGGATACGAGAAAATCGTTTTCGCGCTTTAGCTATGTTAAATTGCCTTAGAATGCGGTTTCAGAACCTCTCAAACTAATCTTTAAATCCAGAAAGATTATTCATTAAGCAAACAGTACCGTTATTAAGTAGTAATGATAAACTACTATAAACATGTCGTGAGTTAATGCGTGTAGGATAGGACGAACATCAATGAAACGAAGCCTTTGAAACGAGTAAAACACCATATAACCTTACTATAAAGAGGTGTGTCGCATCTCCGCCAATCATAAATAAAGAAATCATGGTATATTAACGCATAATGGCTATTGTTGCGTTGTAATAGAAATGCTTTTTATGCGTCAATAATGCAAAGTAAAGGCATGGTAAATAAATGCAATAGTAATGTGATTGTTAAATGTTAAGTTGAAGGCAAAATATGTTATATTATATTGTGCTGATGATTTATTATTAAAAGTGCGCGAAATCAATAACAGTAATTTATATTTTCGCGATTTTGTTAAATTTTGTAATTCGCGAACTTTAAAAAACGGCTCGCGAACCCTTACATCCTTTACACTAAGCAGGGTAATGGCAAATAAATTTCGTAAATTTGATTTTTGAGTAGGTGAGGCGTGAGCATGAATCACAAATCTCAAGGGGGGGGCGACTGAAAAAGTTTAAGAACCACTGCTCTAAGCGATCCTGTAGTAATTCAAGGTACAGCAAACAATTTGCACAAGAACGCACCTGTCATCACTTGATGAACTTGAATCGGATCTGGAATCCGAAGATGAACTTCGATCTCGCTGTCGATGTTTCTTCTTCTTCTCATCCTTGTGATGCTTCGATTTTTTCTTATGGTGCCGAGATTTGTGATCATTTTTGTGAACATCGCTATTACTTCCCATGTTGTCTAAACAATGGACTTGATAAATTAAATTAATGAATACTTAAGTGATATATTTGTGATTTTACAATTATTATGAAAGCATTTTTCACATAAGTGTTTTGACATATAATTCTCACAGTGGTTTAATGGATTCTACTAAAATCGTAGGAACTTTTCAAGCTTATGTATCACACTGCAAGAGCACATACACAAATCAGTAAAAATCTAATCAATCACTTATATTTTACCTTATGATTATTCGTTTACGTTTCGTTGTTTAACATTCTCAAAACAAAATGAGTGGTATCATCAGTCCATCACTTTAACCCGATTCTCTGAGGTAAGGTTTTTAAATTTATAATGTATCTAATGTATGGCCATTTCGTGTTTTATTAATATTTCGTGTAAGTTTGGCATTCTTTTATTAACTTCTAAATTACGATCAAAATTACCTGTATATAATAATTACTAAAATAATATATATTGTAACAATATTCGATAAATATCAGCGCTTATCTGAACTAAACGACCTCCGCAACTCTATTTCTATTTGGTTGACTAACTAGTTTTAAAAACACTTGTTTTGTTCAAGATTTTTATAAATGTTTTGTGCATTTAAAATATTAAATTACGAAGACTATATACAAATATTAAAAACATATTATGATTACACTTTGTACAAAAAGCATTTAAATGTTCATTACAGTAATGGATATTTTACCTGGCAACACTTTTCTTCATACCATTATGATGAAACAGCACAACAGAACGGTGACAACAGCTGATCATGTGATGAATAAGTTGTAAGAACTAAGAAACGGAAATACAAAAGTTAAATATTGCAAGGACACGTCGGCGTTAAAAAACATGTGACAGTGATATTTTCGGTGTATATATTCTTTCCCAAAACCATAATGGCCATGATAAAAGTTTTATGAATAGAAGACGATTGGATATTCATGTTTATCTCAATGCCGCTTTATAGGCTTAAGTCATTTGACTGATGCTGTATCTGTCTGTAACTAGTAAATAAGTTAGGCCATTTGTATATATATTTGTGTCAATAAGTATAACAGTTCAAAGTTTTCCAAGCTATATGGTACTTTGAATTATCTAATATTTCAATGTATATGCAGGTTTTAAATTATTTTCTTGAGTTTTTGACCAATATCCTCAGTGTTTTGACCAAGTTGATAACTGTAAACTGGTAAATTAAGTTATGTTTAATATGTCAGGTGTATTTGTGACGTTAACTCTCCTGGTTCTCACCGTTGTTTTCTTTGCATCAGGAGAATGGTTTGGAGGTATGCTGATTAAACTAAGACATCCGTATACCTGAACTAATTTGAAATCATTCTCCACAGGTGGTGAGAAGGTTCGCCTTGCAGATGTTCAAGCGCTCACTTTATATGCTGGAAGACAGACACAAGGAAGACGAAGTAACCCCGTGCCCCAGTTAAAGTGTGTTGGAGGATCAGCTGCATATGAAGTTCAACCCTCAGTTGTGCAGGTATACATTGGGCTTGCCGCGATAATGCAAACTTAACATATGACTGAAGCATTATTTTCATCAGGAATACATTCCTAACTTTGGGATGTCATTGGTGTTTGTTACAAGTATTAAAAAGACCTAATTTGACAAGAAAATTGTGCTAAAGGACAAAGGAACTGCCAAAAACTAGGCTGTAAATTAACATTCATAACCCTTGCTATCTTTAGTTCTACAAAAATACTTAACAAAGATTGTTTAAACTAGTTTAATTTGATAAAATTTCCAAATATCAAGTAAAAAAAACTTTCTGGTATAAACATTAAACAACATTCTTTACCCCCAGTGTACCAACAAGGGTTCAGATGGGTTTGATGTACAGTGGGAATGCAAGGCTAATATGGAGGATTCATATCGATTTGGAAACATTCAAGTCTCATGTGAGGGTTACAACCATCCAAACGATCCCTTCATCCTTAAAGGTATTGTCGGCTGTACATAATTTTGTTTATTAATTGGATTGTTAGATACTGTAATTGCATTATTAATAAAGTGAACAATCATTGTTTTTGAAGAAAAAAATTTCAGGCAATGTCCGTTAAGTGCCTTGCCCAAGGACACAATCGACTAGCTAGCAACCAGTTTCGACCTTGCAACCTTTCCGTTTAAAGGCGGCGCATTAAACCACTAGACTAAACTGTCGGACAATTATATTTGGTAACTAACCGCAATTTTAACTTTTAGGATCCTGTGGGTTAGAATACACCCTCGAATACACACAAGCTGGACAACAAAGAAAAAACCAGGGTGGCTCCTACAACTCATATTATCAAAAGCCCAGCTATTCAGCAAAAAATTCTGATGGTGGATCTTGGTTTTTTATCATTTTGGTCGTCTGTGGGATTGTGTTCATTATCTATAAAATGAGCCCAAGTTCAGACACCGACAGCAGAAATGATAGGTATAGAGGTCGTGATCACAGAACACATCATGACCACAGAGACCGACCCAACAATGATGCCCCACCACCTTACGGTTTCAAGCCAGAGTATTCAGCGTATTCACGAGGTAATTTTTTTTTAGTTTTCCAAGGGCTATTTTTTATTTTTTATTTAAAGCTTGTTTAGAAGTTGATAACACCACCTTCAGTGTCACCCTTTTTACGACAATTGTTTTTTTTTCTAGACTGTTTATTTGCTGTATTTGTAATCTTTTTGGAATATTACATTTTGATATTGACTAACAATAACAGCACCAGGGAAAAATAAGTTGTTTTAAACAGACAAAGTACATACCGGTACCTAATAATTAAATGGCATAAATATAACTGATACTTTTCTTTCAACTGATAGGCGCTATTTATTAATTACAATGTGAATTTTTATTTTGACTCAGTGAATCAGTTGTTATATAGGATCACGTCATGGTCTGGCGTTATAGCATTACTGTTTTCTTAGTAAATGATGATCTTTTGCTGTTGTGGCTACTTTGTTCGAGTAAAATGCTTAATTGACATTTCTAGATTATAATGTCAATAGTTAGTTAGGAATCATTTTAATACTTATTATGATGCCAAAAATGCAGCACTGAGTTTAAGAAACCTTGACCTTGACCCATGTGGTTGTAAACAGTGCTAAAAAAAGTATTCGCTTAACAATACTCGTAAGCATTAAAATATTTGCCTGTAAAAATCCGTCATAAGTTTATACTGACAATTTTACGAAATCCGTAATTTAAAAGATTTTCCATTGGAGGGTGGTTAAGATCCGCATTTGACCTGAAGCATCAAGTAGCCTGCTACCATATTTTATTGGGCCTGACTATTAGCAACCATGAGAAGTGTTCAAGAAGAGCCGCAGATGATCTGTGGATTTTATTTTTTCTTACAACCTGCAATTTCTATCATCAGCCTCTGCACCCCCGTCTTACGAAGAGACATCAACCCACGACCACACCAATACACACACCCACACCAATACCCACACCCATACTTCTACTGCACCCAACAACAACACTGGAGGAGGTTTCTGGTCAGGTCTAGGACTTGGTGGCTTGGCGGGATACTTTTTTGGATCGAGGTAATAAAGAAATTGACTTTTAGTTTTTATGTTTCCAATTTTAAAACTGGTCGGTAGCTAGTCAATTGTGTCCTTGGTCAAGACGATTAAAGCATATTTCCTAACCTTGGGGGTTTACTGGTTTCTGCCAAAATTGGGTCCCAACCATACACAACACTCTGTAATAGCTCAGATAATTTTGTGCAGTAATTTGATGATTATTGATGTAAGAACGCTTTCTTACAAAATGGCAAGGGAATCTGATGATTGTCCATGTGTTAGCGCCCCTTGCATTTATAAGTTAATGGAAATAAACATGATTATCCTATCCTAAATTTAAATTTAAGAGCAATTGTTTCAGATTACAGCCGATTGAAAATACTCGATCAATGGTTTCATTTATGTTATATTGCAGAAACAACTATAATAATGGCTACTACAGTGGTTACCAACCTGGACCTGGGGTTGGGTACGGGGGATACAATCAAGGTGGATCAAGCTTCTGGTCAAGGGGTTCTAACCGGGGATGGGGTGGTGGATGGGGCAGTAGGGGCAACGGTTGGGGTAACAGCTGGGGCGGTGGCTCAGGTGGATGGGGCAGTGGGTCCAGCAGCTGGGGCAGTGGGGGAAGTACCTCAAGTAGTGGGTCAAACAGCTCCAGCAGTAGGAGTTACACAGCAAGTGGATACGGGGGGACAACCAGGCGATGAAACCACCTCCCCCCTCATGAAACCAGCCCCAACCTTTGTAAGAAAATAAACATTCAAAGAGTCACTATAAACTTTTGTGAGAAACCTGCTTTACTACTGGTGATTTAAACATTTTCGACCTTGGTTGTTCGTAAAACTTTGTCAGCTTTAGTTTTGCATTGCAATTACTTTTGTACTGTTTGTTTCACTTCAAGGTAAAAGGTATATATGGTTTTAATATATTTATGAAAGCTTTTTTTAAACAAATTTTTAAAACACATCACTCAAAAATGAGTTTCAATATTTTTTTTATTATATTTGAAAATCTTGAATACCTTTACCGCTTTATTTTAACAAGCACTGATGACACTTCTGTAAAAACAATTTTAATTTTTAAACATTTAGCTGGATACATTGTTATGTAATATTATTGGCCAGCACCCTTTCTTACTGCAATTAAATAGATCAGAAACTTTTTTAATCATTATGTCTAAGCATCATAAAAAGTTACATTGATTTAATATAAAGGGTATGTCATTTCACTGCTGTTTTGTTTCCTACTTGTTTTGCTGTAAATAAACAAATCTTGATTATTTTACATTTCATTGTTCCTTTGTAAGAAAATTTTGTTGATTACGTCCATTTTGATTTCAATTATATCATAGCAAAAAACATAACTGAACCCTGATTGTTTCTATTGAAGGTATAGCAAGCGATGTCAGTTTAAAGAGACAGGTGGTTTTTATTTGTTGTCAAGTTTACTTGACAGATGGATTTCGAGTGGGCAGAATGGAAGAACGACTTGGCAAAGGACATCCACGACACCCTTAAAGCGAGGGAGAATTTCATGCTCCGATTGAAGGGCGGTTCGAAGCTGATGTACTGGCGGCGGTACCTAGTCGACTGGCTCGCGCTAACCTGCCAAAAGTACCGGCTCAACAGCAACGCCCAGCATCTTGCGGTTTGTCTCTACGACCGTTTCACCGATCAGTTCCAACTTGCCGTCGACGACCTGCAGATGCTGGTGCTCTGCTGCCTCCTTGTGGCTAGCAAGTTCGAAGAGCGAGAGGAAAAGATTCCGAAATTTAAAATCCTCATGGACCACCTGCAGTGGAACCTCAACGCCTCCGAGTATATTAACATGGAGATTAAGCTGCTCACTGCCTTCGGTTGGGACATTGGTTTTCCAACGGCGTCCCACTTTAAGGAATACTACATGCAAGTCGCTCTCGGTGGGCGTGATCTGCACGCCGGGCAACCTCTGTCAAATCGCGAGCAAGTCTACATGTACGTTGAAAAAAATGTGAGCTACTTTCTCGAAGTCTCCCTCCAAGACCAATCATTTCTAGTGTTCAAACCTTCTTTGATAACTGCCTCCTGCGTTGCTGCTTCCCGAATTTGCCTCCACATCGCCCCCACGTGGACGGTCGAGCTTCAGAAGACGACCAACTTCGCCTGGCATCACCTGGTGCCTTGCATTGAGATCCTGCTGCGGCTGCATGACGAGGACAGGCGTGCTATGAACAGCAATGCCCCTGCGTCCCAAGTATCAGGCAGCCTCACAATCGCACAGCAGCAGGCCCCTGCTCAATAGCACAGGCAGCACACCCGTAACGTCACCCGTGCCTCCACCTGCTTTTACCTCAGACGGACTCCGTCACCAAAATGTGCCAACTACCATCCCGGCCGGGAGGTACAACCGTGGCTACCTGGTTTGAATTCAGACTTTTTCTGTTCAATATTCTAACATACTTTTACTTTTCTGCAGTGTGCTATTGTTCTTGCCCTTTCTTTTTTGGATCAACTCCACAGCATTTGTGATATTAGTTCTATATTTCGCTGGTTTCGTTTGTAAAAACACAACGTGCCTTCAGGTCTTTAACTGTAAATACTATTTTTTCGTTCTGTGAATCCGCCAAAAACAATTATCTTCCAAGATCTAAGTAACTTAGATCATCCACTGTGACCCCCAACTCTCTGATACTGTTACTGCCGTCTCCCTTGCCCCGTTCAGCAATAAAACCTTTTGCAACCTTCCGGTGCTTAGTTCAGCGTTTTGTTATTTTGCACATTTTATATCGAGCGCAGCTTCTGTTTCGACTGATTGTTTTACACTTGTGACTTATTTCGTATAACTACTGATGTGGTAGTGCTACTGTTTTGCTGTGCTTTCTCTCAGTTGGAATTCTACTGTCACTTATTCATTGTATTCATACACTTGGCTTGCATTGCAGGTTGGTGATTGCGTAGTCAGCTTTTAAAGGGGTTTTTGTTGCATCTGTTTTTTATTGATTTCGTCAACTCTGAAAGAATAACAGATGAAGACGAAAAGGTGACATAACAAGTTGGGGACAAATCTCACAAAGAAACGATATAGAAGAAACAATGTCAAACAAAAAGTAAAAAAAAAGAAAAAAAAAAGTTAATTATAATGTTCTAGGTCAGGAGTCGGCAACCTGCGGATACTGTTTTTTCATTCCTCTGACACGGCTCTTATTAATTTTATTGCTACTGAAGCGCTTAGTAAGTTTATTAACCATGGATATGAGCAACAAACAAAAGGACATTCACGTCTTTATCTCACACAGTGTTGTTTTCCTTTTATTGCGAAAATATTATTAGTTTTGCTCCAGTTATTTTTATTTTGTGGAATATCGGTTAAAATGGAAAAGGTTGCCGAGTCCTGTTCCAGGTAAATCTGCACAAAAACAATTTGAAGTGTAGTAGAAGTTTACATCTTTTAACACCCATGTTTTTCACTATTTCAATGGTTTTGTATTAAATAACAGGCAAGTAAAATTGGGCCAGTCCCGCTAAAAATCGATCTGCTAAAAACAAGTAGGTTTGAATTCACCAATCTTTTGGCTGTCTGCAGACGCTTTCACTAACTGAATATTATACTTACTATGCCTGGTACCACACTCTTCAATAAACACTCTTATTTGTGCATGAACTGTGTATTTGAAAATTATTATATTAAAACAACATTGTATTCCTTTGAATAAACAAAACTGTATCAGGTAGTAATACTGTACTTAGTGTGCTACTCTTCTCAGGTAAAAGTCATTGGAAACTCTGATTAGAATAAAGGAAATTAAACACAGTGGAAAGTAAGGTAGATGTTGGACATAGGAAGGCTTGGAAATTCCAGCTTAACCCACAACAGATTGCAAATCATCATCTGGTGTTTTAACTTCTGGTTTGTAGTATGGATCTCTGGTGACCATTGTTTCTTGGATTTTCACATAAATCGGGTGTTGCTCCGATATGGTGTTCCTCTGGTGAATAGGATATGATATAGGATAGGATAGGATATTCATGTTTATCCCTGTGAATGGGAAAACCAAGGGGGTTAACATGCGGGTAATCGTCAGATCTTCTCGCGCCTACCGGAGCTATTGCAGTACGTTGTGTATTATTTTCACGATTCTTTAATTTAGAACCCGCTAATCCGCCGGGTTCGGGAAATGTCCGTTAAGTGCCTTGCCCAAGGACACAACCGATTAGCTAGTGACCAGTTTCGTATCTGGAATCTTTGGGCTGAAAGGTGAGGCACTAAACCACTTGATTAATCTGTCGGACGAATATGTATCATTAAATATTTATTTAGAAAGTCTGGAAATTACTGAAGGATATTTGGCTATTGAGAGTGGGGGGCAAGACATTTGCTAAGTTTTTTTAATATAGTTTAGTCGTCCTACCAGGTGAAGACCATTCCCTGGATAATGAATTTCCTGTCCTATCTATGCGAATGGAAAAACGCAAAAGGAATAAACCTGTCTGGATCATTGGATACAAACAAATTAATTAACAGAAAACAAAAATCACCTGTAAATGAAGCTTGAGCAAGCCAGGTGCAGTTGGGGATGCTGCAAGGGTGCGGTGTCGGTTTGCTTGGTACTGTATCATCGATAATATTGATTCCATCCCCTGTTTCCCAATCTTGTTCCCTAGAAATTGGGATAGCATTTTCATGTTTATCCCTGTGGATGGGAAAACCAAGGGGGTTAACACACGGGTAATCGTCAGATCACCGAACGTCGGGTTACCGGAGCTATTGCAGTGTGTTGTATGTGATAGACACGTCCTTTAATTTGGAATCTGCTGGGTTCAGGCAATATTCGTAAAGTGCCTTGCCCAAGGACACAGCCGACTAGCTAGCGACCAGTTTCACACCTGCAACCTTTCGATTAAAAGGCGATACACTAAACCGCACAACCGCAACTCCACATTTTTCTAACCCCTAGGATCCTTAAAATACCATCTGTAGTCAGATTGCTATAGATGGTAGAATGTGTGTGCGTTGGTGGATTTAGAAGCAAATATTTCAAGACAGATTATAGCACCGTCTTGAAAATCTCATCACTAAGGTCCACAAATGCAACACAATTTTAACCGTTTTTTTCCATCATAGCTGTTTTATTCTGCTTTCTGGATCAGTAACTTTTTTTTATTTCTGGGTCGGTAACTTATTTTTATTTTTTCCCACAGTAAAACTGTACCACCATGACTACATCATATAATACACTGTTATAGGAGGGTAAGCTCATGTTGGAAACCAGGTGATCTAACAATTATCCATGTGACAACCTCTGTGTTTACCCATTTACTTTTTCGAAAAACAACGCACTTGAAAGATTAAGATTGATGAGTGTCGTGCATCCTGGAACAAAAACCTTTCCTTCAGTGTGCTCTGCTTCCTGATCTGTGAGCGGATGCACAAACTCAGGAAGATCAAGATTATCTGAGTCTTGGGTGACGCTGAGAGTGGTAGCGCGCTTGCCCCCTTCTTTTCCACCCGCTCCGCCGGATTTTTTCCCTTTTGTTCCTTTTGGTGTCTCGCTGGTCATGGATACTGGGAAATTTAAGTGTTAAAACTAAGATAAGGGGGGGGTCATGGTCCCTAGAAAAGAATTGTCAACCATGAAGATCTTTTGCTCTCCGTATATACTATATTATGCTGTTTTTCCACATTATAACAGCTAGAAAAGTAAAAATTCTGCAGAAAATGGCAGTTTTTATAAACCTTTTATTATCTTGACACCACTC
The DNA here is from genome assembly GCA_000149265.1 of Ciona savignyi. Taxonomy (NCBI): domain Eukaryota; kingdom Metazoa; phylum Chordata; class Ascidiacea; order Phlebobranchia; family Cionidae; genus Ciona; species Ciona savignyi. The sequence goes on along the minus strand of CH003241.1, from coordinate 342,285 downwards.
ATTTGTATCAAACAAAAAATATGGAGGTAACCAGTCTGCTGGTGCATTAAAGCTTTTACCTTGTCCATAATGATCGGAAGGTTTCATTGGTGGTGGTGATTTTTAATTGACCAAGTGATTCTTAATCAAATTTAAAATTACACACAAATTAGTTTCCAAAGAAATATTTGAAAAAGAGTTAATTGGTTAATCAAAAGAAAGCGAAGTTACTTACGTCTGGAAGCCATTTTCGTGATTTCTTTGTATGCCATGGGTGAAAGAAGGATTCGAAGAAATAAACAAGTTAGGTTAGTGATTGTAAGTATCATGCAGTTATAATCAATACAAGGACAGAAGCAACATCTACACACACAATCAAACCAGTTTTGCCTGGTTTTAAAATTAAAAGCAATTTACTTAATTTTAATACAATTTGGAAAGCAGGTTAAGGCACAGTGAATCTTTTCATTGTAAATGTGATTAAAGCCGAATGAGAATTAATTCAGATGTCGGAAAGATGACTGGTTTATTTTGATAATTTTAGTGAAATCAGTTAGTTAATGTGACAGCTAACAGATAAAAACTCTAATTGCTCACCCTTTTTCCCTTTCTCTTCTTTCTTGGGAGTCTTTTCTTCTTTCTTTCCTTCCGTTTTCTTTTTCGAAGATCCTCGGCTTGCTCTCATCTGCGAACCGCTGCGGTTGCTACTCGGACGATCCTTTGAATCCGATCTTCGCGTCCCGAGAGCTGATCCTCCTCGAAATCCTCCTTGCGACATCAGCTTCCTCCTTTGAACGACCTCCTCATGAGTGAGGGCGAAGCGCTGAAGAGGGGAGCAAAGCGCCTGGCATCCTTCATCAGAGATATCGTTCGACGCGAGGCACAAGGACAGTAGAACTCGGTTCATACGTAGCCCCTTTATGAAAAATTATTAAAATTTACTGTGTAAGTGCTTTAAGCATGTAAAGTTTTATTTCTATGTGGTGGATTTAAATTCCTTGCATTTTTGGACGCTCGCCCATTTTACGTTATTGCTTTGTTTCATTGATTACTTGATTGCCTGATTTTCCGTATATGCTGTACCTTTGTGTTTTAACAGCAAGTTGTAATGTACAGTTATATGAGTTGTACAGTTGGGTAGTTGCATTGGGGCGGTTGAGGATATAGACCGAGCAACTTTAAAATAAAATGGGCTAAAACGCTACCCATACATGCCCAAAAACAAAAATACTAGTATTATGTTTATCCCTGAGGGTGAAAAAACCTTGGCAAACTCTAAGTTACCAAAATATGAGCGATTAAAAACTAGTTCTGTTTAAAACCATTATAAGATAGGATCCTCTTAGCATCGGTACAGCAACTAGTCAGGCTAAAGTTAGAACCAAACAACTCTCTGGCCGTGTCATCCATTATTATCCAATAAACTTCTATTTAGTTTCCAACTAATAAAAAGTAGTTTTACCTGAGCTAAGTGCTTTGCTCCTGCATCCGAAATATGGTTAAAACTCAAGTTTAATGTCAGCAAGCTCTTATTCTGTGTGTACGTGGTCCCGAGGGCTTTTCCTAACAATTCAGCACCAACGTCTGTTATTTTGTTGTTTCTCAGTGACAAGTTCTGTATGCTGTAGAAAACCATACAGCTTTAGATGGGACTAGTGTTTCAAAATGAGCATATAACAAAAATAATTAGTCCCAGTAAATAATCTGTTAAACTTCGGTAGTCTGCAGACAGCAGAAAGGTTTTGGTATCTGGACAGTTGTGTGCTTGAGGAAGGCACTCGTAATTTCGTAGAAAATGGTCGTAATTTTCTTAGGTTTTGTTAATACATAACTTTTGGGCTATGACGGAGAACAGGAGAAAAGGTATAAAAAATAGCCTTTGATTCTGTAGTAGCATGGCATAAAAAACACAAAAAATAAATAAAGGTACGTACAAAATATAAAAAACTGTATTCATAACTTACGGGCTATCGTCAGATATGAGTAAATAATAAGGTTCAGATCCAGGAATTGGGTTTCCATCCAAAATCAAGGTTTTAATGCTTGATAAACTTGGGAGCATGCTGCTTAATGATTTCAATGTGTTCTTTGTTAACCCAACATTCCATAAGCTGCAATATAAGCGGTATTTCAATTTCTCATGATCTAACAAAATATTTATCTAAAACATGGTTATAGGATACTGATTTTGTATCCACGAGTTTAAAAAATGTACAAAGCGTTTTATATCACAGGTATTTGTCAGAATTTGTGTCTGCACACTCAGGTTAAGCTATTTTTGCAGGGTGATGTACAGTGATAGGATTCAAAATGTTAAGAACAGGTTCTCTTTTGTATCGTACTTACTAACAACAGGTTCCCTAAAAGGTCTAATGTCTGTAAAAAATCAAGAATCAAATCGGTGATTATCCCGATAGTCAAAGAATGGGTTCAAGTGAACCCATGCGAACCTCTTGAATCCCATCAATGGCGATGTACATATTGAAGATAAACACTATTTCAGTTTTTGTTCAAACCATTACATCACTGGTTCAAGCAGCAATAAGTCACTCATCCAATGGCCCAAAAGCTAAAAATCATAACCTAATATATTGTAAATTATACTTAAAAAAGTTAAGACTATAACATTTTTATTTTGTCCACCATGGAATTTCAGACTTTTATGACTATATAGATAGTTTTTAGTTCTACTTTTTATGTTCATATGACCATAATGTCAACTAACTTGATACACTGAAGTCGTTCCAAGATGCACAGTTTCAAAATCCCAACAACTTTCTCCTCGATCTTCCAACTTCTTATGAAGAGTTCCTTCGCATGGTTGATCTGCATTTGCTTTGTCTCTTCCACATCAAATTCAACCTGTGAACCAAACTATTAGTAAACTCTTTAAATATCAGTATAACATTTATATGGCACTATGCTTGGTATTTTTAAACTTTCAGTATTTACACATTGGTTTTAAGTAAGTTTTACTTGTCCGGCCGGTTAGTCTGGTAGTTTAGTGCGACGCCTTTCAGCCGAAAGGTTGCAGGTACGAAACTGGTTGCCACTAGTCGGTTGTGTCCTTAGGCAAGGCACACTTAACGGACACTGCCTAAACCCAGCGGATTGATGCGTGCTACCAAATTGAAGTTATGTCTCAATTATACAAAACACTGCAATAGCTCCGGTAACCCGACGATGGGCACGAGGTGATCTGACGACTAACCTACTTGGTTTTCCCATTCATGGGGATAAACATGAATATCCTATCCTACTTAGTACCTTAACCAATTACCGGTACCCAACCAAGTAGCTTTAAAAACTCCACAGCTAACTAATTGGAATTGAAAAAGATAGAACAAAGCAATTTACATGGATACTTGGCCGGTATATATTGAGGTTATCCACAGCTGTGTATGTGCTTAGTGGAAGCTCTTCTTCAGTTTTCTCCCCTTCTTCTTCCTCTGGAATATATATGACTGTTATATACTCAGCAGTTTATTGCGTGCAGGAGGCAAAAAGTAACACTGAACTATAATCGGGTATATAGGCAAGCCACGTTAGGCCCAAGGTCACAGAGAACAACAAAGTCACGTGATTAAACATAAAATCAGTCAACCGAATAATGACGTCATAAATACGAAATAAATACACAACAATGACTGAGTGTGTTAGGATAGGAAAATGTAGGGGTGTTAAAACACTGCCATTCTTCATACTTGCTTATGCTATTGTATGATGACATGCATGGTTTAAAAATGTTTTAGGTACTGGTGTTTGTGCCTTGACCAAGGACACAAAAACAAGTAGGTGGTTCAATGTTTTGTCTGTAGAGTTGGTGTTAGCTCAACTATACTTCTATATTTGTATCCGAAACAATGCTGTAACATTCCTAAATTCAAAAATTTGACAAGGTACTGGTGTTTGTGCCTTGACCAAGGACACAAAAACAAGTAGGTGGTCTAATGTTCTGCCTGTAGAGTTGGTGTTAGATCAACTATACATCTATATTAGTATCCGAAACAATGCTGTAACATCCCTAAATTCAAATTTGATGAAGATTTTACAATATGCTGAACTTAATAGCCTGAGAGCATGTGTGTTATTTTAGTTTTCACGTATTCAATTCACCAGGTATAAGCAATGACTGGTTGATGTATCACAAGGAAAAACGTGTCGGCTGAGCAAGCTATTTATTACATGCCCTAAATCCGGTAAATGAAAATGCAGTTTTATTTTTTCTAAACTTCCACGATTTTGACAAAGTAAAATATTAAAATCACCTTCTCAATTGACATTTACACGAAAGCCATTAAACCCACACATTTTATATCAGTGGTAAAAATGCAAAGAGTCAATAGATTTGCAAAACAAATATAATGCTCACCAGGAGATTGTTTGGATTCTTCCGCAGTAGGGGTGGCTGGCCGTTTAGCGCGAGGTTTAACAACAGGAACATGGTCTTTATCTAGACCTGCCCTTTGCCACAATTCAGCAAAATCATCGGCAAAGTTACCAGTGCAAGTGTAGGGCTCTGGAGTGGCTGAAAATAAAGTGTTTGTTAGGATTATTATGGTTTCTTTAAATACCCAGTATGGGCAATGTGTAGGCAGTGTGGGAAGTGTGTTGGCAGTGTGTCAGAGTTAGGGTTAGAGTTAGGGTTTTAGTGTGCCCACAATGCCTACACACTGCCTAGTCTACACTGGGTATTTAGAGTCACTCGATTATTTGTATAAAATTAAATTTTTGTTTGTGCACTGTGTTTCAATTTTACATGGTGAATAGTCTCTATCACACACAATGTAAAAACATAAGAGAGTATTCTAAAACGGGCAATCATGCGATGACCTCGCCCACCATCGGGTTACTGGATCTATTTCAGTGTGTTGTATATGATTAAACATTCCATAAATTTTAGTAGAACCCATTAAACTACTGGGTTCAAACAATGTCCATTAAGGGTTTGACAAAGAGCACAACCGTCGTGGTAGCGAGTTTCAAACTTCCAAACAACCTTCAGCTAAAAGGCAATGTACTTTACCACCAATCTATTTAGTAGCAGACAAGATGTTTTCTTCTACATAAGCCAGTATGGAAAGTACGGCAGCTGCACACTCGAGTTTTTTTTTCCTGCGTCTTTGCACCCTTGTGTAATTGCACACACGCTCGTAATCTGGCAGTATAAACATCGTATAATGTCCAACAAACCTGTAAACCTACCTCCGGACCTCGGGTAATTTACTGTCAGTACGTTTTTTGTTACGTAGATAGATATGTTAGCTGATGGACACGACAGATTTAGGATAGAATAATATGTTTGTTTAAGATTTTTACAAAATAGTAATAAAAAGGAGATTTTGTGCACACTTCAAGTGTGCACTCTTGGACGTTTGCACACGGCACACTTAAATATTTGGCGCGTGCACACTCGAGATCTCGGCGAAAATTGACGTACTTTCCATACGGATATATAAGGTAAGTCTTTAATATTCGTCACTAAATCACTACTACTTACAGCAGTCATCTCCTGCTCTGGACGATGCTGAGGTCGGTCCACCCTTCAAAGCCTTTTCCACTCGTTTTCCCATTCTTACTTTCCGTGCTATCCTAAACCACAATTACATTATAAATTCAATGAACTAGGCTATCCAGGTTCACTGTGTAATGTGAAACCTTGATATAATAGATATTAATAGAACAAAACTGTAGAATGGACTGTTTAGTAAATGAGAAACTATAATTTCAACGTTGTTTTGTTCATGTTTACGTCAAACTGCCATTTTGTGCATAATTTTTTAATAAAATTCCTTTAATAAATGTACAAAAACAGTGCAATGTCAAACTTTAATAACTATGGTAATTTGAAATTGTCCGTGCAAACATTTTCGTTCAACCAAACTTTTACTCGCTAACTCCTGAGTTTATAAAAACAGCGTTCAATGTTGTTATAGAAACTATGCTGCACGATCCCGACATAGAAATATATATAAACGAATAAATATATAAGAAACGGAGAAAAGATCCATTGGTGGTGAGATCAAAGAGTCTATAACAACGTATAATCTCTTTGGTGAGATAAACCAGTCTAATAGAACATATACGTTTATTTAATTGATAATATTAGTGATAAAGTGAAATTCGTATATTTTACTGTTATCCTAAGATAACTAAAACTAGTGCATTCGGTGCAATTACTGATGGGATATACATAAAGTTGACAAAGAAAACAAGTAATTTGTCATTTGATTTGTTTAGGTATAAATCTTTAATAAGAACACATGCCCCGTTTCATTTTTGACGCAATTTAATAAATGTGGCACATCGGTTCTAACGTCAATCACCATCATGAGATCCGTATGCAAATCAACCCCAGGCGCGCAAGTAGATTTAATAAACCTTTATTGCACACAAATTAATTTGGGCCAATACACAATTTTATTAAATAATAAAAATACACTTAAATATTATATTAAGCGCTAAGAAAGGGAGTACATTCACCTGTAAAAAATAAAATAAGAACGTACAATCGACTTTTTTATTCTGCCGCTGCTACTCGGGTTTAGTCAAATCAAAGCTGTGTTGATGTTTTCTAAATAGTTAACATTTTTTGTTTCGGGTTGGGACCTTTCGGTTAAAATTATTTAGGAGAATTATAGTTTATTAAAGCATGAATTGTGTGCTAGCTATTTCCCTATTTATCGTATTACAATTACTTGAAGTCACGTCGGCACAGTACGAAGATATTCGATGTAAATGTACGTGTCTTGCTTACAACAAATATAACATACCAGCAAAGGTAAGAGGATGGAATTAGCTAAAGCACAATTCAGTGCAATTAACTTAATTATTTAGAACCAGTGCAATTAACATAATAATTGTGGTAAATCTCACTGCCAAAGTATTTAGAAAGTGGTCAAGGGGTGACTCTAAATACCCAGTGTGGGCA
>CH003241.1:319119-335275 GCA_000149265.1 Ciona savignyi | reverse complement strand
ACGTGCGAACAATTTAAGCTTTTTTAAGTGTTTTTAGAACCATTGGTCCCTCACTATACCAAAAGTAATTGACTTAAAAACAAGTTTCAACCAAAAATCCAAGAAATAAATAATCAACGAAATCACTAAAATAATTGAACATCCACAAACATCAAATCATATGTGGTGTTTCGTAGGAATTAGTGGTATTTGCGGGTATATGGTTGACAGAAAATCTATCCTGATGATTTTCTAGCTGATAGTCCTCCGATATAACTCCATACAACATCCTACTTTGTCATGGAAGGTTGAATATATTCTTGATTAAATTCGGATACAGTAAAATATACCCAGTTTAACTAATTCTAGCGATCCTGTCAGGACAGAAACGGTGGCTCCAAAGGAGGCTACAGCCTTACGCAGCGCCTTAACTTTTTATCTATTCACTCTAGACCAGGTTCGACACTCTCCTAACTAAAAAATATAAAATATGCAAGAAACAAATACACCACTACAGGAAACATTATAGGTCATGGGATTAAAGCCAGTTTACATACCGTGTGATGTCAGTAATTATAACTGATACAGCTTATTACAAAAACAGAAGATACACAACTAAAAATGGCAAATTTGCTACATATCTTCTGTCAACCTTTTTGAAAATCTATTAATCTCATTGTACAATACCGTTACATTAGTAAATCCAATGTAATTTTATTTAAATGGTAATAGTTTATTTGCCTTCATTACAGATTTACACAAAGAACGTTTTACACGAATATTGCAACTGTTTGATGGTGGTTCTCCCAAATTTAAACGGAAGCAATTTAACAGATGTTGATATAGAACCATATTGTTTAAGATGTGGATGTAAATATGAAGTAAGAAGCACTAAAACCATGCAGGTAAACTGTTCTTTTGGTGCAAAAATGACATTAACAGCCAGTAGCAGAGATACTTCGATTTATATGCTTTTTATGAGTAGTGCTCAGTAACTGCAGGAAACATTTAGTACCATGCATTGTGTTTTTATAAGTACCTGTGGCTTATATAGTTACAATGATATCTCGCACATAAAGCTGGACTAATTATGTAGTGGTTTTTCATTTTTATCTTAATCTTGTCCTTATCCTTTAAATATTGTTGAAATACTTGTAAGTTGGACGGGAAATGTGCGTTAAGTTAAATACATATCAGTTTAAAAAGTATATTAGTTCATAAAAGCTGTACTGTATAGCTGCATTCGAATTAGTGTGCTTATGGCCAAACAAAGCTCAGATGTAACAATTCATCCTAATATGCCTACTTAATTTCGTTAATATCCACAGGTCGTTGTATATTTATTTCTTGTTTTGCTTGGAGTGCTGCTGATCTACATGGTAGTGATGGTGATAGCTGATCCGTTCATAAACTACGTGAACAAACGGAACCGTGCAGCTGGTCTGCTGGAAGATGAGACTGAGATGGATTGCATCCCGCCAGCAGAGAGAACGCGTACATCAAGTGTACGTCATTTCTTGTTTTTGCTCCGTTTTGCAATGTCTTGAGTCCACAGGAATTAATGAGCACATTTATAACGAAAAAATGTTAACCGCATATAGGCTACTATATGCGGATATATAGGTAACAGTAAATTTATCCTGATGATTTTCTAGCTGTTAGTCCTCCGATATGACTCCACACAAAATCCTACTCCGTCACGAAAGGTTGAAGTTATTCTTGGTTAAATTTGGATGTAGTAAAACATACACAGTTTAACTAATTCTAGCAATCCTGTCAGGACAGCATTGGAACTTTTCTATTCATTGCGCTCGCTTTGGATTTTCGGTAATAGTGAAATAAGTAGTGGCGTTTGAGTCACTTCAAAGAATTTGGCTGGTTTTAAATTAGTCCGCAGACCAAAAAACGATGGTAAACACTGTTTTAGACTGATCAGTGTTTTAGACCAGTGCTCCCCAACCAGTGTGCCGCAGCACACTAACGTGTCCCAAGACACTGCTAGGTGTGCCCTGGGAAAATAATATTATTTTTAAATATACTTTTTGCCAAAAAAAGTATTTTAGTTTTTGTAAATTTGAATATTACGGCTATCAGACCACAGACTCTATATCAGTGGTTCTTAAACTTGTTGGAGGTACCGAACCCCGCAAGTTTTATGCGGGCATTCACCGAACCCTTCGTTGAAATTCAAAATATATCTGTTAAAAAACTTGAGCCTAAAGTGAACTATGCATCTGTTGCACATAAGTTGCACATAAGAGGCCTCGGCCCACTGGTTGAGAAGCAAAGAAGTAGAGGACATTGTGATTACTATACACATAGCGTGTGTATATTTATCCTAATCTCCGCTGAACCCCTGATACTGACTCATCGAACCCCTGGGGTTCGATCGAAGCCAGTTTAAGAACCACTGCTCTATAGAGTGTCTGTGATAGACAATTTGCTAATCTAATGTCAAATGTATATAGCTTGTTGAAAGACCTTCATTGTACGTCTATAATGATTTATATTTTTGTTATGTAATAATCGGAAGTTTTCGTTATTATATTGCCTAAATGATCATGCCTAAAAAAACTTGATAAAGAACTTGTAAAGACTTACCCGAACATTGAAAAAATACGATCATAGAAACAAGCTCAAATATTGCATTAAATATATGATACTGTGTGTTACTTTATTTTTAACATTTTTGACTGCAATGTGCCGTCAATAAGTTTCTAAATGTGCTTTGAGTGAAACAAGGTTGCGGAGCACTGTTCTGGACTAATTTTTTTGTGTATATACATATTGCATACATACATATATATATATATGTAACAGAACTGGGATATTGGGACGCTGTCTTACCGGCCAAACAGCTGACCAAACACTACGACATGCTGTGTTGCACTTTAATAATAATTAGTATTATTTATAACTTTTTAAAATTTAATTTTTTAATGTAGAGACTCAGTTCCACCGGACAGTCGAAATCATCTGTTTTGCAAAAAGTCAACCAGGTTCAAACCAAATGGAAAAGACAACTAAAAGAACAAAAATCAAGCGTCTACGAGAGACAGGAGATGCTGCAGTGAAAAATCTGCAAGTTTTAAAAAGTAGCAAAAGATGGTTTGTCATCAGTAAATTTTGGTTCGTCTGCACTGTTCTGTACTGACTGATTAAAGACGTAGCCGTATTAGTCCGGATAACAATAAACGACTAAAAAGTACCTCATTTGGACTTCCCCACTAACAGAATTTTATGAATTTTATATCGAACATTAAACTTTCATCGTTTTAGATGATAAGTACTTCATACCCATAATAGAAATAATGTGCCATCATTTGTCTTTGATGTATATTTTACTTTCAGTGTAAACCATCATTGTGTGTTGTGTGCGTAGTACGATTTTGCAGAATTGATAAGTCAGAAAGTTATATTTATTAAAGTACATTCATATGTTAATTCCACAAGCCAAAGTTTTTTTCCTTTTTTTGAGTTAAAACTGGAGATATCTTTACTTGCTTGTCCCCAAGATAACTGCATTTTAAATTAAAGCACATAAAGACTTTAATTACAGAAACCAATATGTTCATACTATTTGTGCTTAAACCCGAGATTTCCTGGAAGTTTTTTTTCAATATTGTTTCATGTTTACGGTCAGTATTACCGTGGTGGAACTTATACGCAGTGTGTGCAATATATATTCCGTTGTGTTAGTATCTTGCATTATTCCACCCGTTCCGTGCTTCATGTCGTTATACCAACTCGTTTGTCATACTTCGCGAATACAAATCAACAGAATTTTGAATAAATCTCTTTTATATCCCAGCCTCGTAGGTGTATCGGAAAATTGAATTTATCCACGTATATTAGGTTTGTTTGGAAAGTTCGTTTTACACGGTCATTCTGATGACCCCAATCTAATTACCAAAGATTTTACAGTGTTTTTTTAAATTTTGGAAACCTTGCTATTGTTTTTGATTAAGATAGATAAGATATTCATGTTTATCCCCGTGAATGCGAAAACCAAGGGTGTTAACACAGACAATCGTCCGATCACCTTGCGCACACCGTCGGATAACCGGAGCTATTGCAGTATGTTGTGCAAGATCCACACGTTCCTTTATTTGAGTAGAAACATTAATCCGCTGGGTATAGATAAGGTCTGTTAATTGAGGTTTTCCGCGTAAACGTCCTCGATTTGACTACTGTCTTCTGTGGTTTTGTAGATCAAAGCTTCAGTAGTTTGATAACATCAATTGTATTGAGCAATTTAGGCGATTAACTAAGTACCAGTTACGAGTGAAATCGTTAGATGTTTCAACGATATAAATTCCATATAAAACTCTCAGTATCGTCAGATACAAGATGTTTCTTAATGCGTTAGGACCTCTCCGTTAGTAGCCTCATGAGCTAAAGTCAAATTAACTTATATAGCCAAATTCTTTGACAGCTGCGGTAATAATAGTTCAGTGATGACGCAATGTCAGCAGAAATGTCGGCTGCGTAAAATAAAAGCAGTATACAAAATATTTTTAACACGAAATAGCTCCGGCAACTCGCATTTCAGCACGACTAATGGTAATTCCTTTGATATCTGAAGCAATTGCACTGTTTTAAATATGTTTAATACGCTCCTGCTATTTAAGTTTAACTAAATAATCCGCTAGATGCATGGGTCAGCTGGTGTATTTGAGAAAACCTTACGGAAAAAGGATAAAACAACTGTTCGGTGGTTTGGACGAATAGTTAACGCGACCGATGCATATGCAAACTTTCATACAAAAAATACGGTCTTAGCAACGGGCCCATCCTGGTTACAAAACTAAGCCCGGTAAAAAGGCGACGCTCTAATTCACCAATATATACGGCTGCATTAAACTTTGCCTAAAATATTCGATTCCAATCTTATTTGTTGTAAACTTGATTCACTAGTTGCTCTACTGGTATTAATTGAATTGTTTGTTTAACTACTGTATTTTTGACGTTTTTTCTGTTTATTTGCCAATAATAATATTAGCTTTATCTGGTCACCGAAACGTAGAAACGATTTCACCCACCAAAAAACAATGCTGGCGATTAAAACAAACATAGTTTCGATATTGGTATAGCAGTAAAAGGGGTCATCTTTAAACTAATATATTATTTAAAAAACACTGCTAAAAAATATCTGCGACTACAGCGTAAAGAATACATAAGAAATAAACATATCTTAAACCAAAACCTACATTACTTACGTTTTAAACGTCGGTTTTCTTCTAGATTTTTCCTCTTCGTTTACCGACATCAATAGCCTTGATGAGTTGCCACCATCTTTGCGGGCCATATTATATTTCTGGTATATATTTAATTATAGCGCAGAAGACCTTTATATATCCTACACGTTTTTAGTATTCTCAGCAATGCTTGTTGTTACAGACACAGACAAGAATCTGTTTTCCTGCCCGTCATGAATATTATTACAGTTTTGAGTGCGCTATCTTTTTATATCACGATAGACCATCGACGCTTTTGTTCGAGAAAAAGCAACACATTTCCTTTCACTTTTCAGCCCGAACTTTATCGGGATTGACGTTTAAAACCTCTAGGATTAGTTTTCTTTGGGCAGAACGAATCCACTTTGACGGAGCGTGGCTTTGCTTGTGCTTTGTGATTCTAAGCGGGGAGGATTATTAAGGAATCACAAACGATACTTCATTCGGGTGAATACCAGTATTTAAATATTGACAGATCGAATTAGAGATTTCGTATTGGGCGTCCTTTTTACAGAATCGATTTTTGTATACTCGGTAATAAACTACTATACATGGGAAATATAAATGTTTTCTTTGTTTATTGCCAAAAAAACAACTTAAGTAGTTTTTGCACTTTTTTATGGATCAAGCATGACACTGCTAAAATGGTTGTTTTTTTTCTGTTACTTTATTTCTTATGTGTAACTGTGACTTGTTATTACCAATGCCATTTTCTCTTTGGGAAAAAATGTGGCCTATTTTTGTACCCTTTGTAGGCCGCATATTTAAGAAGTAAAAACACAATAAATTAAAAAAACAAAGAAGCATGTAGCCTATAATATAATCAATACATAAAAATCACATAATGATATAGAACCCTAAAAATATCATGCTTAATAAAAATCATATGTTTATGAAACCAGACACGTTAAAACCTTCAAATAAGAAGAATAATCTATTTTTTCTTGGAGCCGGACGATGACCTTGCCCATTTCGCCCATAAACGCGGGTAATGGCGTTATAGTTACTTTGCGGCGTTTTCGAAAGGGTTTAGTATCGCCCTATAAACGTGTTGCATTTTCGTAAGAACCCGAACGTCTGGGTTGTGCAAAAATAAACAAGCTCGCGCCATTGGCTTATCTGATCGCGCAGAGAACGGTTCTCTCCACCCTATCTGTGTAATTTGCAAACTTCCTGTCTGTTTCAGACACAATCGGGCATTGACCAGCCGCCTGCAGGGTAATGTGAGATGCACTTTAAAATGTACTTTACAAAAAAAAATCTTTCTTCAAAATGTACTTTATATAAAAAGTTAAGAAAAACGTTCCATTTTTTATCGAATATTCCAGTATCATATGCTGTTCGATATATACAGTTCATATGTTAAACTTTAATTGTTGATATTTATCCAACTAAGTTTGTTTTTAAACGGTAAGCTGTTGGTAAGTAGGTCGCATTAACCCTTTTGGCCACACGACCGCACACGAATTTAGCCTATGCTTCTTAATGTTAGTAGCGTTTGGAATAAAATTAATTGAAACGCTTTCTTTTGCAGTGTGCAATCGGTATAATCTCAATATTTTTTTGCACTTTCGTTCACGCCGTAAATCCTTTAAAGCCCCCGGGCATTATAGCTTAGGGTACATACGTCCACAAGATTTTTTAGCCAACACAAAAGCCCAGGTATAAAGCTTGCGCCGCAGAAGTTTTGTTTCTTAGGCCAGGTTGAACTAGATTGCCCGGTATATGATCACGCGAAGTAAGTTTTACACACACTGAAGAGGACTAAACAGTAGAATTATAAGTTTAATGTGTGTATATGTATACGCTATATGACGTTATTTAGCCATTTTATGCAATTCACTATAATTTTACTCAAAATAAGATATAGTCTACATATCTTAAAAGAAACGGAGATTTTCCTAAATTAAGTAAATGGAACTTGGCGTGTTTAATTTACTCGCCCAAATCTAAAAAACTAAGTTCTATGCAAATTTTATAAAACCGGTTTTTGCATAACAGTCTAGCAAAAATAAGCATTGTTATTGGGTCTCTGTGTTCCTAGAAATATTTATAGACAAGCGGTCACGGCCATACCTACACCTTTTGTTTCGGCTGAAAATTAGATATTTTTTAAAACTCTTGTTAAAGAATTTACACTAAGGTTGACCATTACCGCAAGTAAGATTTTACGTCACGATAAAAGTAGCCCTAAGCAACGTTAAGTTTAATATTAAATTGTAAAGTCAAATTTATTTGGCCTTTTTACCGCGAGTATGGATATTTATGTATCATGTACAGTACATAAACATATCTATAATCTTTCGCATCGTTGTTTAAATCTGCACACACTAAGCCTGTCAGTCTGCCTATCAGTAGAAGCATTTTGCGGGTTTACAATTTAACACGAGGCACGATAAGTTTTAATTTCGAAGAATGTTTTTCGAAAATCATATCATTCTCACAAAAGGAGTTGATGGCTTAGTTTTTGCGGCTTAAATCTTGTCAAGGTTATCTTTCGTACATGATATGATCCCAGATTCCTGTGCTATATACTGCCAGCAATGATAGCAGATAATGCAGAATTCATTTTCGTTTGTCAGGTTAGAGAAATGAAGCGCTGACTATTCCACGTTAACTTTTTTCGCATGAATTGGTTGCGATGAAACATTATAAAAGGCACACCTGCATATGGTGGTATACTTAGAGAATAATATAAAGATCAGTAAAATAAGTCTTTTATATAAGAGACAGAGGTAGGTCTACAGTAGGTTATTATATAGATTTGAACCCATAAAGAAGTAAATGTTGAGGAACCCATCTCTCCAATTAAACTATAAAGTCTAGTTGAATAAAAGAAGTTTATAAATCCAACAGTAATCTCAACAAAGGTACTCTTATAGACATTATTGCAGTTTCTGAACTCTTCAGACTACAA
The DNA here is from genome assembly GCA_000149265.1 of Ciona savignyi. Lineage (NCBI taxonomy): Eukaryota > Metazoa > Chordata > Ascidiacea > Phlebobranchia > Cionidae > Ciona > Ciona savignyi. The sequence continues at coordinate 327,142 of CH003241.1, read as the reverse complement.
TGAGCCTATTGAATTGGGTTACGTTAATACGTGTTGCCATTTTAAGATCGTGGAAGGCCAATAAATGTGGTTGCATCGCCGAGTCTAGTTACAGCTCGCTCAGCTGGCTGTATGACATGGGACAGCTTGCAGAATGAGATGTTGCCCGACTCGGAATCTTTCGCCTCGCATTTCGGTAAAGATTTTAGACAAGTCGTCGCTTTTCAGTCAAAAAGTTATTGAATTAAAACTAGTAGCTGATTTTGCCGTGTTGTGTCAAAGGACAAAGCACTTAAAAAGGTGTGGCATCTACCCAGTTGGTTAAACTTAAAAATTAAGCACGCCTCAGTGATATATATAGCAAGAGTGTTAGAGACACGCGAAACAGTTTGGTTCAGTACTTTCCAATACCTTTTGTCTCCACGAAGATTGTTGATTCTATTTTCAAGTGATCGGACTTTTATTACCGAACAACCAATTCGTAAAATATGACCGATGTACGCACAACATTACAAAAATATACGTCAGAGGTCATGATATTTAAAATTTACGGTTTGCACACGATTGTCTTTAAGTGTTTTGCTTTATGTGCAAATATATGGCTAACAACCAATATGCACGAAGCTTTTAGTCGTCCAGTGTTGTAGGAAAAACGGTTTTAAAAATGCCAACAAGAATGTGCAGTTAACAATTAAAATAGTGAGCTATTGCACAACTTTACTGTACACCGCAAAATATAATCCGCTTATTTGTATTTAGCCCGATAGTAATACCGGTTTCACATTCCGGAGATAAAAACCACACTGCATTAACTCTAGTAACCCGACTATGAGAGCGGGGTTATCAAAGAAATGCCGGTGTGACAACTCTCTCTGCGTTTTTGTCGGGTAAAATTAATATATCATGCCCTAATTTTACAGGTGATTGTTAAATTGACGAAATGCATCTTGTGATTTGGTTCAGTACAAAGTTAGTTAATTATATTGTGGGCAATTCTTAAACACGTATACATGCAACTGGCTGATTAAACTCGTCATTTCGACTAACCGTAGAATGCGATGCTGCCAAAGTTGGGAATAAACCCTTTAGTAACATATACGATCTATACCAGGGATGTCCCAACTTGCGGCCCGCCTGAGATTTTCGTCCGCCCCGCTAGTCATTTTTACTCCAAGTAGTATTTTGAACTTTTAATCTTAGCCTTATTAAAATGTATCAGTCTGCTTTTAGGGGCGCAGAAAAATCCTATTTTTTGTTTTTGCAGCTAGGTGGAAACCTTGAGCTAATAATGGTCAACCAACGCCGGTTTCAACCAATGGCGGAAGCACAAGAGCACAAGAATAACGACACGGCAATCATCTCCGGTTAAAATTCCTCACCATTAGATAAAAAAAGACAATACTCCAAATACGCTTTAAGATACTGCGCAAAATTGCATTTGTATTTTCTTTGCCACAATAATAAATAGTTTTTCGTATAATAGTGTTTTGTGTTTATGGTAATAACAAGACAAACAGAAAGCCCTGGGTCTATATATTAGAAAATGAAATCGTCACGTAAAATACCCATAAGCAGTGCATTAGGGGACAGCAAACGGTTTTAAGGCACACAAAACACAGTGAGCTGCAAAATAACCAGAATTCAACATTAAATAATCTATAAATGTCTTATCAACGGAATCTCTAGATACAAAAATAGCCCCCCTTTGTTAAAGCGGGAAGCAGAGCTTTAAAAAGCCAGCCGCCAACACCGATCATTAATTATTCAATGTGGCAGCATATGGTCCGTATACCTATACAGTCCTACAGCAGTTTTTTTCGGCTGCAGCAACTATTACGTCAATTTCCTGAACGGCGGGCCCATCAGTAATATATGTTTTGCTTAAATAATTCGTTGTTTAAGCTGCGCCGCTCGGTTTTGTCAGCGACATCTAAAGAAAGAAAACTTTTGCTCAAAACAGGCTAATTGACGGTCGTACGCGGTAAATTATAATTTGCAAAACTTAAAATCATGCTTTTACGAAATCATTTTCCATTTTTAGTAAAAAGAAACTCTTTATTATTTAAACAAAAGAAACCAGAAACTTGAAAGATGTAAACACAAAACTTTATCTATAATCAGTTGATTGACAACGTTTTTATCGTCCTGCATGTAATACATTGAGAATCGTTCTAGTGAAATATACGACATACTGTTTTTTATCCATGTTAGCAGGGCTGCTTTTATAACCTATACTAGTAATCCGAAAAAAATATACGGGTTACTAAAATGAACCAGCCCAAATAAGAGATCCGTTTTAAAATGACAAAACGCGTGAGAAAAATAGATGGTTGACGACCCTTTAATAGAACAGATTTTGTATCAAAATGTTAAACGACGTTTTCTGGGCGAGGTTTTGTCGTTAAGAAACACTGAATAAATAAATGGTTATAAAAGCTGGTGTGAACTATTGTATTCGAAACGTAGTATTTGGTGTGGACTACTAGTGTGCATATCAGATTAACAACAATTCAGCAGCCTCATTGAACAGGACACAACGCACGATTGCTCGTTAATCCGGAAGTGTCTGGCTGACGTTTCCCTATTGCATCAACAGCAGTTACACAGCAGCGCCCACTGCACGCCTGCTGTAGGCGCCTCCATTAGGTAACTTAATGGCATTATACGTGGAATTCCAAAGTTTGGATCGATTTCATAGAGTTTGAACTGTAGGTGTTACAAACAAACGTTAATCGATTCATATGTTGTACGCGTAGCAAGTGATTTTTTTTTACACATAAACAACGCGACTGGCTGTCCTATTCGCAGTATTTCGACGGAAAGCCAATATTAGTACCTGCTTCCAGGTACTTTTGTTGGACCCGAACCGTTTGTGTTGCATTTAAAATGACTCTTTTGGCCGAACTGAGTCAAAAAATAACCAAACTAAACCAAGCAAAATACAAAATGCACAACAAAAACTTTTTAATGTGGCAGTAATGTTACCGATGAATGAATGGGTTACCAAAAAAACACAAGCGGCGTACAACAAAAAGGCGCATGTTATAGGGGGCAACGCCATACGGTCGATTATACTTGGGCAATATTGGGTTAACTGTATAATAATGGCAGTTATAAATGCGGAAAAAATGGTATACTGGGTAACAAAAACGAAAAAAGAACGAAAAATTCAAAGCAAACAAAATTGGAATTTTGAAATAAAAAAAAGTTATTTGTGTCATTTGGAAACGAGGGTTTGTGGGAATTCGATCGTTTTGAACGCGAATTAACTAAGGTTTTGTGCGTTAGAGGCAAATGAGTTTTGAAACACAGAAAAAAATGCACGTGGTGGTACATCACAGTAATAAGGCGGCTAGATTTTGATGCGAGCTTTACGGGTTACTATTTTTGACGTTTTTGGCGGCTTGATCACAAATCTCGAAAAAAAAAACACAGAAAATAAGAAAAAAAACTAAAAGAAAATCTCTTTGGGAAAGCAGTGACTAAGGGAACAAACGGGCTACAACGGCTAGACGGGGCATGCTTTGGTTTTCTATTGCACGGTGTAGGTCACGAAATACTATTGCTTTTCGTGTGATTGCTGGCAAGCGTTGTCGGTAAATGTGGGCTTCGGCGTTTGGCTCACAGTATTGTTATTACTAAGATGATACTACGGAATATAACACAACGGATTTGATGCTCTGGCCTGGTCACGTCGGGGGGGAAACGGGTCACGTAAAATTGAGGGCTTTAAAACACTTGTAAAAGTCGTTAAAAGTGGACTTGGGGTAGTGGGACCGTTAAAATGAAGCACAATGCGACAGCCCTCGCGTATGGGTTACTGGGAAAGGGACGGAACGTAGAAGTGTGAAAAAAAGTTAAATCGGAACTCATAGCGAAGATTCGGTAACTGAAAAAAGGTGAACAAATAAAATGACCGGGTGGGGTGCCCGTTGAATGAAATCAATTTAAATCAATATATGATCAATGGCAACGTTGAGTTTGACTTGCTAATCAAATCATGTGGTGGGCTGTCTCGCGTCTTCCATTAGTGGCTATCAGTGAGTTTAAGAAGCTTTGGGCGGACATAAACGGGTCGATAAAGTGAAATCGCGGATCAATCGTGATTTGATTTGGATCTTTTTCGACGTGACGCAGGCGGCAGAGAGCACACAACATAAGTTTCAATGAAAAGTGGTACAAACGACGAGAGCGATATATAGAAACCAATGGCAAAATATACAACACAGGGCACTCGCACGGCCCGGTCGCTTGGCGAGCCGGGCGTCAAAACAAAACATCACGAACAACGAAGGAAAATCATATAACGGAACTTTAGGAATCGGGGCCTCGTGACTTGGATTATTTCACTGCATGAATTTTAGTCTCGACGTGGCCGTTTTAAACGACACCTGGACGGGAAAAGCAAAACGTGCAAATGTAAAAATAAATATGCACCAAAGCAAAGAAGATTTATCACATTAGGTTGTTAAAGGGTTATTCGTAGCTGAAGATTGGTATTCTTATGCATGCAAACTGACCTGCAGTACACGGTCACCGAGCTTATAGCCGTTCAAACTGCAAACAGCTAAAAACGCTTCTTCGTAATTTGTCATGGTAACAAAACCGTAGCCCTTGCACTTTTGCGTCTGGTAGTCTCTGATAACCTGGATAATGAGTTTATTTTATTAATGAATACAGGGTTTTAGGGGAGACGGTGGTTAGCACTTTGAGATAAAGTGGGGAAAACTAGGAGAGAAAGAGGGAAACTACATACTAAAATAAATATTATGGCCATAAGCTAATGGGAAGGGCTTGGATTTAAGTAAGCCTTAGTTCTAGTGTTTGGGGCAGGTTTAAAACTAGTTTCAATGTTCACTTTCCTATCTTCCCCTTTTCCTCCTTAGTGCAGAGAGGTGGCGGATAAACAACACTGCAGTGTGTGAGTGGGACATGGCACCATCCCATACCACCAGGAAGCAGTGTGGCTTAATAATTCGATTGCTAGTGTGGCAATTTCGCATTTACAATATTGATCATCTAAAGATCAAACGACGCATTAGCTGAGCAAGCGTGACCGAGCCGTGCGTCTATCGCTTCATTTTACTTTTAACTGTACGGTCGATATATGTTTTAAGTTGTTTTTCTTTCTTAGTAAATAATTTTTTGCGGTTTTAATTACAAATATGTGGATAAGATATGACAAATATGACAATTTTGCTACAAATCAAATTTATTTTAAAATTACACTAAAAGAGAACTAGTTATGTGGTAAATAGGCGAAAAGTATATAGAAATCCGTAAATTTGATAAAAATATAATTAAAATTGCTTTTTTGTCCCTACGGCTTCACACAGATCTTATGCACTTTAAAGAGCGCAATAGTACGCACCTTTACGCTGGTAACCGCCCCAAACGGGCCGAAGAGCTGCCACAAAATGTTTTCGTCGGTTTCCGGTGATAGATTGTACACGAAGATGCAAATGCCGTAGTTTGGGGCGCACGAGGACGACGCCGCAGATGGGGCCGTGCTCGGCATACCCATTGACGTCAGCAACTCAGGGGTGTATAGGAGGGTACCTGGGGCAGCGCGTGAATCCGCGTTAAGTTTTTATTTTCGAAGAGACATAAGATGATATTTTGAAATGCATAAAAAAGCAGTTGAAATTTAAAAAAAAGCAAATACATTATATCTCTACATCAACCATAATAGAAGCTTGATCAGCTTGAAAATAACCGAGCATTGAGCCAGGTTTTTTCCATGGGCTCGGGTATACGTTTGTTTTTTATGTAATAAAAGTATAAAAATTCAAAACTGAACAAAAATAACTCAATTAATGCACAGCAACGTTCAACATGCAAGTTTAAATCAAGCAGAAAATAAAAACAATAAAAATAAACGAACTACATACTTCATGCAGCAATTCGCAAGTCAATTAAATAGAAATTAATTCAGTAAAATAAAACTGTATATGGTGGCCATGATTGTTTAAATATTTATGAATTTTCAGCTGTAGAGTAGAATTTATTAAGACGCCGATACGCTGCATGCATATATACACAGATAACATTGTAACATGCGCAGGTCACCTTTAAACTGCAGACTTACTAAAGTAGAGATTGCGAAATTCACCCTTTATACCGCAGACCTACTGAAGTAGAGGTTTTTGGGGAGATATTTCAAAATACGCCGCACACGCAAAAGAAATGAACTGAAAACAAACTCTTTGGCGAAATTTTATTCTTTTGGGCACGGTCTGCAGGACTGCAGCCAGCATGCAAACTTAAGAATCGAGTAAACTTTAAAAGGGTTGAAAATGAAAACTTATTAAGATTTTACAGTCTGTATGGTCGAGATGTCAAAATTAAAATGCGAGATGAAGTCAGCCCGCTGAAATCCAGGTATTGAGTGGAAAATCGTGTGAATTTGAAGAACAGTTTTGTGTAGCAGTTTTCCAAAGGGGGTGAATTCCATTCAATGCCTCGATTTCAGGTGGCTGAACAAAAACCGAGCTGTGAGTTAGACTAACCACGATGTCTGTGCAGTGCTGCATGAGAGTGCGGCTGGTGAAGTAGAGCTACATGCGACGGCGGCCTCGGTGGTCGTGGTTGTTTTAGAAGGTACCTGGGCGGGAGTAAGCACCCCTATCGATGCGGGGGAGCTTGGGACAGCGGCACCAGCCAGCGCACTTGCTTGGGAGGTGCCTTGCACAGGGAGAGGGGTAAACGGGGTTAGACAGTTGTTCAGGGAGCCGACGCCTGGGATGAGTTGCGTGTATGGGGCTGTGAGAGTCCGGGGTTGCAGAGGGGTGAGTGCAGTGGCGGGGGCAGGCATCAGTGTAAGTCCAGGGATACTTGACATGCCGGCTAGCGAGTCCAATGTTGTCAACCCAGCAGGTAGCATTTGATGGAAGGCATAATCCGAGGAGACCGGGGCAAGTTGAAGGTGTGTGGCTGGTTGCAAACTGCTCGCTGCAACTAAGGAAGCGGCACGAACCTCGGGGTAAGGAGACGCTCTGGTGGTTGGTTATATTGTGGTTAAAATCGTGACGGTTTGCGAAGTTTCAGTAAATGGGTTTATACGTAGGTATAAAATGTATTAGTTACGCTCGCATAGTGTATGAATTATGCGAAACAGACAAAAGATTAAGTGAAAATACTCACGCTGTTTCTAAAAGCATAACGGTTTCAGTGAAAGGAGAATGCTGTGTAAAACGCCCGCTAAGCTGCTCTTTCCTAAGCCCTGCACACCGACATAAATAATTAAAGAGCGAATGGCTAGAATGTTTTCCACTGGAGTGCTCGCATCAATGAGAAGTATGATGATGATGTCACAAACGTCGTTAACTGCGAGAAACCAAAGCATCACAACAAACAGCAGGAGGTCAAACTGATTTCGAAAACAATCACGAAAAACCAACAAACACGCCTCTGTCGGTGGCCCGATTCGCGGTAAACGTATGCCAACTGAGAAAGAACTGAATTGGGCGAGTGTGTGTGCTCAAAAGAAAAGTTCTAAACTAAAAGAGAAATTGCCAAGAACGTAAGAGCAATTAAATTTCAAAAGAACGAATGTGTCTGTGCCTATTAAATGGGAACCAAGGCAAACTAAATGAATCTCTCGCCAGAAAACTGAGTGAACCACTATGTAAAAACGAAAAAAGAATAAACAAGGTTACAACAAAAACAACAGTTAAACATTTGGTGCAGTTACGGCCCAGTCCACGCTGGTGCAACAGTGATTTGTAAAGAATATTTAAGTGCCATTAAAAGAAAATACAACACAACTGTGGTTCATGGGTCATCTACAGTGCACTGGGGTTACCTTTTAACGCCTAGGCCCATGTTAACATTAGAGAGTAAGTCGCTGACCCCTGTTCTGAAATGGTATAAAAGTTTTGAAGGACAACGTACTACATCATGCACAATAGCAATGCTACTTGGGAAAAAACTCGCTGTATTTTAGTTAAAAATGGTTGCTAATTGTTAGGATAATTTTCAAAAAAACATGCATTTCGTCTCGTCAAGCATGGGAATTAGTGCATACTGGGTAATCCAAGCTACG
>CH003241.1:301787-314887 GCA_000149265.1 Ciona savignyi | reverse complement strand
TTAGACTTACTGCTTTGCGGATAACAAACACACCTTTTTCGGATTACCAATCCTAATCCAAATGCCATTACGCAGTAGTCCTAACTCTTTATTATTGTTTAAAGTGAAGAATATGATACTAGTATATGTTTATTCACTGGTGCGAACACATTGGCTTATCGTCTGATCACGTTTGTACTGCATCCGTGTTTTTATAACTGTTATCGTCAGATGACCAGTGCAAACGGTCAAGTGTCGGATTATTGTGTATAAAATAGTTTACCAAGACATTGTTCCTGTATGTTTTTATATAAAATTTATTACTAAGATGTTGTTTCATGTGAACTGATACCCATTAACCCCGAACACACAATCGAATCTCTCATAGCTAATTTGAATCCGATTTGCGTTAATATATTAGAAAATAAAGAAGCTAATTACTGGTTTCGGTTTGCAACCTTTAGTCTGACATAAACGACAGATTAAAATTACTTTCATAATTATTAGTTGCAGGTGATGCATAGGCATAGGCACGATTGGCAACTTCACAAAGTATTAAAATAGTAAACGTATTTCACATCCGGAATGAACATGAAGGCCTATCTATAATTACCACACCAGTGTACAACCGATTCCCGCAGTCTTTCCGAGCGCAAGCGTCCGCTGCCGTATGAAACCAGCTGGCCGGTGAGTCACCGAAATAAAGTGAATTAATTGTAGGAACTTTAGAATAAGTATATATATAAAACCTTGCAATATCTCCCGTCAACCTTGGTAATTTGACAATTAATTGTTTTGATCTGCTAGTATAAAACATAATGCCATATAGTATATACCCTTAACATAAAAACAAAAATTCACGGTACCTAAAAATTAGCACATTAATCGACCGTTCCTCAATACTAATTGATTTTCTTTGGTTACAAATTTCCAGCAAAATACATTTACAGAAAAAAATTAATTTCAATGCTCGAACAAGAAAGAATTAGTGGCGAACAAAGTAAAACATAATTGTAAAGAAATTAACAAATTAAGAAGTAAAAACTGTTGGTATGGAATAAGGGAAAAGTGGCAATAGTGCATTGCTCTTTGCTGATAATACGGAAATAAATGTAATATTATCCATACAAGTAAGAAATATTTATTATTACTATATACCAAACTGGCAATAATTACGTTCGCAGAAGACATTGAAGAAATGGAAAGCCACACTGGGGATCGCTCCATTATTCCGAGGAAACCGTAATTCAGTATTAAACAAATTTGAATACGGTCGTGTGGCCGAATGGTCAACGCCACCGATACATATACCGACTTACAGACAAAAACGGTATTGGTGACGAACCAGTTATAGGTTCGATACTAAGCCCGGAAAAAAGTATAAAACAAAATCTGTCTGTTGTAGCCGAACAATACTGTTTGATACAGTCATTAAATAAGTTTTCAAATTATGCAAAATCCCGCATCAGTTTGGCGGCCGCGTCCGCTATATTTAATATCTAGCCTATATTGTTTTTTTCAACAACGGTTTTTACGACTGTTCGTTTTGCAGTTTTTTCGTCAGGCTCTGTGATTTGTTTAGTTCCCTGTTATTTAATACTAGGGCAAAAAATGAGTAAACTAAACAAGAATACAGACGTTTTGCAAATCCCAGTAGAACCCCCGTGAAAATCCGAACCCTGGAAGATATATATATATATGTATACATACATACAGGTTTGCCAGGTAATAATTAGTGTGCATGATTCATGTCCAATATTACAACAATTACGTTACACATGGAGATTTCGAAATTTTTCGAGAAATCTTTATGTTGCTTCAGATCTAAAACACTGTTCGTGAAGCACCTACCAGACGAAAACACAGATAAAAAGTAGACATGATAAATCTGCTTTTAAAAGTAAACCCCATTTACAACATCAGAATAAAATGATTTTTACAGCTATTAAGTGCTTAAACAAGGATAAAAACCAGACACACACGAATATGGTAATTGTTACACTGTTATGATGAACTTAGAAATTATCAACAGTTTTTTAGTTGTCTCAAAAGATAGCTGCTACTGCATAGAGAGTAGGGAGTTAATGGCAGCATCCTTATTTCCGCGGCTTGCCTCGAGGACAGTCTTAATGGCATCTTCCTCAACATCAGGAAACATCTCCTTGATTTGTTTCACATCCTGGGAATACATGAGGTTATATTGCAATTTTCCTGTTTTTTGCTTGGTTGATTAGGTTGTAATCGGGCTGTTATTTAATGCTATCAGTTAGACTGGCGGTTTAGTGCGAAGCCTTTCAGCCGAAAGGTTGCAGGTTCTGAACTGGTCGCTAGCTAGTCGGTTGTGTTCTTAGGCAAGGCACTTAACTGAAATTGCCTGAACCAGCGGATTATTGGGTTCTAACAAACAAAAGAACGTGTCTATCATATCCAACACACTGCAATAGCTCCGGTAACCCGACGATGGACACGAGGCGTTAAAATATACTGCTAGAAAGTTTTATAACTTAACTTTGCGTACAAGATTATATATACAGAAAGAAAGGGTTATTTATAGGATAAATAAGATACAATATTCCTGATTAACCCTAATCTTGAAAAACATAGGTTGCTTGGGTGTATGTACGGATACTGGGTCCATTGTTTGGTTATAAGATATTCTTGTTTTTCCCCATGAATGGGAAAACACAGGATAATTATCACACAGACACTTGCCAAAAGCGTGTGCCCAGTCTAGTTATCGAAGCGACTGCGGTATGTGTATATGCTTGACAGCCTCCTTTTGTTTGAGTAAAACCTATTAATTCAAGGACACGACATTGGCCAGCAACTGGTTTTGATCACACAACCATTCGGCTACCTGCAGACTGCCGATGCTCTAACTAATTAAGCTAAGTTACCAGAGCTATTGTATTAATCAATACAAGAATTATGAAGCATTAAAACTTACAGCTTCAGTAAAGAGTGGACCTTGCGGAACAGGGGTCGGTTGTTGTTGTGGTTGCTGCTGCTGTTGCTGCATGGGCATTCCTGGTTGTGCTTGGTACATCGGCATTCCTAAATATATTACACATTTCACTCTGCGATGGATTTTTGCAATGCAAATTGCTCCTATTTTCTGGGAATTACCATGGTATTCAGCTAAAGCCACTAAGTTTGATGCATTTTTACTGCCTACAGCTACACTTTCCCATTGATGCCGATTATTAAATTACGGAGAAACTTTTTGAATGTGATCATTAAAGTTCCAATACAATAGTGTATAGGAAACTAGCATAATGGACCCGTACATTGACATTGCAGCATTATCAGCATTATCTGATGCAAATTTCGGTACAAATGCATTTTCTTACAAACCATGTAACACAAAGAGCTAAATAATTCATATCATTATAGATTTTGTGCATGAATGATCTTAACAATAGCTGAGACAAAGGGCTTTAGATCTTGTGGGACTGTGTGTAAAGGAAGGAAAGTTAGTGCACAATAATGCAAAAGAAACGAACTATAAATCTGACCCGATAATTATCTCAATCTAAAAACTGACCATATAACTTAACCCCAATTAACCCTAAGCTGTGATACAAATTTTAACCTGTATTTTAGCGTTTGGTCTCCTTTGTTCTTATCCTCTTAATTGTAAATCAAATGTGCAAAAGACACTTATACTGGCATACAAGCAGAACTGTGGTGCTGATACTTGTACATATAATTAAACAGGCATCACCCTGCCAGGGGCAGCCATTTGTTTACTCCTTGTTGGGCATGTTAAAATCTGATGCCAGTATATCAGATCTGATTACAACTAAGGGGTGGGTGGGTAACTAGATACCTGATGATACAGACCTAACTTCCTACATGACTTTGGCGCGGAAACAATTTAGCTTAGATTAACAAATGTCTATTATTTACTGCTACATCAAGATTTATGAGCACAACTAAATAGGAGGCAGGGAAACTGCTCACTAAAACTATGGAAACTAATACTAAAACCTTCCTCAAACACTAATCTCAACCCCAAAAATAACGCTAACTTTACCCCAAACCTATGCTAACCATAATGTCACATTCTTTATTCAAGAAAGCTGTAATCCCTTTTTCCCTCTTTTACCCCTTTTACTTAGTTTTCCCTAAAGTTATCTTTTCTTGTGCTGTTTCAAATTTTAAAACTATTTTACTGTGTACAAATAACATTAAACAAAAAACAAAAAATTCTTAGTTGCATGTGATATGTCGTTGTTAATGTTATTGTGACAAAAACAACTTAACAATAATACCTGGTTGGTAGAACTGGGCACTTTGCATCACACCAGGAGTCTGAACAGTATATCCACCGGGCAGCATGAGTGGCATGCCTGGCATTGGTTGCATCGGTGGCATTGGAGCTGCTTGCTGTACTTTCTGTTTAACAGTTCACGTAATTTGAGTTCTTAACACCACTAGATACAATATATATTATGATACAGGGTAGATTTATAAATATATCAATAAAAATGTAAATTTTTTACTGGTTTTGCATAACATATTTTACAGACCAAGGCAAAATTTAAATATTTTTTTCTCAATAAATGATAGTGTGCTTTATAAGCCAGTGCGCCTACTTATGGATCAGGTATTGCTTTATGGTTTATTGCCTATACTCAAGGCCAAACCACCATCATATGCAATAAATGAACACTTTGGGCCTTTGCATCCTAAAGCCCAAAGCATCCTATATCAAAATCACAATCAAAGCAATTTATTGAGACTGTCTGGTCGGTTAGTCTGGCGGTTTAGTGCGTCGCCTCTCAATGAAAAGGTTGCAGGTGCGAAACTGGTCGCTAGCTAGTCGTTTGTGTCTTTGGGCTAGGCACTTTACGGACATTGCCTGAACCCAGCAGATTAATGGGTTCTACTAAATTAAAGGAATGTGTCTATCATATAAAACACACGGTGAACGCGAAGTGATCTGACGATTGCCCGTGTGTTAACACCCTTGGTTTTCCCATTCACAGGGATAAACATGAATATCCTATCCTTTCCTAGTGCTTATGGTTGTAAAAAATGGTGCTGTGTATAACAAAAAAAAAACAATTTTTGGTTAATCAAGAAACCCAAAGTAGAACCTACCGCAATAGACATAACAATATGAACAGTCCCTTCCATTTCTTCCCCAAGCTTTCCACTGAGCGGCCACCAATCATCCACCTGTTCACCTTTCTTCGCCTGCTCAGACAGCTCAATTCGTGTCCACGCAATTCTACTGTCCGTGGTCAGCGATTTCTGAGTGTCAAGCATGAATGAAAATTTAAAGTAAAAAGCCTGAGGGACATGCACTGTGTCATTTGAAAAAAACATTTGTAAAATAACTTTTTAAAAAAAAACATTGTAAAATAAAATTTTTAAAAGAAATAAAAAAAAACTTTTTTTTCAGACAAATGGTGTTATTGTACAGAAACTTTGGAATACAAAATAAGAGATTATTTTGCTGGTTCCATTGTCTAACCCAACATAGACCTCACCTCATCAAATATTTCGACATAAATATGTTCGACGGGTTCTGACAGAGGAACAGAAATGGATTTCGTCCATTGCGGGTTCTTGGCTCCGTTATAGGAGGTATCGGTTTCATACACCCTGTGGTTGACACGGATTCGACAGTACGGATCCATGCGCACCACACCGTAGTTCTTGTTCAGTTTGGCCTGCATGGTGAATAAGCACATATTGCAATTCTATGGAGATAATACACATTAGGATTAGTTCAATTTGCTTCAAACCATATTTTGGTCAGCAAAAACAAGAATAAACAAGTAAATAAGGTAAAACTGTTTAATATTTTTGTTTATAGAATTCCATTCATTTTTATGTGTAGGTGATTGATGACTTCATCAAAAGTCAAAATACCAAACACATACAGTAACATTGCCAGGGTTATTGCAGTGTGTTGTAAACACCCTTTTTTGACCCATTTTTTTCATCAGGAAATAGATCAAGACCCAATCATGATCCCCTATGCAACACAACTGGACTTCACTGGTCCATATATGACCACTGGTTAGAGAGCAGGCCCTACCTCAATGGCAAAGGTCACTGGCCTTAACCCACCTTTGCCCTAATCATTTAAATTATCCGATATACCACCAAAATTACTTGTCATTATAAAAAATACCAAACTGAACAGGAAAGTGTGACAATACACACAACACAGGGAACAGCTCGCTAATTACACCCTGCAAGTTGTACTATTAGATAATTATACTAAATTGCAACTTTACAGATAAGTGGCTGCTTTAATGATGTTTAGCTTTTAGTGTCATTAATTAATAACAATTTAACATATTACCTGCTAAAGCAATTTAGCAAACACCCACTACTTTTTGTCATTCTAAAGTTTTTACTGAAAAAAATTACATGTAATAGGATAAAAATGTGTTGCCAATGATTTATAAAAAAAAGTTATTTAAAATTATCTGCCAAAATTGTCCCTATAAACCGGGTTTAGTTGTATACTGAAAATTGTTTAAATTACCTCCAAAACGGTGATTTTAAATCGGTTGGTTACCACCATCATCTGTGACATCATGTTTTGCTGCTGAACCTCCATCGCAGCCATTTCTTTTGCCATCTTCTCGTCATTTGCCACTTGATCGTAGTTTGTTGGGTTTGGCATTCTCAGGAAATCGTTGGGAAGTTCCCCAATCACCACCTGCGTTGGGGAAAAAGGTGTGTTTTTATTTTTCCAGATGTGGTTTTTATTTTGATAAATCTGGCTGTACAAATATTTAGGGTAGTTGTACAGCCAGATTAATCATTGGTAGTTCGTCAGGCTGTTTGCTGGTGATGAAAAGGAAACTAGTGTTGGCTTCTTGAGGTTGTGTTTTAAAGCAAGGCATTTAGAGGATGTTACATAATTATCCAGTGGTTTGATGAAACATAAACAGTACCAATGTCCAATGTCTTTATTGCTTTAAGTACGCTGCAATAACTGCAGCACACAGAATCTGGGCTATAGATAATATGGTAATTGCTGGTGGTATAACCAAACCTAAAAGACACAATGGGCTAGTGCTCAAACTCAACAATGAAATTTATAGGAGTTTATGTTTTTGTCTTAAGACTGTGGACACATTGACAGTTTTGTCATGTACATGCTAACAGACATACCCGGTACCATACCCATCCAGTTAGATAATTTTTAGGGCCTTCCTTACAGTGATGAAAACAAACTAGAGTGGTTAAATCATGTCAGCTGTATACAGAAAATATGACATAGGAGGTAAAAAATTTTGACATTGAATAAGGTAAAATTTTTGTTGGCTTTCTGAATTGTTGTTGGCTCTTTAAATTTGACATTGAATAAGGTAAATTTTACAAATTATTAAAGTCAAAGTTAAGAGCTCTGTAAAAAGTTAGAAGAGAGTACTGAGGGTAAACGGCTTTTAAGGTTAAACATATCATTCATCATTACCTCCCCATGGTTGGTAGTTTGAGTCTTGGGTGTTCCAGGGGCCTGTGCAGCTTCAGCCATGTTTCTTTGTGTTTTTTGAGATCAATCCCGGTCAATTTTCAAAATACAATATAACAAGTTTAAGGTCTAACACATTTTCTTAACAATCTCTAAGTTAGTGTTCCTGCAAAAAATACAGTAAGCAAATAAGTACCGCTATATGAATGAAATGGAAGATAATAGTGCACATCAGAATTATAGCACCATAAAGATATAAAAATCCAACATAATAAACGACAGAAATATTTATTTACCAAAATTAATAAGTTATTTCCTAATGTAACGAGATATATATATATTAATATATACTGTTTTTTTAATGGCAGTGCTGGTACCAGTTTTCTGAATTGTACCGAAGGCACATTTTGTATAGTACAATAAAATGTTTTTACTACAGGCTTATATGTTCCACTATACTGGTATATATCAATAGTATCAAAAATTAATTTGGTCAACAAAAAAAAAATTATTTACCTATAAAACACAACAAGAGAAAACATGATTATGGAAAGAAAAAAGTAATGATTATAGAATGCAATAGTCTTCGCTCCTAATTATTACATAAAATGCCGTCTTGATTGGCCACGTTGTGTCAAATGCTGTCAATATTATATGAAATTAAAACACATCAGTATGACATAGAAAAATATAGATTAAACAGAAACTTAGCATATTATTTCCATGTCTTTTCTCTTCATGTAGAAACATTAAGAAAGTTTTGCAAGTATAAATTCTTTTAACTAATGGTTCGATAGATAGAATTGTGGGTATAGTGACATATATATATAAGATGTTGATTTTTGTAGTAACACTGTAGTTTAAAATTTTTATTCTTGATCATATATATTCCTGAAGTTTGTATTCATCAGCAGACTTGTCTGTTTCTGTGCTTTGCAGCAGTTTAGCTTCAATAAGATGTGGTCTGGTCACTTTTAAACGTACAATTCTCTGATTTTTAATAAGTCGTTTTTTCGCTTGTTTCTGAGTAGCCATGGTCACATCATAACCATTTACTTGCAGTATTTTGTCGCCAGCTTTAAGCCCCGCCTTTTCTGCAGGACCAGACGGGTTAACACGGGTCACGAATATTCCCTGAAAAGTGGCAAAACACATTCAAATTGTCTTATTTAAATTCATGTATAATAAAACATTTAAAAAGAATGTACTGATACACCGATAGTGTTCGTGTGCAAATTAAACTTACCGGAGCAAGCAAATACTTTAGGTCTGTTAAGGATAACCGGAAAAGACGAAGAATGCTGGTAATATTATATAACCAAACCTTATAATGTTGTTTATATTAGGAATTCTTACTTAACCCACATTTTTACAAGAACTTATTTAAGTTGTCAGCGACAAAATTCAATGTACTGATAAATATCCTGTTATGAACTACAATGTTTTTTTATGGAAAGGTGGACCACTAGCTTTCACATTATTTTATGCAGGCTACTGAGATTCATAGATGACTTTTCACATCTAAATACAGATAATGAAACATTAAAAAATACAAGTTAAAAATCAATTAAAATGTAAACTCAAAACTTTTATTTTAATCTGCACCGATCTTTCAACCTACTGGATCATTTGGCACAAATGGATTTTTTGAAGCATCCTGGTCAATTCCACCACCAATCGCGAAACCGAGAATTAAATTTCCCTCCTGGACATCTTTAACAATTTCTATACATTCCTGAAATTATATTATTACCCATTAATACGGACTGTGGTTTTGCCTGCTATTATTTAGGTTACCACCAGTGATGGGATTCAAAATTTTAAGAACAGGTTCTATTTTGTATCGTACAATTACTAACAACAGGTTCTCTAAAATGTCTAATGTCTGTAAAAAAAGCAAGAGTCGGATCAATGATTATCCTAACGTTCCAATAACGGGTTCGACTGAACCCATACGAACTTCTTAAATCCCATCACTGGTTACCACCTTAATTTATATAATAATAGACATTTGGCGACAATTTATAAACAAATAAACGTAAGGCACTTAAATAAGGTCGACTAAATGTTGTGATGCAGATGTCTATAAATTTGTGTTTAATCTAGTTAAAAATACAAAAAAAATAATGTCAAACACCATTAGGAATGATATAATTAGCTGTGTGTAATCTTACTAAAGGTTGTATGTTATAAACAAAATAATTAAATTACAGTTTTATTCTGAATGAATAAATGCCAAGAAAATAAAATTAATTGGATATAAATAAAAAGAGAAAACAACAGCACACATATTGCTTCAGATATATACAACTATAAATAAACACAGGCACAATATATATACACAATACACTCACACATAAAAAGTAAATATAATGTGTGTCTAGACACAGGATTTATCATGTATATACAATAAACCACATATACACCATATAAACATACAACTATATATTTATATACACATAACAAACCAATACATACACTAAATGCTTTTATAGAAATGGTTATATTTTATAAAGTCTACATTTTATGTGCTCATGAACATTTTGTATATACTTACGCATAAAGTTTCACTTTCGAAAGTCTGTACGTACTCTGCCATATTAATCCGAGAGTAATTTGTCTTTAATTTATATACGTAGAGTAGCTTGATGATATCGTTCCTACCAAAGTTTAAATGAGTTCATGGCTATCCACAAAGCGCGGAATAATCTGCGGAGTGGGAAAGCGCGGAAAGAAATGTTATATATTCGTTGTAACATAGAATAGGATGGATTTCATAGAATATTCAGGTTTATTCGCGTGAATAAAAACAAAGCAGAAAAGTTATCACATGAGCAATGTTCAAATTAACTTTTTTGAGTTTCGAATACATAATGAGCTCGCCATTGTTTTTGTAAAGAAATCAGTCGATTTCACTCGGTCACATGACCGTAGTCCGTTTGAATAGTTTAGTGGGTTCGTACATATGGCTTTCGGCATATAAAGAAAGTTTTTTTCAAAACGTGTATTTGCAGTCTCTTCTTTCCTTACGGCACGTCTAGCAAGTCTTCGTTGGATAATCGTTGGCCAACCGTTATTCCGCGTTTAATTAATGGTTCGGTTTTTATGTTGGCTTAGCGTTATCCGAAGAAAAATCAAGTAATCGTGCAGTTTGGCACCTTTTTTAGATTTTTATTTCTTTTGTCAGAAAGTTAAGCTCGGTAATTATTTTTTTTATTGGCAATTCAGCTCCAATTAAGATAGAACCTGGTGAAAACACACCAAGTATATTAACTACCGTTACAACACAAGTCACCCTCTACCGACCCAACACTCACCCTACAGCCCTCACCCCAATAATTATAAGTTCCCCTCGAATCCACAGGATATGGATTATATAACGTATTTTGTTTTCCTGCGTCACGCTGGTGACAGGCATCTCATGTCGCCAGATTATTGGCATAAAGGGTCTGGCATCACTTGCTCTTATTTTCCAACGACCTTCAATTTTTCAAAAAAGAGAGGAATTCCCGATATGGAAAAATGTGAAAATAGGCCTATTTTGGAGCATTTTTGGCTTTATCGGGGATATTTCCGGATTAAACAGAATATTTATTCAAGTTTCTAAGAAATCGATGGGTGTACAACACGAATCAGAACAACGAAAATATAATTTTATATTACCTAGTGTACCCTGGGAAATCCCCTAAAATAGAATATGTCTAACCAAGTATTAACGCAGTCTTATTAGGCGTGTAAAGTAGGTTGAAACACAAAACTATGATTAATACATACAAAATGTAAATAAAAACAAAATGATGCGTTTTCCTACACCTATCCTTAACCCTTTTCTGGGAAATCACCATTTATTAAATTCCACGGAAACTGATCAGTCCCATTTTTGCTTTATATAATAGGAAAGAAAGTGTCCAATGGAGTTAAATCTGCTGGTGGTGTTGGCTAATGGTATGGATATACAGCGGAAAATGTTGGGTAAATTGCGTCAGAGAAATTCCCGAGAGGCCAAAGAATATAAGCACGGCAGTGGTTTTGCGAATGTTCGGTACCGGGCATTCTATAACAGTGAATATTTCGGAACTGGCGAGGATTCACTTTAAATTGTAAGGAAACTTTAAATGGTAAGGAAAATCTCATGGGAAGGTTCGTAAATATTTTCTAAGCAGTTACCATCAAACCATTTTTGTCGCAGTAAAATTGTGTTTCTAATTACGTCATCATCCTAAATGGCGGACTTAGAACTAGTGAGAAAATGGTGGTTATTGACCTATGTTTTAATCACAAATAAAGGTTTTGGGCAAAGACGCATACATGTTATTTAACTTAACTGAGTTTATGGACCGATTTTCTATTCGGTATTAAGGCTGGCCATATTAAGTTTTTCATGGATTCGGAGAATCTCCTTGGATTTAGTAGATAAATTTCTTTTTCTTACATATATGGTTAATGTTATCTAAGAATTCTTGAAATTTTAATGCGATTTGACAAATCCTTGTTGAAGATGTCGGACGATATGGCATGCCTGTCCCAATCATGATTTAGAATCAAATCATAATTTTTAGGGTATTTACCTGGGTAATTCTTTGTTCACTATTAAGAGGTAAAGCAGTGACAAATGCACTATTATTCCACCAAATCTGATTGAAATTGGAGCAGCGGTTTAAGCGTCATGCCAAATAAAGTTAAATTTTTGAAAAAAAAATGTTTTGGTTTTTAACGATCCAGGGGAATTTCCCTGGATTTTTACCCAAACTTTTGATTTCTGAATATCTAGACCATGTTGTCTAACAAATGACAAAGTTTCATTACGATTTCATTATTCCTTCTAGTAGATGTCGGGGCGATATGGCATGCCTGTCACAATCATGATTTAAGAACAACGTCTTATTTTTTAGGGTATTTCCCTAGGTAATTTTTTTTATTTCTTCTAATTGTTAAATAAGTGAGTAATGCACTTACATTCCACCAAATCTAAATAAAATTGGAGCAGCCATTTAAGCGCTATGCCCAAAAAAGCTAGTTTTTAGAAAAAAATATCGTTTTGGTTTTTAACGTCCCAGGGTAATTCCCTTGAATTTATCACCCAAAATTTTGGTTTCTGCCAATCTAGACCATGATGTTTACGAGATCACCAAGTTTCAATGCGATTCCATTGTTCCTTTTGGTGGATATCGGGGCGACATGCCATGCCTATCAAGCGTTTGACAAAGAAAAAAAAACGAAAAAAAACGGACAAAAACAATATGTGTCCCATTTTTTCAAATGGGACCCATAATTAAAGTTGCATCTAGTTTATCTTTGATAAGTTTTAAGACTGCCAACCTAATTTCAAAAGCTCTTAAGTCTAAATACTCGTTACATACTTTTTCCAACAAAAATATCAGCGCAGTAAATGGGAAAAAAGATGGAGTTTTTTTTTATTCTTGGTTTTATCTTCTGTAATAGATGCTTCTTTAATTTTTGGTGTAAATCCTAAAATCTTCCCTCA
Organism: Ciona savignyi; assembly: GCA_000149265.1. Lineage (NCBI taxonomy): Eukaryota > Metazoa > Chordata > Ascidiacea > Phlebobranchia > Cionidae > Ciona > Ciona savignyi. The sequence goes on along the minus strand of CH003241.1, from coordinate 301,979 downwards.
CAATTCTTAAAGTTTTAATCGAATTAGGCAACTCCTGAAGAAGGTTCTGAAGTAATTGTATGCGTGTAACAATCATGATTCGGGAACAAATCTTAATCTATATGGGGTATTTACCAAGATAATTGTCTACGTTTTGGTATTTAAAACATTAATTGTTAATGGGCTAACTTTCCACTACCTGTATATAATATA
>CH003241.1:258561-301539 GCA_000149265.1 Ciona savignyi | reverse complement strand
CTAGGTATTTTTCATTTCTTGTATATAAGACAACATAATTCTGATATAAATTGTAACTTCCTGTCTAACGCGATGCTAAAAATAAGCTAAATTATAAGGAAAACAATTCATAATGATATTGATGATGACTAAGGGGAATTCCATTGGTATTATAATTCAAAGGCCGGTTTCAAGCGTCATTGTCGCGCTTTACTGCACACTCTTCATCAGGGCTTCGTATCGCCATCATTAATTTTTGTTCCTTACAATATTGTTCATCGTTCACAGTTTTGACGGCCGCGTCCCCTATTTATTTTAATAGCCTTTTTGTTAATAACGTGCTTTAACGACTGTTCGTTTTGCCTGTATTTCTGTTTCTGTGTTGTGATTTGTTTTATTTTGCATTATTTAGTACGCCTACGGGGAAAATGAATAAACTACACAAAAATTAGCCGTATAGTGAAAAAATCGTAATTTCATAAAAAAAAAGGTCAAATTTACGTTTTTGCGACTTTGGGGAAGACCTCTTGGGTTCATTATGGGTTCCATTTGGAAAAATGGGACACATATTTTTTTTCTTTTTTTTTTCTTTTTTTGTTTGTTATTTTTTCGTTAAACGATCGACAGTCATGACAAAGGGCTTCAATTTAAAACATTGGCGGTAAAATGTTCGAAAATCTATTGAATATTCCTTTTTTAACTACACATTATTGGTTTGATAACTATGGGACCCATGCGTTTATGCTTGCAGAAACAAAACTATGGCAGTGCGGTTAAAACTTTTTGGAATGTTAAACAACATGGACCCGACGTGTACATATCTGACAATAACATATATTGTGTAATGAACATTAATAACAAGATCGGGTTGTTACCTCAGTGGTGGTCCACGCGTTTATGCTTGCCCAAACAAACTATATACTCGGTGTATAAAATACAAACTGTGGTTGGGGACCCTGCTTGCATGAATATATAGTATACAAAATATGTTTTACAAAAAGTGATGGTTAAACACGTGATTGACACACACTCTCTAGTTACCATAAAATTTATGTTTTCCATATTTATATATGTTATTTAACCATTCTTGAACTTTAAATTCGATTCAATTATTCATTAATATAGATGTCGGGACGCCATACCATGCATGTCAAGTGTTTGAAAAAAATATAGAAAATAAAAAATAAAAAACAATATGTGTCCCATTTTTCCAAATGAGACCCATAATTACTTCAGTTGTGGTGATAGCTCTCTTGTTATTATTGCTTATTCAGCAAATTGTGTTTTCAATTTTCACCGACGTAATTCTGGCACAAACGCAGTAAAATCGCATGAACGCAGCAAAAATGTCGCGCGAGGTAAAAATAACCCAGAGCTTGAGTTAAATTGAAGTTTTTATTTGGCTGCCGCTCGATTATTTGCGAAAATTTGATTGGTTAAGTGAACTTTGCCCTGTAAAAAATACAAACACAAAAATAACTATACGTTTTGTGGACTCTTCGAGGCTGGATGCTGGAGCGTTGGCAAAGTTACGATATAGGATAATCATCTTTATCTCCGTGAATGGGAAAACCAAGGGGGTTATCAAACGGGCAATCAGATCACCTCGCGCCCATCGTCGGGTTACCGGAGCTATTGCAGTGTGTTGTATATGATAGACACGTTCCTTCAATTTGGTAGAACCTATTAATCCGCTGGGTTCAGGCAATGTCCGTAAAGTGCCTTGCCCAAGGACAAAACCGACTAGCTAGCGACCAGTTTCGCACCTGAAACCTTTCGATTGAAGGACGACGCACTTAACCGCTAGACCAACCGCAGGGTGAAGTGAAAAAGGCGCCTAACGGTTTCTGGCGAGCGGCGCAGTGAACGGACTATAATTGCACTTTCCACAGAACGCTTACTAATTATTATTATAGTAGCCACAATTTGTAAAGTCTAGACCTCGAGTTTAAAATCTAATTCTTGATCCAATTTAGTTGTATTCTGCGTCTTCAGATATAACAGTTTCGTTCGCGAAGCAAGTTACTTAGTTTGGTGCGAGTTATATAGTCTGATGCAAGTTATATAGTCTGATGCAAGTTATATAATACTAATTAAATTTCCAGATTATATAAAGGACATTTTACGAGGCCCGAAAACTTTGTCTGCGAGACGTTTGACATCTTCACGTATTACTAACGGTGGGAAATTAAGTTGGAAAACTATGTTAACGATTTAAACAGAGGAAATATAAAGGCCCGTACAAGGTGATAATTACGTAAACAATAATAAATCACCTAGTATGATCTTAATTAGTTGTCTGTATTAGTTTATAACTCAGTGTAACATACGGAGATCCACTGGGACGATCTCTGCATAACACTGTAAATATGACCAAGACCTTCGAAATATTTTTTCATAATGCCGCCCAAATTAATTTTTACCGTTGTTTAGTTAAATTTAACAAATGCGTTTTATAAGAAAATTACTTGTTCTTTTTATTTTTAAATCTAGTTTTACCTATTTGTTACTAAAACTTGTTTTATTTGAGATTTTGTATTAAGCCCACGCTTCCAAGCTCTGTGATATTTTTAGTGTCGCACGATCTCGCACGACGTTTCTGTGATTTTTTTTCTAACCAATTATTTTGACAGAATTGCGGTGATGTATTTTTACTTTTATATTTAACAATGTGCGTTTTGCAGCATTTATTTATTTACGAATATCTGGAAATAGCGTTGGGACAAAAAGATCCAAACTATAAATAGTGATCAAAGGGAGAGAGGAAAGCTGCATATTAAGTGTAAAGCTAGGCCGCCAAAATAAAGATTAGGACATCAGAGTCAGTGTTAGGACTTGGGTTGGAGTTAGGATAAATTCGGTTTGTGACAAGGTTAGAATTAGTTTCCTTAGTTTGCATGGGCAGCCATTGCCCATTGGTACCAAGTTCCACTTGGTATATAGTCCTATTTTCTCATTTATCCCCATTTTGACCCATTTGATATTAAGTCCTAACACTAACCCACCCTGTGTTTCCAATTTTGCTTTACACACAGGCTTGCGGGTAAGAAAACACGAGTACCGGTACTGAACTTTTGTGATATCGGTACCGCAAAATCCCTTTCCCTTGTCACTTTCGGTTCCTAAAGTTCAAAATTGGTTGGTCGGTGGTTTTAGCCCAGTATGGAAAGTACAGCAGCTACACACTCGAGTTTTATTTCACTGCGGATTTGCACACATTTTGGTAATTTCACACACGCTCATGAGCTGCCGGACAGGTGATTGTTTCTTTATACTGAGCATACGCTCGGGAGCCAAATTATATAATAAACAAACAAACGGTGCGCCAGCTTGTTAGCGTGTGTGTTGACCCGGCCTTACGTTTTAAACATAAACATTGTATAATTTCCAACAAACCTGTAAACCCACCTCTCGGGTAATTTACTGTCAGTACATTTTTTGTTATGTAGATAGATATGATAGCTGATGAACACGATAGTTTACGATAGAATAATATGTTTGTTTAAGATTTTGGTAAACCAGTAATAAAATAAAGCTTGTGTGTGCACTTGGAGTCTTTGTAGGAATTCCGTGTTTTTGTCATTATTCAATATGTACCGCGTGTTAACTTTAGTTCCATGTGACTTCCCCTTCACGCGGTTGTTAAACCGCTTTAACGCGGCCGCAAGGTCAAACACTTCCTGGACTTCCTATCTCTCACATAATGCCATGCCTCTTTGTTTTGCAAACATGAATTAAAAAAAACAGTTTAGAACCATGGCTCCTGCAGTAAAAACATGCAGAGAAGCCAAGTTTAGTGTTTATCAAGTCGTGCCCGCATTTAATGACTTAACCATGAATGCGTGTTTCATTGTATCTGCATTTGGTCAACAATAAAAGAACCTTCCGTGATGGAGTCTGGATTGCGAGAGTAACAAGTTAGTACAGGTAGCAACAAACGACCCGAACAAACTATCAAAACGCTACAGTGGTGAATCTCCAATACGTGTTTGAACACGCAGGACTATCTCAGATTAAATTAAGTGTTCTGGAAGGAAAGAGGCATTTGCATTGGCATAATTGAACTAATCTCCCCGCAACAGCACCCTGGAATCAGTTACAGAGTCTACTTACAACTTCACAGCTGGTCAGACGAAAGAAGGGTGCTTCCATTGATCACAGTGCAACTGGATTGTCTACACGCCAAGCTAAGTCTATGTTTGTACGTCTGAACTATTTTACTGGGGACATTTCATAAGCCTTTGAAACTATGGCGTCCTCTAGCTACAAGAGCTACATCAATGCTCTTGCGAGGCGCAACTGTTGGTGCTCTTACAGAGCGCGTAATCCAACAGGATACAGGACTGTATATACAACCAGCTACGCTTATGTCGGCATGTCTGGATTATTTTGCTTGGGCCACGAGACCGACTATTTTTATCGCCCAAGGAACGATTGACCAACACTACATTTGAAAGCTCTATATTGTAAAGACCGAACTTCAAAGATATCCCCAAGCTGAAGTTCCAAGAATTCAACTTAAATAAACCCCGTTTCCAGTTTTTCTCGATGTTCTACTATGATACAAGTTGGACTTGTTTACCATTATCGTATGTATATTTGCCACGAATTTCCTACAATGATTTCTAGACCTCATATTGGATTAATGGTTTACAAAATTTAAAACAGTTTTTCGGGGAAGGCAAGGTGTGTAGGAATTCCGTGTTTTTGTCATTATTCAATATGTACCGCGTGTTAACTTTAGTTCCATGTGACTTCCCCTTCACGCGGTTGTTAAACCGCTTTAACGCGGCCGCAAGGTCAAACACTTCCTGGACTTCCTATCTCTCACATAATGCCATGCCTCTTTGTTTTGCAAACATGAATTAAAAAAAACAGTTTAGAACCATGGCTCCTGCAGTAAAAACATGCAGAGAAGCCAAGTTTAGTGTTTATCAAGTCGTGCCCGCATTTAATGACTTAACCATGAATGCGTGTTTCATTGTATCTGCATTTGGTCAACAATAAAAGAACCTTCCGTGATGGAGTCTGGATTGCGAGAGTAACAAGTTAGTACAGGTAGCAACAAACGACCCGAACAAACTATCAAAACGCTACATCTTCACTCTTGGACGTTTGCACACTGCACACTTAAATATTTGGTATGTGCACACTCGAGATCTTAGCGAAAAGTGACGTACTTTCCATACAGGGTTTCAGCCATCCAAGCGATCAAATTAATGTTTGATAATAAAAGATAAAAAAATGAAAAATCCTCACTGACGAGAGCTGTATGACAATACAGTTGGGGTGGTATCTCTAAATACTACAGGACCGCTTGGAGCACATGAGATTAGTGTTTGGGACAGGGTTAGAATTACTTTCTATAGCAAATAAGTAATCCAAGCGGTCCAAGCGGCCCAAGCGATCCTGTAGTATTTAGAGGCACCCCAGTTGGTGGATTTGTTAATAACATTCGCGCTACCGATATGGTTATAGCCTATATTATGGTTAAATGTATTTTTATAGTGTACAGCTTACTAACTTATTTTTTAAACCTTGTTAATTGCCATAGCTTAGCAGTTGTATTTCAAATTGAATGATGCCACAAGCAAATGAAAATCTCAGAGTTTCTGTCACAAAAAGAAACAATGAATCACATCGAAAACGCAAAAAGGAGGTTGTTGAAAAAAGTACGTATTGCCATCATCATAATTATAAATAACTGTTTGGTTAATAAAATTACACTTTATTGCTTGTATAACTATAAGATGACACTGAAGATTTCACACAGTTGTTTATTTGATTATTAGGCAGCCCTTATCCAATTTTGAAATATATTTATCATGAACATACAAATAGGAACTTAGTTTAATTAGTTTAATCTACGGGTGCTCAGTGCATTGATGATCGTTGTGACTGAAAAAAAAAGACTGAACAAAAATTTAATTATGTTCTTACCAAATCGAAATAAATGGTCTACAACTGAATATCTTTTAAAAATAAGAATTCTTAAAAATAACAATATCAAGTGTAGAGTTAGAAGGTAATGGGGGACAAAGGGAACAATGAAACTCACAGTTATGTGCAGCAAAAACGTTACAGACTAAGTCTATTGCATGTTTTATGCTTTGCATAAGAATTTTGTAAATAAATTTTTAACGTGACACAATGCGCTATGATGAAATTATATATATGTGTTATGTCGGTTGTATGTATTGCCCAATTGTTCAGTTACAAATCTCATTTGAATAAACTAGCATTTGAATTAATGTTCGGTCAGATTATATGCTGAAAAGGGTGCATAACTATCTAGCCGAATAATGTGGTTTATAAAATATAGTCCTTTAGTGCATAATACATGTATTAATATTGTATGGTACCGTATTCCAAATAAAGTGTGATTAAAAAAGAAGAGATTTTTATAGAGACCTGTAATATGAGTAATAGCCAACGCTCCAAGGTGCATGTTAATAAAAAATGTTATCGCTATCTCTTTTATACTAATCATACCATGATTTGCATGAACCATTAAGAAAGATAACCCTTTCTCATTACCAATGTACAGGAAATGCATTAGGAAAGAAAAACAGAATTTTTCATGGCAGTCATAATTTATCATTTTCACACTAATCATATTGCCAACAATTAACTGAAGTTTTTATTTTACCACCAATAAAACAAGTCTTATTATAATTTTCCGTCAAATGGACACGATAGGTAAATGCTTCTTGTCCCTAAATGCAGGCAAACATTTTAAAGTTATTGCTTTGAGAATAATAAACATAATGTATTTGACATTATTAAAAGTTATCTTGTAAAATGGTCACCAGCATAACAGTTTTAACAGCGGTAATGCAATTTATTCGGTATTATCTTTTGACACAAAATTAAAGACAGAATTTTGTTGGGTTCACAAGAAATAATATTTTAAAGAAAATTAATGTCATTATATTTTAATGGGAATCCGGGTCCTATACATTTCTGGGGTTCTAAATAGGTCCTAAGAGTTTTGAGTTGTTCCAAACTTTTTTTTAACTTTAGTATACAAAATCAATTTATGCTCTATTTTAGGCCCAATTTATGCTCTGTTTATGTTTTTACAGTATTTATATACTGTTCCATATAAGTGAATATATACCTTACTGGTGTTAATGCATTACACCTAACTCTTCATCCATCTATAAAATTAAATTATGGTATAAAAGATAAAAAAAGCATCGCAAACAACTAACAAAGCCTTTTATTTTTTTCAAGAAGCGAAACATAACTTTCTTAAGCAGTTAAAAATGTTCTTTAATTTTATTGAAAAAATAAAGATTATCATATACCTAAATAAATTGTTTTTTAAATTTTGATGACAACCGTTTATTTATTTAAAGGGAAAACAACAGTCTGATGTGAAACACCAAGTTCTAAAATGTTCTTTACCTGATACTAGTAGCATCATGTTTCTGACTGGCTTACTCTGTTTAGATCCTATTCGAATGAGTTGGTCCCAAAGAGGCCATGATGTGTATGTTATACTGTGGAAAACGGCCGACATTCTGAGGCTTGAAGATGTTGAGATACTGCTCAGTGACACAACATGTACCATAACGTCACCAAGTAAGTTGAATGTTTTTTTTGATTTAAGGAAAAAATTTTCATTATATTTTTACATTTTTTGAGAGGTGGTAATTATCAGCTTTGTCTTACATATAGTTCCTGTATGTAGGATTATTTACTAGCCCCATTTTTTCTCATTAAATTGTGAAATCCTATTTTGTATTCATATAGTTATTTTGTTCTAGTAACCTGATTATTGATTTTTTCTTCTTGCTTTATTTTTGCACTATATTCTACTTAAACCTCCTTTGCAGTTGCCATTTTATTGATTACTAATCCATGTTGCATCTTCCATTGTTTCTTCTTCTAATACCATGTTGGCATTATGGCACAGCGTTAGTAATTTTCTGGTTATTATTTGCTTTTTATTATTCTTCAAATTTAGCAATCTGATCTGGCACCGCAGTTTTAATTTTTTATTGACATATTTTGTTGACTTTCATTTTGCTGTCGTTTGTATATAATTAACAACATTGGCATTGATTTTTATTATAAATGAAAACTGGGGTGGTGGCTCGGTATTTTTTTATTATAATCAGTTTGTAATAAGGAAGAAATAAAGGAATCAGCAACTTAGGTAACATAGCTTTATTTTTTGATAACTACAGATTCATGTTGCCATGTAGGCCTACATATCCAATGTGTAAAAACCATAGTTTATTTTGTATGATGTCCCCTTACATTTTTGTACTGGGGTGAACATGCCATCAAGTAATTTTTTGAAAAGGGTTTTAAATTTCCAAAATTTAAATTCCAGAAGGTGTTATTTATACTTCCAACCAGGATAGTCGTGAATAATGTGCGTGATACAATACATTTATTAATCTGCATTGGAAACTTGGCCAAATTGTAATGTTCACTAGATTCTTTTATCATATGCTCAGCTTGTGATCAGCAGGTGTAAAAACTATGTATTTTCAAAACCAAAAAAAAAATTAAATAATCTTGCGAAATGACAATGAAGCCCAGTCGAGCATTCAGAACATATTAATTCATTATAAGCTTGGGGAGTTACGTCGTACTCATTTCATCAATTCTCTGTTACACTTGTGGATATTGTGGAATTCCAGGGCCAAAAATAGGCACAAGTAAGAATTTACTCACGCACATAAAAACTAATTAACTTTTACCGCGACCTTTTTAGATTCAACTGGAGTATAACCTTTTTGTTATACACATGGCACGTCCGAATACTGGAGTCCATAATACTTACATCATAATGTATGTTATAATACCAGATTTAAACAGTTGTTACGTCATACAAACCACAGTTGCGAACCATTTTTACTCCTGTTACTGGCTTGACGATTTACCTGCGTTACTCGCGTGAGCTTCCACACCAAGTGAATTCTTACTCGCCCAAAACTTGATGAACTTTTGGCCCTGGAATTCCCTCATCAAATCTAAGCATTTAAAGTTTGAAATATTGTTTTTATGCTTGTAAGGACTATCTTTCTTCAGGACTTTAGGACTATCAAATTAAAAAACACACATATTTTAGATAGAAATGCAAAAAATGGAATTACATTTCTTTTCACTTGTTGATTCTTTTGCATAATCTGGAAAAAAAGGCAGATTCAAGTTGGTTCAATTTCTAAAAGTTTAGGCGACTTTGTTCTTGTCAAACTTATATGAAGTGCTGAAAACAGACAGTAGCAAGGTATTACTGCTAATCGGACATTTAGGGTTTAACTCGTCACTTATGACCAAAAAAATCGTTTGTGCAACCGGTAATCAATTTTGGAACTTTTGATAAGCTCTTTTCAGTTATCCTAGGGTCAAATCATATATCGGCTTAAACATTTGCAATCACGAAAGTAGGCAACTGCAGCAATACTATGTATTTGCAAACTATGTGTGTGTAAATATGACAATACAAATTGGTGAAGGGAGTGCAAAAATCTGCAAACCATCTATCGGAAGCTGGATGCATGCACACAAATTGTCAAGCAATGCACATAACTAAGAGATAGCCGATATTATTAGTTTAATTTGTAGTTTTATTTAGATTTTGATCCTCTATTATAAGGGATCAACTAAAAGATGTTTCTCAGGTAAGTTTTTGTGGTTTATTGTTGTTTTGTTTTAAAATTCTGTGCCTAAAATAATGGAATAGGACCTCTGTTTTATTTTGTTGGTTTTCGGAGCACGAGGTAATGATTAAGAGGAAAAGACGGAGGCATTCGTACTGTGCCGTTAGAGGTGAACTTCTTGGATTAGTGCAAGACGAAAGACTGCATAAGCTTTTGCCAAAAATGTTTTCTTTAATCAAGAGCGAAAGTCAGAGGTTTTAAGTCTTTCATTTATTTTATAATTTTATTATTATTTGTCCGATCAGATGTTAAACTGATCCAGCATATTTCATGGCCTCAAAGACGATATTTTCACTGCTGTTTCTCGTGAGAGAAAATGGCACAATTAAAATATAAGATAAAAGCAGCATTAAACATGTTATAGAAGCATATTTAAAAAAAAAAACAAGATGACAAGGTGGAAAATTAAGACGAGAAGGTAATATTAAAACGCTGTTTTAAGCTGTTGTGGATACGTCGTGTTTGATGAAATATTTAAAGATCTTCGATATAAAAATAAAATTATTTTTTTCAGCCAACAAAGCATCAGACAATGAAGGAACTGTTCCTTAATTTAAAGGGGTCTCATCTAATAAATGCTCATATTTTATAGTCAGAAAGTCATTAAATCAACCCTTTAAAAGCAGCAGATGGTACTCTATAAGCATGCCAGGTTCTTTGGGTACAGATAACCTCTACAACTAGAGAGTCAAATAGAGGAAGAGAATATTAAAAACAGTCGGCTGAAACACACTCATTCGATTGCTTGAACCTATTCAACCGCTTGAACTGCACTTTTTAACATTAGAGAACCTACAATCTTTAAACAGTAAACCTTCTCTGGTTTATTACAAATATACGGCCTGTATCACAGATATATGGTCATTGTGTATTGACTAGAGCTGTGAATTAACGGTTAATTTAAAAAACGGTTAATTTAAAAAACGGTTAACTGATGTAACAATAATCGGTTAATCTTTAACCGATTTTCTTTTTTTTATGTTTTTTTACCATTTTTTATGTTTTTTTTTTGTTTTTATTTGTTATTGATTTTTTTAATGCAATATGGGTTTATTAAAGGCACAAAAATTACACTTAGTAAACGGTTTTCAGGTCAAATAATAAGAGTTCTAAAAAAGAGTTGTTAAAAAACGGTTAAACGGTTAAAATTTGACGCGACGGTTAACCATAAAAACTTAATTTTTCGCACGCCTAGTTTTGACAATAAATTTTAGTTATTAAATTGCAGTGCCTTTTATACATTGGCTTGGGCTGTAATCAATGCTAACTCAATTAATTTTATAAACTTAATTAACAACTCGCTGTGCCACTTATACTCTGTCAAATAGACAGTATTTCATGATTATGTATTATATACTTTGTATGTTTATAGCAGTGCTTCTTAAATGGTGCGCCACAGGGGTTAGGTAGGTGCGCCACACTTGGTCAAAAAGATCGAGAACCACTGGTTTATAGTAAACTTGTCCACTCGTCCAATTTTTTTTTATATCTTACTTTAGAGTTCGCTTTGCATGAAATGAACTTTAGGGTTGCTCAAATGTCAGTATCTTTAAATATATATGGGAGAACAAATAAACCACTGTCATTAAGTTCTATTGATGATATTTTTGAACATAAGTTTTTGAACTGTTATTTTGTAACTATTTTTTTAATTAAAAAATTTAACATTTAAAATAACACCAAAAGGGTTATTGCAAGTTTAAAAACAAAAATGGATATTTACTACTTATTTTTAATCATTAGACATTTTGTTGCAAATAACTATAGCAAGAACAGAGGAAACAATGATGTTAAAACTGTGTTGATTTTTAGGCATGTGCATCTATCCATGTTTATGTAGATCACAGAAAAGAATTCACCAGTAACAAGAAATGAAATGATGGTTCCAATGTTTTCGTGTATCAAGTTTTATTCAGAATATTTGTGCAAAGAATGCATTTTTTTCAATTTTGTAAAATAGTGCTTACCGGGCAAAAAATATTTTACTCCTGAAATGCTTATATTCACTGAGGGCACAATATGTACAAATATAAGAAAATTGATAGAACAAATAAAATTTCCAAGCTCATGCTGAGACAGCATGTTTCTGGATGCTCAACTCTGCTTCATTGCTATTTTGCTCAAGAAGTTCAACATTTTACATTTCAAAAAAAATATACTTCTAAGTAATTTGGATAATTTTTCTTGCATCCTGGCATTGTTGCTTGAGCTTGCAGTGTTATTAAAGGATCATGTCAGAGTGACCCTCCAAGGCTTTATATAAGAAGCGTGATGCAACTTATTAATAATAATTTTTGACGATGTTTGCTTTTTTTGATGTTATCTTGTTAATCTATGGAGAAATAAAACAGTATTTTAATATTGATAAATTCTAGAAATTCATTTATTTGTTTTTTTGATGTACCGTATATGTTTGCTATGCACTTAATGGTTACAAGCTGAGCTCATGATAAAAAACAAGTGAAAATTCGAATTATAACCAAGCTTCCAGTGCAGATTATTGAAAGTATTGTATCACACACATTCTTCGCGACAGTCGCGGTTATTAGTGTATTAATTACCACAAAAGGTGATATGAAATTGCTGTGCTGCACAAAACCACATATTTTTGACTAGTGCGACTTTGTTTTATAGTTTATATTACTTTAAAAAATTCTGCCAAACATACTTAACAAAAAACGAGCATTCGAGACAAGATATACCGCAGTTTACAACCATATTGTGGTAAATCAAAGACAAACGTTGACCTTTTCATGACCTAACCACGCTTTTTCAAGCTCTTCATGTCACTAAAGGGAGGTAATTTTTACTTGAAACACAAAAATCAGCAACCAAGCACTGATTTCGTGTTTGTCTCTCTTTAAGTGGATCTTACTGCCTACTTTAATAAAATGTGACTTCAAATTCATAAAATAAATGAGGTTTTGATGTATACATGTATAAATTGTATTACTACATTCAGTTTCAATTATAAATCGAATACTTCAGTTCTTGTATGATATGTCACACAATTGATAAAGTTTTTTTTAACTGTTTTGGATGTAAGCAATTTTGCTTCCGAACCCTTACAAATTAATGTTTTTGCCAATTTTTTTAGTTATTTATAAATTGTATAATGTAGAATTAAGTATTCTAAAGTTTCGAAGCCTTAGAGATTCAATAAGGAATTATAATAATCGCACTTTTAACTTTTATTAAGTTGCAGCAATATTCATGTGGTGTTACGCATTTCTTTTCCAGGGAATTTACTCTTGCAAATAAAAAACTAATTAATATTTATCATGACCATTTTTATTTTAACTTGCGTATAGGGGAATATAAATCCTTATCATTACGACCGTTTTCATTATACGAATGACATGTTTTATAACAAGGTCATATTATTTTTGTAAAAGATTTACTCCCAATACCTGCGTAAAAATTACCCGCGTGAGCTTCCGCATGATTTTTTCCCTGCTTTTTACAAATCCTTGTGCTTTTTGTGCAGACTGTGACGAACTTGGGTGGAATCTTTTCCTCGAAGTTGACTCATCAAAGTCTCAAAGAGTTCAGGCAAAGAATACCATTCTCATCATCATCCCTAAGAAAGACCCCACTGTGTTTTGGACATCTTTAAAGGTTGGTTACTTATACTTAACCTTCTCCCTATTCAGCTTTTGCTGTCTTATGATTATTGCATAGCAATTAGTATTTTTCAAATTTACAAATTATTTCTAATCCTTTCACAGAGAAATGACACCGTTCTTAAATCCAGTTGGCCTCCTAACATACAGTTTTTGAATATTTTGAGTGGATAATAAAAAAGTTCCAGTTCAAACTATTGAAAGAAATTAATTAAACTGGTTTAGTTTTTTTTTGGGGGTTTGGGAATTCTCCTTAAAGGTTTCAACCGAATAAACCTTTAGTTTTGCTCTCTTTTAAACAGGAATCATTCATAGCTCAAATTTTCCCAACCACATTTCATATTTTTGTTGATTTCAGAAAACGAAAAGTATGAGCCCAAAGTTTTCCATCGACCCCCCTCCTCACAAAGTATTTTTAGAGTCTCCTGAAGAGGATGCACACTCCAAGGTAGTATTGTTACTTGATGGTCAAAGAATTCGTGTATGAATTATAATAAATACCTGCAAAAGTATAAGTTTACGACTGATTTTCCTTGTTTCTTAGTTACATGTTTAAAAATATGAATCGCCCTTCATTAAAATATTGTGAAGTTACTTATTAGATATAGTTGGCATTCATGAAGATTTAAACTGTTGTATTCAATCCTTTGCCTTACTGATGTTTTTATATTTGTTTTATTCAGGTCTTTAAAGTACCCAGCCTTCAAACACCTAAGAACTCTCCTACCAATACCATGGCTACGGGAACAGTTGTTTCTCTCGGTATTTTAAAAGGAGGTAATAGACCTCTATCCCATTGTGGCAGTGCAACGGATGAAATGCATACTATTGGTAACTAGCATTATACTACTGATTACAAGGCTTAGTTTCCTATGTTTTAAAGCATTTCTATTCGAGATTGCTGAAAGAAACCGTCTCACTGATAACACAAATGCTGCCACAATGATTTTAAACAAGAAATGCCTTTCTAGAAGCTTGGTACATTTTATATTTATTTTGTGGGCACAGAAAAACTCATTGGTGCGTTTATCGCAAATTGGTGGTCTTGATCTAAAATAAGTGCAATGTAAAAGACTTCCGACTTTGAGTATATAGACAAGTGGCTTGTTGCAAATTATTTTTTGGCTACAAACGTTAAAGATTTGATTAAAGTTTTGTGTTTTAAAATGTTAAGTCATATTCAAACTGAAGCTAATTTGAAAAGACAATTCTTAATTGGTCCTTGATTATGACATCATAATTGTTTTTCACCTGGAATGTCCTAAAATTTCGCAAAGTGACATTCATATGAGAATCTCAGTGTTTTAGTTTCAAATTTACACTTTTGTGTTTCTCTTAAAAGTGCAATTGATTGATATTCTATTTTATGTTCATGTGCATAATTTCTTTGGCTTGGTAAAATATCTTGTTAAACTTATAAACAAGATTTTAAACATATATACTATTACAACCATATGAACCAAACAAACCACTATGTACTATGTTGTTTATTCATAAACAAATATTTCATAAAAAAAATTGGTTTAAATTTAAGTAGGTTCATACTATGTACTTTAGTCCGACCGGTTAGTCTGGTGGTTTTGTACCACGCCTTTCAACCGAGAGGTTGCAGATATGAAACTGGTCCCTTGCTAGTCAGTTGTGTCCTTTGACAAGTCACTTAACGGAAATTGCCTAAACCCAGCAGATTGATGGGTTCTACCAAATTAAAAGGAACTTGTGAAAAATACACATCACACTGCAATAGCTCCAGCAACCCGACGATGGGCGCGAGGTAATCTGACGATTGCCTGTGTGATAACCCTCTTGGTTTTCACATCTACGGGGATAAACATGAATATCCTATCCTATCCTATCCTAGCAGCGGTTCACATAAAGTATTTGTGGGAAAAAAATTTTAAACTTTTTTATTTTCCCTATATATGTTGTGTAGTACATACAGCTAACAGCATTTGCAACTTTGCTACGGTATACTTTACCTTTCAGATAATGTGGAAGTTCAAAAGTCAAGTTCAAATACCAGTCAAGATGTAACAGAAATAAAAGGATTGCTTCACAAGTTTGACTCAACTGTTGGTTCCAGTCTAAAAATACCGGTAAATCATTTTTTTTAAATTAAATTAATTTTTAATAAATAACTTGGGCTTCTATAAAGTTTGTAAATTACCAAAAATACATTTGTCTTTTTTTTATTTTTTGTGCTTAATTATCCGGTGAGGAAAGATATAAAGATGGTTGGGCTATGTGATAATGATCATTCTATGTATTATATGTGTGATATTTCACCAGACTGACTTATTGCAAAAGATTTTTTTATTTTAACTGGTTACTATTCAAACTACTATTTAATTAAAAATTTAGGTCCTGCTTTATTACTGCAACAAACACAAAAACTTTAAGGCTGATGAACAAAAATAGTTTAGTTTAAGTAACTTTTTTAAACCTATTTATATTTCTTTTCAGCCGAAAGATTATGTAACTGTGGAAGTGCATTTGCGACAAGATGAAATTACCGATCTAAAGATCCAATTTTATCAAATGACTGTGTCTGTACAATTTCAAAGCATGTAAGTAGCGGGTAGTCTATTATAATCTTCATACTTTCACACAGGATTCCTGTTGTGTGAACTCTATGTAAAAAACTGTGTACAATTTTATTGAGTTAATTTTTTTTAAATATTTTGTTTTAAATAAAAAAATGTCATTTTAAAATTGTAGTATGTTTTTAGTATTTTCTAGTATGTTTTCTAAATTGTAATGTTAGTGTTAATTTTTTTTTCATAATTATAATTTCTTTACTATTTTGCAGAAGTTCCGATTTCTGTCAAAAATACAAAGTGTCGGAAAAATCATCGCTGGTATGGCGGAAAAAACTAAGGTTTGACTTTTTTAACTTTTATTTCACACTTGCACAGCTGTATTATGAAATAAAGTTTATTGTATCTAAGGTTGGATTATAGGTCTAGTTGTTGTAAAAAATGAATGTGTTAATACAATGTGTCTGTTAGTAGACTTCATTTATGTTGTTTAAATTTTTTAGTTAGTAGATTAGTTAAGTAATGTTTTAACATTTTGCTCTTAGTGGTTACTAAGCCCCATGCTTGTTTTATCTTTCAAAGCAATAAATTTTGCTATATTTTTTTTTTAGTTTTTCCATCATTCCGGAGAAATGTACGTATGAAATCACACCGAATGTGGTTTATTTAAAGCTGAAGAAAAAGGAAGCCCACCCTTCGGAAGTTCACCCGCACAAAAGTAAGTGAAAACATTCAAATTGCAACTCTCTCACAGAGCATTTTGTGCCAGCAGGCTACTGTCGTTATCTCCAAGCTTATTATGTTCATGTAAAAACTAGGCAACATTGCTATATTTATTTTCTATGTAATTTTTTAATGCCACGCAACTGCACACTAGCGTTCTGTCACAAACTTTATGGATGTTAACTTTTGCTATGTATACTTTTGTATTGTGCAACCTGACCTAGTTTCTAATGTTGTTTTCGACCTACCGGAGTAGCTATATGATGTAACAATGCACGAGTTTATTATTTTCCACTTTTAAGTTTACTTTTAAGGCAATCATTGTATTTTGAGCAGTACAGAAGTCAGTCAGTAAAATCTGGTTACATATACGGAGTTGTGGTCTTTTCTGATTGCGCCTAACACCAAAACTGCAAACATTTAAACAATCGACGATAACCGCGTCTTTGGATTAAGACCTGAAACGCGACACATTCTATCTTTTGGTTAACCTCATTCATTCATTTGCATTTCGAATTTTTTCCATTAGAATGAGTTCGTTTTGCAGATTTGCTTATTTTATCAGTTTTAATGTATTTAAATCTATTTAAAAATGAAAAAAAAAAGTATTTTTACCTGAATTGTTGTGGTTCTCAGAGCTAGCTATCTAAAATTTTGATAGCCACAATCTTATAGAGATACCCTTGGTTCCTGGCAAATTCATTAATAGCAGAGTAGAATATGCTGGTCGCAGGAGGTAGGCTGCCACAAACAGAACTTGGCAACAACCTTGATAAATGTTCATGGTCATTTTATGTTTCAGATACCAACGTCCATGTAATGGCACCACATAGTATGCAAACTTTACAGTCTAAACCAGCTGTACGACTTGGCTACACTGGTATGTTTGATTTGAATCTTACTGAATTAGTATAAAGTATGTCTACAGTAAGTATAAAAGTATGTCTACAGTCTACACACATAAAAACATTCCCATATTTTAGGATTAATTTTCTCTAATTTTTTTAAATAAATTTATTTATGTCAATAAAATATTCAAATGCTATTAAGCAAAATCAAGTCAGTAATGTTGTCTATATAAGAAAAATTCAGACAGATGTTGCCATGCATTTGCATTCAAGTAGTGGTGTGTTTAAAACCCTAGGCCTACTGTTATTACTACATTAGTAATTCATTTGGGCTTTTGCACAAAACAACCCTATAGCAAATTAACATTATCTTTTTTTAACCTTGGTCTTAATATAATTTCTAATTGTGGCTTTTATATCACAAAAATAGGTGGTTGTTTTTATTTTATATTTTACAATCAATTTACAATCATGCTGTCTAAAGCTGACAGCCAGTCAAATAATTTTCTGTGATGTTTTCGGTGGAATCTTTTAAATCTACCAATATGTTTTCGGTCGAATCACATTCTTTATATATATCGGAAATGGAATTTTTGTTTTTATATCGCAAAATTGACAATTACTTTGTACAAAATCCACCACCAGGACTCAGCAACCTTGGCAACACCTGCTTCATGAACAGCGTCATCCAAGCTCTCGCCAACACACCACAACTTCAACAATATTTTCTCGGTGAACATTTTCCTGTGACTCATTTCCGTTGCGTTGTTTTTTACTCCCCCAAAGGGATTTTGCTAATGTTTCATAGAAATATCCAATGGAAGGGAAAATCGGAAAAAATGTATAATTTTGTGGATTGAATATTGATAAAAAAGACATAATAATTTTAAAATCAAGTTCGCCTGAATAGAATATAATTATAAAAAAATTAGACAAAGTTCTTGCTTACTAATTGGGTGTTGGGTGAGTTATCAAAAGATTCAAATACTGTGGTGGTGAATAGTAGATTGTATTACGTACTATGTACAAATACCACTTGTGTGAACTAGAGTTGCAGAGTATTTATATGCTGCTCAGTATCACGATTCACTTATTTAATCATTTTCAAATTTGTTCATTTCCAAACAAATCATTTCATTTCCAAACAAATCATTTCCAAACTTGTTTAGACGAAAAATTCAATCAACATATCAACACGAAGAATCCATTGGGAGTTGGAGGTCGGATGGCGAAGGCATTTTATGTTGTGGTCAGGAGGCTGTGGGACGGGTCGAAACAAGCGTTTTCACCTCATGAATTCAAGGTTGGTTTTTGTTCTTATGTCAGGTTTTAGAATTACGTTGAAATTAAATGCGGAAACTAGTGGGTGTCTGGCAAAAAATTACAAAGATGAAAGAACCATTTTAAGTTTTTTGTAAAAAATTTTGATATTATCATGTCCTTTTTTTAAATGAAGGTTAGTTTATAACTCTTTATTGTTTCCTTTAAAACATTGGATCAAATAAATATTTATTAATAAAAAGTCTTGTATCGTACTTGCAAGTTGGCACCTTAACAGATTGTCAAAAATATTTATTATTACTATTAAAAAAAATTTTTTGGACAAATTGTGTTTTCTGCGGAAATCGGAACTTGCAAATATGTAAAGAAATTATTATTATAAAAATAAATTAATCGTTAATTTTATATATGTATGTGAATTAATTAAAAATTAATTTTATATATGTATGTACGGTTCTTCGCATGAGTATGTTTACATAACAATCCTAAATAACATTTTAAAGATTTTTATTAGGGCTGCAACGACCCTTGTAAAAAAGTATCCTTTACCGCCGTCCGTGGTTCATATATTGCGATTACCAAGTTTTTGTTAGTAAACATGGGGAATTTCCAACATCTAAAGTTTAGATTTGGATTCTAAACTAAACGTCTTTAATTGATTGAAATTTGTTTCTTGATAACAATAAAACTAGAGTTTGTCTTTAAATAAGGCTTGTAAATGAAATCAACCTTAATTTTAACTATTGCATTAAACATACAATCCAATGTGAAAAATCTAACCACTTTATTACTAAAGGAATAAGCCATGTATTTGCGTAAGAAACAAAAAGGTTTCCACACGTATAAGTATAGTTCGTAAATATTGCGTTAAGAAGTTTTTCTAGTAACTTAAATTACACAAAACACCATTCATACTTTGATTGTTTGATCGTCAACATAATATAAACAACCATTCACACGTTAATTGTTGAACTTTATATTAGTAATACAACTTTTAGTTTATAAGTAAGGAAAGTGGTATAAACCAAGACGGAGATAAGTATGAAATTAAGATGTAGATAAACATGACTATCATATCCCACCCTTGGTGGTTAGTTGTTTCTGATTCCAATTGCCTCCGTCACTCTTCCCACTATGCTCCCATGCAGGATGTGGTGGGCTTAAAGGACTCACGGTTCACTGACGGCATGCAGCACGACGCCCAGGAATTCATGGCCTTCCTACTCGACATGCTGCATGAGGACCTCAATACTGCCACTGGCCCACATACAGTCGAACAAGTCAGTTTTTGCTATATCACCAAATGACTATAAGATGAAAACCAAAATGTTGCAGGTTCGAAACTGGTCGCTAACTAGTAGGTTGTGTCCTTGGGGTAAGGCACTTAACAGACATTACCTTAACCCAGTGGATTAGTGGGTTCTACTAAATTGAAGAAACATGTAAATCATACACAACACACTGCAATAGCCCCGGTAACCGCAAGGTGATCTGACGATTACCTGTGTGTTAACCCCCTTGGATTTCCCATTCACAGGGATAAACATGAATATCCTATGTTAAAATGCAGCCGAGGAAATGTGAGGAGGAATCTGAAGAGAAGATGGCAACGGATGCTTGGAGATCTCATGTGTCCAGAGCTGGATCTTTTATTGTGGAAAACTTCCATGGGATGTTGCAGTCTGAATTGGAATGCTTGAAGTGTAAAACGGTAATTTATTTTCACTTTTATTTTCGTAATTTATTTTCACACTTTTAATTTTATTTTAATTATGTGTTTTAATAGATGTTCTTTTTAATGCCTCTGAAATATCTATTTTTATTTAAGTAAACGTTGATGATCTTTTTATTAGGGTGTCCAATATGTGTGTAACACTTGCCATGATATAAAATGGAACACAAACTACTACAAAAATCCTTCTATTATTGCTATATTTTTTATTCAATGTACAATCAAACATTTCCACCAATTCTGTGACATTTGCTTCTCAAATTTCATTGTTTGTCTGTTGACACTTCACAATATTTAATAAACATACTTTAATAATTGTTGGCTTAAAAATTATGAAGTAAATTGACATTTCTTTATGTTTAAGCTGGCAACCCCCGGATTAAACCAAAGTGATTTTTTGAATTTCAAGATAGGATAGGATATTCATGTGTATCCTGTGAATGGGAAAACCGAGGGGTTAACACACGGTCAATGTCAGATCATCTTGCACCCACTGTCAGGTTACCGGAGCTATTGCAGTGTGTTGTATATGATAGACCCGTTCCTTCAATTTGGTAGAACCCATTAATCCGCTGGGTTCAGGCAATGTCCGTAAAGTGCCTTGCCCAAGGACACAACCGACTAGCTAGCGACCAGTTTCGCACCTGCAACCTTTTGATTAAAAGGCGACGCACTTAACCGCCAAACTAACAGACCAGACAACTTTACTTTGCATTTAGACATGATTCCCTTAAAAGCTCCATCTATTGTTGTGGCATTGTGATATGTATAACAGTGCACAATGCGGTTAATGTCAAGGGCATTGTGTCATACAACAGCCAATTACATTACTGATCGGAAACGATTAAAATGATTTTTTAAATCTTTAAAGATCGTTATACATAATTCAACTCTTCTAATTACATTTGTTTAATGCCATTTAATAACCGCACTATATTTGTTCCCTCTATCTTACAGAATTAATCAGCGACCAAATTAAAATTTTCAGAAATCCATCAAATTCGATCCATTTCTTTTCCTTCCTGTACCACTACCGAAGAAAGTACAGCCGTTTACTGTGATTTTCTTTCAAAGCAATCCAAGTCCACCTATAAAGGTATTCAATTACTACATTGCAAATTTGTGCTGTACGACAGTGGGCGCGAGGTAATCTAACGATTGCCCTTGCTTTTCCATACATGGGGATAAACATGAAATATCCTATCCTATCCTATGATGTAAATTCAACTAAATCGTTTCATTATATATGGTCCATAGTCTGAATTAAGTTTGGCATGTCAAAATTGCAACTATTCTAAACCTCACCTGCTTTGTGCATATTATTAATTGACCATTGAAATTAATCATTGCTTATTTAAAATACAAATAAATTCAAATTATAGTCGTTTTAAAGTCCAATGGAATAAATTCCCCCCCCCCCACCAAATGTAGAAGTGGCCCACTATGTTTAGCAGATAAAATGTACAAGGTATGTTTTATTCCCATGAATAGGGGAAATGCAAAGGGGTATGTTTTATTCCTGTGAATGTAAAAATGCAAGGTTATTACAGAAGAAATCGTCAAATTACCGCATAAATACCCAAGGTAGCGTTTTCACAGAAGTAGCTGTCAGATTATTTCATGTATCATATCAAATTACCTTGAGGTAGCATAAGTAACTGTCAGATTATATCACGCCCCCACTCTGTCAGATTATATCACATTCACGCCCATGATTAATTGCATTGAAACAGACCTTTAATTTTAGTACAACTGATAGATAGGTGTAGGTAAACCACCCGAGCCATGAATAATCGAACGGTATTCCTTCAGATCACGGTTCCAGTTCTGGCCGACGGACCGAAAGCAAGAGAGATGCTTACTCAAGTCGCACGCCACACTGGAACCTGCATTAACAACGTAAACACTTTTGAACTTTAGATTTATTATAAAAACGATAGCTTAAAACTGTTTTCCCACATACACTTAGCTGTCAAAGTAAAGCAAATGTCATTGTGGATAAAGTGGGTAAAGCAAGTGTCATTCCTTACTAATTTAATTTATCATAATAATTCGCATATAGGTTCGTTAATCTTTCTGTTAAAGTTATTTGTTTTAACTCTTTCACTCCCGGCCAAATGCATTAATTCAAACATGCTGTCCCGCAGTGTTTTTTACAATTTTTAGTCATTTTCAAATTAGCACAGTTTTTCTAAAGTTTATGCTATGATTTAATATTTGGTATGGTTGGAAAGATAATTTATCCCTCTTTTAAACAAGCTGCACATCTAAAATCTACCTCTAATAAAGAATATATTATGTAAACTTTAGTGAACACCACTTTTTATGCAAAGAAAATTCTGCTCGACTTTGAAAAATTTGAGGTGCACTGACAAACGAAATACTCACTTATTATTGGAATGCCCAAATGATATGAAAATTGGAATGTAGATTGTCTAATAGTTTTTGTACTCCGGAAAATTCGAACTGTATTTTTATCTTCAGTAGTTTTTTTACTATTTGTAATTGAAATTTCCCTTTTTCCTGACTATATTATAAAAAAATGAACCAAAACGCATTGAAGTTTTTAGAGTTTTTTAAAACTAAAACAGTGAAAAGTATAAAAAAAACAGTGAAGAAAGTGTAAAAAAGGCATAGAAAAGCAAACAAACACAAATACTATTTCCAATATTCTCGAATCGTATGGTATTCTTCAAAGCAGGGCACATTGCATAATGTCACCCCACAACACTCGCACCAGAAGATCGATCTTTTATATTTTCTTTGTGTAGTGTCTCTTTGGTGCATTGCCTTTTGGTTGCACACTACACAAGATTTGCGGTGATCTCCAGGCAGCCGGCTTATAAAATGATGCCCAATGAGTCGACTTGCTGGTCCTTGCTGACTAATATTCCTATGCACGTTTGTGTTTACAAGAAAACTGCAACAACACAGATAAAAGCGTTTCGTTAGTAATTTCTTCTACACAATTCCTGCAATAACATAATAAAAACACATTTCTGTAACACAAGCGTCTGCCTTTGCTCTAACCGCCAGCTTGTGCACAAGGAACTAGTCTCGTCGCCTTTTTTCTTTATCGAGCTCTCAGCAGGACGCTCTCAGCAGGCACAGCTGGGTTCATGCTTTGGTGAACACGCGCCGTACCGCCCGTGGCGAAAACGTCACCAACGCTCTCCTTTTTATCTCAACGGCACGAAATTTACAGAGAATGTAAAGAAAGACTTGCTTGACAAAAAGAGCTTCTCCGCAAGTTAACACGACTCCTATTGGCTGAGTTAGTCACGTGTAAATTCGTGTAAAATCGATAGAAATAAGAGGCGAAGCCTTGAAAAAGAAAGGCTATCACTCCTCGTATTTTTAATATTTCTTCACGATAATCACAGAGAATAAAATATAGGGTTTCCTTGATCGAATGAGCCATAGCTGAGGTCTCTACCATTACGCATTGCGGAGAAATCGTTTTTTAGATTTGCACCCATTTATGTACAGTCGGGATACCATGTTTTACCACCAACTCGCGATATATGGCGAGTTGGGAGGGAAAGAGTTAAAAGCCCAACAAGCAATTTTAAATATATGAAAACCATGAAAATACGTAATCAACAAAATACACCAATTACAATGTGACAACTGAACAAGGATATAAAAAGAATACAATGTCACAAAATAAAAAAACACATAGGGAGAGACCCAAACTAAGGCGTTACAGTATTCCTGGTCCTGGTTTGTCACCATGGACTCATCCTTACTAATGTAATGTATTATCGACTTATATTTATGAACCTGGGTGTGCTACCATAGACCTACCCCTAATAATGTGAAAAGATCATCATTCGACTTAATACCTGCTTTTACTTGCAGAACATTAGTTGGCAAACTCGAATTTGACAGCCATATGTGAATTTTTAGTATTATGAGTGCTTTAGGGGTATCTCTTATTGCACAGAGCTTGGTTTAATTTAGATTTTCACACTTGGTGTAATCTAGATATATCGTTACTTAATTTCATAGTTATCAAACTTGAAACGTTTCTACAGCGGAGAAAACAATCTTGCCTATATCTAATATAAAAAAGTGACTCTCAATGAAACATATTATCAGTTGACAAGCTGTTAACAAAATTGCTAAGGGGATAAGTAACTGATCCTTTTGGTTTGAACCCCCTTTTCATTGTTCTCCTAATACGTTTTTTCTACTCATTTTCATTTAAGATTTGATAAAGTTTAAAAATAGTTAAGGTTTTTGTCTGCTTCATAATCTTTTTGCTCTTTTCAGCTCTTGTCATACGAAGTGAGCAACTGTACCATCCAGCGTTTCTTCATACCATCATCCCCTTTAGACTGCAGTTCAAAAACAAGCACTGTACATGTGTAAGTAGATGGTTGTTCTTTTAATAGAGCAGTTACTAACTCGTATTTAACCAACAACAATTGGGCTACACTAAAAGAAGGGATGGAGGGAAACTGCTTACCAAAACTATAGAAATTAATTTTAACCCTTCCGTAAAAACTAATCTCAACCCTACAACTAATCCCAACTCTAACACCATGTTCAAAAGTGACTATAATGCCCTAATATTCATTTTAGTGTATAGTTTTCCTCCTTCCCGCTTTTCCTCCTTTTAGTTTGCCCCCAACAATTCAGTTCAAATAACAAATCATAAATCCAAACTTCAAAATCTCCATTTCCCTATGAACCTGCAACAATGTATCTTTAAATATTAATTATGATGTCATAATGGTAATTGTTGCATTTGAATTTGTCAGATGCCGCCTTAATATTCTCATTGTTTTCCAACTATAATCAAAGATAATTATAAATACATTTTTAATGATTTTTTTCCTAAAAGAAACAGTGTAGATCCTACATTTGATAAAATATACATGTTAGTATGGTTAGGAATATTATTACAGGGCCAAAAATCCATTAAATTTTGGGCGAGTAAGAATTTACTCGTGTTTGGAAGCTCATGCGAGTAATGCGAGTAAAGCGTCACATGAGTAACGGGAGTAAACATGGCTTATGTGATTTGTATGACGTAACAACTGTTTAAATCTGGTATTACAACATACATTATGATGTAAGTATTATAGACTCCAGTATTTATACGCGTCATGTGTGTAATAAAAAGGTTATACTCCAGTTGAATAGAACACAGTTGCAGTAAAAATTAATTAGTTTTTTATATGCGGGAGTAAATTCTTACTCGCACAGTGTGCGTCATGCGAGTAAGCACGCGAGTATCACTGCACATTGCGCCCCTAATGCACATTGCGCCCCTAATGCACATTGCGCCCCTAATGCACATTGCTCCCCTAATGCACATTGCTCCCCTAATGCACATTGCTCCCCTAATGCACATTGCTCCCCTAATGCACATTGCTCCCCTAATGCACTTTGCTGTCAGTCGTACCTCTAACCGACCGGACAGAAATGCCAGACGAACATTTCAAATAAGGCGGAATGCTCATTGGTTTTGGGCTGATACTTTTCCCCACCAAGATAAAAGTGTATAAACCACACTCGGTGCCCAATATAACGTGATCCACAGCCAGGAGGTGATGTCCCATGAAGAGATTGGGGAACCGGTTTACCAGATCATCTGCAAGCAGTGGAAGTCAGTGCCCGACATCCGCCAACAGTGCGTCATGTGCAATCGGAAGCCCGACGACACGTTCGAACTCAAACGATGCATGAACTGCCTTGCTGTGGCTTACTGTAACAGGTGGGAGGATTAAGTAGTTAGATTTTCAGTGTGTATAGCTTCTTTGATATGGAGGTAGTTGAGCTCCTTAGAGATTCGTCAAGGAATCACGATTATGATACTGTCCATTTGATGCCTGATATTGTGATAATTATCCGGTATTTTATTTTTATTGATTATTTAAATAAAAAAACTAATTTAAATTTAAAAACATTCAAAGCACTTAGTGTAAGTTCTATTTTTTTTAAAATAAAATTAATATTATTGTGTTATCAAGCTGCTTTCCAAATTATCTCGCAAAACGTTTTTTGGGCTTCACACTTTCTGCTAGGTAGTAGCTATATCTTTAACTTCAGTGGGTAAAATCAGTGGCGCAACAAGCTGTTTAAAAAGGTGTCTGTCAGTAGGAGGTCGAAATCTTCAGTTAACACTGTCAAGCTCATCAACACTATCGCAGATCTAACCATCACCGTGGGTGGTTAATGCCCAAGACGTTCAAAAAATGTCGAACAATTGAGTTGGAAATTTAAACGTTCTTAAACACTGAATTATAGTAGAAATAAATCCTGTAAATGTCAGCTTCTATTAGTTCTATATCTCCTAGTCTGTCATTTGTTTAGGTAACTTAATGTTTTTATCGTTACCAAGGCATTTACATACATAAAATCACCACACAGATTTTTAGTAATGACACCAACTATTTCTAAAATTTGACAAGTTAAATCATCATTCTGCCACAAGCAGCACATAGGAAATAAACACTGTCTATAGATGGAGTTACAACATTTGGCGACATTTTTAACAGCTTTCGAGATAATTAAATTGAAACTTTAAATAACCCTGATGTTCAGGGATTTTACAGGATTGATCACTTAAGTTTTAGAAATATATATTTCATCTACCGACATTACCAGTTTCGTTACAGTACAATATTATGGGCATGTCCACAATAGTGCCAGGAATGTGAATATATTGGTTGTTACTTAGGATAGATCCCATGATCTATAAAATTACTCACCACATTTGTTCTATTGAATCCAGTCACGTTTTATAACCCTGTTGACAGCTCACAATTACATTCTTTTTAAACTTTACCTTATTTTTAACTTGACTTTATACGGGATAGTTTTATCGATGTTTTTGTACTTTGCATAAAATGACAATGAATATATAGAAGAAACGTATTATTCGGTGACAAAGGCCAATTTTAAAAAATGTAAAAAAAAATATTACTTTAATAGCTTAAACAGAAAGGAGGACGAAATTAAAATACAGTAGATGCCGCTTAATGTAATCACGGATAATGTTATCAATCTTTTATTTAAATATTTCGTTTACAGTTGTATTGTATTTAAATTTATTTTTGCGACACCTATTGAACGATAAAATGGCAATTTTAATTTTTTCGGTTAATGTTATCAATCGGTTATTGTTATCATTTTTGGTGTTAACAAATGTGATCACATTAAGCGGCATCCACTGTACAGTACAATGTATTTATTCACAGAAATTGCCAGAAAGACCACTGGTTAAAACATCGGGTGGTTTGCCGCAGACGACTACAGCTTGTCGGTCAGCCTTTCGTAATGTGTATAACAGAGTCATCTGCTACCTATACCAATGTAAAAGCACTTGCATTCGAATGGTCCAAGTAAGAAAACAAAGTTTTTTTTCTAGTGTTGAATCCCTTAAAAAAAACAGTATTGCCAACAAAGTCCATCCACAGTTTTTAGCTGTAACTTATGAATCTTGTGAAAACTGTGTTTTTTATTGTATGTTCACTCAATTTCAAAATGCACAAAGGACTTCTGTTTAATCAACTATTTTAATTAATCCTTATTTTAAGCTCATGGTAAACCTTACGCGAATGCATTAAGTAGTTAAAAACTGACTTAAACTGACATTACGTATTGGTTTATTGTTGACCGTTTTTAAACATAAAGTTTTGTTTTCCTTTTTATTTACAAAATTCTTTTAGTTAATCTTTATTTTAAGCTTATGGCAAACGTTACGAAAATGCATTAAATTGTTAAAAACTGACATTACGTATTGGTTTATTGTTGAACCGTTTTCAAACAAAGTTTTATTTTTATTTACAGACTGACAACCGAGTTTCAAATAACTTCTTCTGCTGAGGATGTTAGTGGAGCAGATGAACAGATTTCAGGTAGGGTGTAGTATGAGACACTAGGGCTTTATATCTCTAGGTGGAAGAATTCATTAAAACAAGTATTTATTGGAAGGCGGCCACCGTTAGGTTAACGTTGCTATTGGAGTGGGTTGTATAAGATAGGATAGGATATTCATGTTTATCCTTGTTAATGGAAAAACCAAGGAGGTTAACACACGAGCAATCGTCAGATCACCTCGGGTTACCGGAGCTATTGCAGTGTGTTACGTGTAAGCGACCAGTTTCGAACCTTTCGGTTGAAAGGCGTCGCACTTACCACCAGACTAACTGGCGGACGAAAATATAAAAATTGATTTTTGGTTCATACAACTTACAATTTCGTATAATCCACTGGTTTCAGGCAACCTTACGTACCCTACTTAAGAACAACCGACGAACAAGCCGTTGATTTTAATTTTTAATAGCACCTACTTATAATCTGACAGTCTGATGCACCACCACTTAGCCTTTGTACCACTGAGATAGCGAAATATATGTTTTGCTCATTTTAGGTTTTATAACATCTTAAACAATTTTTTTGCCAGAAATTCCATTTGAGCTAAAGTTATCAGGGTGGAAAGATAACGGCACCGAAAATTACCCGGTGCTTGAAGATAAAGGTGATTTGATTAACATAAATGCCTTATATTACCTTTTTGGTTTCCTGTATGACCCGTTGGTACCTACATTGAATACCTTGTACCTTCAGTGAAGTTGGCATAGCTTTAACAATTGTGTTTATTTTTTTTATACTTTAATTAGTTCAAAAAAGTTTAAATCATCTAAAAAAAGAGGCGAAATATTGAAAAAAAAAACTTGTTATTTTTCAATCGTTTTGTTTAAATTTACTTTACCTACCTTGTTTGATAAAACAACAAATGGTACAATCGTTTGAATACCTTGTACCCTCAGTCAAGTTGGCATAGCTTTAACGATTGTGTTTATTTTTTTTATACTTTAATCAGTTTAAAAAAGTTTAATTCATCTAAAAAAAGAGGCGAAATATTAAAAAAACAACTTGTTATTTTTCAATCGTTTTGTTTAAATTTCTCAGGTGACATTCCTTTGAACTTTTTGAAGGATCTGTTCATTTCATTAGTTTGGCAAAATAAAAAATCGATTGCAAAGTCTGTGACGGTGTCGAACAAACCACTGGTATGTATGGTTTAAATTGAATATTTATGATAAAGAACGAAACGCTTTTGTGGGCAACAAGAAAAAAAGAAAAATAAATATTAAAAAAACGAAACGATCCTAATTTCCATCTCAGTTTAGTGACCATTATTCTAATATTTCCCCTAATGGCCTAACTTTTCTTCTGTTGTTCAGTTTCCCTCATACTTTTGCCCTCTTATTTTATTTCAAGCCAATTTATGTTAAGATTGTCTCTGTTAGGAATGTCTCAATCATATACAGCACACTGCAATAGCTGCATTAACACCACTGTGGGTCGGGAGTTAGTTAACAAAAATATTAGGAAAACAAAAGTAAAATTAAACTGTGTTATAATTGCTAATGTTGTCCAGTCCATCGGGATAAAATGAATATATTATCCTGAGATTTTAGATTTTTAATTTGATATATACCAGAAATCGCATGGTTTAAGATAGGATTACCTATTTTCAGGACTTCAGTCAGCCAAGCCGATGTGTCGACTTGATGGAAAAGTCATCTAAACATGACCTTCATAAATGCCTTGATCTTTTCATCGAACCGGAAGTCCTTTCTCAGGATGAAGCTTGGTAATTACAAGATATAGTTGGAACCTTATGACTGTGTGGTCTTACCTTATGACTGTGTGGTCTTACCTTATTACTGTGTGGTCTTATCTTATGACTGTGTGGTCTTACCTTATTACTATGTGGTCTTACCTTATGACTGTGTGGTCTTACCTTATGACTGTGGTTTTACCTTATGACTGTGGTTTTACCTTATGACTGTGTGGTCTTACCTTATGACTGTGTGGTCTTACCTTATTACTGTGTGGTCTTATCTTATGACTGTGTGGTCTTACCTTATTACTATGTGGTCTTACCTTATGACTGTGTGGTCTTACCTTATGACTGTGGTTTTACCTTATGACTGTGGTTTTACCTTATGACTGTGTGGTCTTACCTTATGACTGTGTGGTTTTACCTTATGACTGTGGGGTCTTACCTTATGACTGTGGGGTCTTACCTTATGGCTGTGTGGTCTTACCTTATGACTGTGTAGTCTTACCTTATGACTGTGTGGTCTTACCTTATGACTGTGTAGTCTTACCTTATGACTGTGTGGTCTTACCTTATGACTGTGGGGTCTTACCTTATGACTGTGGTTTTACCTTATGACTGTGGTCTTACCTTATGACTGTGTGGTTTTACCTTATGACTGTGTAGTCTTACCTTATGACTGTGTGGTCTTACCTTATGACTGTGTAGTCTTACCTTATGACTGTGTGGTCTTACCTTATGACTGTGTGGTCTTACCTTATGACTGTGGGGTCTTACCTTATGAGCTGTGTGGTCTTCACCTTATGACTGTGGTTTTACCTTATGAGCTGTGTAGTCTTACCTTATGACTGTGTGGTCTTACCTTATGACTGTGGTTTTACCTTATGACTGTGTGGTCTTACCTTATGACTGTGTGGTCTTACCTTATGACTGTGTGGTTTTACCTTATGACTGTGGGGTCTTACCTTATGACTGTGGTTTTACCTTATGACTGTGGTCTTACCTTATGACTGTGTGGTTTTACCTTATGACTGTGTGGTCTTACCTTATGACTGTGGGGTCTTACCTTATGACTGTGTGGTTTTACCTTATGACTGTGGGGTCTTACCTTATGGCTGTGTGGTCTTACCTTATGACTGTGTAGTCTTACCTTATGACTGTGTGGTCTTACCTTATGACTGTGTGGTTTTACCTTATGACTGTGGGGTCTTACCTTATGGCTGTGTGGTTTTACCTTATGACTGTGTGGTCTTACCTTATGACTGTGTGGTCTTACCTTATGACTGTGGGGTCTTACCTTATGACTGTGGGGTCTTACCTTATGACTGTGGTTTTACCTTATGACTGTGTAGTCTTACCTTATGACTGTGTGGTCTTACCTTATGACTGTGGTTTTACCTTATGACTGTGGTCTTACCTTATGACTGTGTGGTTTTACCTTATGACTGTGTGGTCTTACCTTATGACTGTGTGGTCTTACCTTATGACTGTGTGGTTTTACCTTATGACTGTGGGGTCTTACCTTATGGCTGTGTGGTCTTACCTTATGACTGTGTAGTCTTACCTTATGACTGTGTGGTCTTACCTTATGACTGTGTGGTCTTATCTTATGACTGTGTGGTCTTACCTTATGACTGTGTGGTCTTATCTTATGACTGTGTGGTCTTATCTTATGACTGTGTGGTCTTACCTTATGACTGTGTGGTCTTACTTTATGACTGTGTGGTCTTATCTTATGACTGTGTGGTCTTACTTTATGACTGTGTGGTCTTACCTTATGACTGTGTGGTCTTATCTTATGACTGTGTGGTCAGCAAATTAAACCTTTTTTATTCTACACCACTTTATTAGTTTTATAAGTTTTGTTGAGGTGAATTGATTTAATTGGTGTGGTCTAAGGGCTGGTGCGTTTTAATGGTTATTCGGTTACCATTTTAGGCATTTATCTTTTGTGAGCGCTGAATATTAACTTGCATTTATAAGATTACATTAGATGGATTTTTTAATGCAACTTTCTCACTTATTGTCTTCTCATTACTTTTTTTAACTAACTTACTTTTTTTAGTTTTATTTTATTAATCTGTTTTTTTTCAAGAATGTGCTCTAATACTTAACATAATTTTGTCAACAACTGGGTTTTTCCCAGCATTAGAAAAATCTCTTATTTTAAATAGCCCTTTATGTAAGCACGTTTACTTCTACCAATGTAAGTTAACCAACAGTGGCCTTAATATAACATGTGATTTCTGTACCAGGTATTGCCCGAAATGTAAAAAGCACATGCAAGCTGTGAAGAAGATGTCTTTGTGGGACTTGCCAGATGTATTGATTGTCCAGTTAAAACGGTTTTCATTCAAGAATTACCTGTGGAGAGATAAAATCAGTATGTTCATCGACATGCCTGTCAAGTAAGGATTTTAGGATCTTTGGTTTCAAATGAATTCATAAAGACTCACAAATTCTTATATTTTGAAAAAATGTAAACGGATATCTCAGTGTAAATGTCCCTAACTACCTCTTTCTTTTTATCAAACTTGAAGGTTTTTTATTATATTTTCATCAATTTTTTTTAAAAAATTTGTTCTGTTTTCTTAACGAATTACATAAGTTTCTATTTGATTTGAACAATTGCCAGTATGATAGCATATAAAGAGTAATTGGGTGTTTTATTATAAAAGCACGATTTCGCAGGTAATGGCAGTCTTCTCGTAGCCCACAGCATAAAAAAGTTTAAAATTTTCCTGCGAATATATAACTTGAAGAAATTTTGAACATAAGTATCGCCAAAGAAATAGTTCCATATAAATAAGGGACGATGTACGCAAAGGCACAAAGCAAAAATAATAATGTTTACAACAAGATGATATTAACTGTACCTTTTGTACTAATACTCCAACATCTACCTTTTTATCGCAGAAATTTAGACATGTCGACGTACTGTAACAACCCACGGAAAACCAAGTCGATGTCGTATGATTTATTCGCCGTCATAAACCACCACGGAGGGATACTGGGTGGACATTATACAACCGACGTCAGGTTACCTGACATTCAGGACACCACCTCCAGTATTGTAGGTGTGTTGACTTTTTTTTTTATTATTCCAGGGTAAGCCATATTTTACAGTGCTTCACTTTTAGTGTGTTGCACATTTTTGTGTTTATCACATTTCCAGAACAACCCACCAACAGTTCACCACATTTCATATTGTCCCACATATTAGTATGCTGCACATATTATTGTAATCCGTATTTTACAGTGCCCCCTTACCTTACACTATGCGTCATGTTTCCCAATTTTAAATGACAAAGTTTACAACCGGCCACATTTAAAGGATGTAACACAACTATAAGTCACATTTTTAAAAGGCGACAAGCACTTTTAGAGTTTGTGTTCACTAGTTGCACGAAAGAACATTCATGTTTATCCCCGTGAATGGGAAAACCAAGGGGGTTAACACACAGGCAATTATCAGATCACCTCGCGACCACCGTCGGGTTACCAGAGCTATTGCAGTGTGTTGTATAATTAAGACATATCCACAATTTGGTAGAACCCATTAATGTGCTGGGGTCAGGAAATGTCCATTAAGTGCCTTGCCCAAGGGCAAAACCTTCTAGTTAGCCACCATTTTCGAACTTGCAACCTTTCGGCTAAAAGAACATAATTAAACCGACCAGTTATTTAACCATGTTCTCACAGATTGGCGTACATGTGATGACAGTCGAGTGACGAAGCTGAATCGCAAGATAGTTACTGAAGCTGCGTATGTTATGTTTTACCTCAGGAGATCGTCCAAAAGTGTATGTAGTTTGTTCGTTCACGATCTATTGTATCTTCCATCCGTATTTGTAGTTCTATGTGAGCACAACTTTCTCTATGATTCCACTGAAATTAAGGCTTTTTGTGTTGCTGATTATGTGTCCAAATTACTGAAATGTCATTTGTGGTGTTATGAATCATGGTTGGAAAGTTACAGGTAACGGACATAAGGCTGAATTGGTAGTGTCAGGTAATCAGTCGGAAGGTTGCTTGATTGAAACTGAACACTAGCTGCTGATAACTTGTTTAACAGCACTTCCCATTTGTGTAAAACCTAAAATTACTGTCTATTTTCTAGACTTTTCACTGTATCATGTGCAAGACACGGAAATAGCCATGTTTACTGTCCTGTTACGTCCTTCATATGGTATTCTAAACAATTCCCAAGTTTTACCTAAGTATTTGACCTCTAGGGATATAAAAGTATTCTTACCTTACTACATTCAAAGTTCTGTGTAAAAAACGCTTTAAATGTTTAATTCATCATTTTAAAATTGATGTTTTTTTGCATGATCGTCAGACATCCAGTTGTACCAATATACCGCAGCATATCAAATCAGGTTTGTAATTTGCGTTTATTTGCTCCAATCAATCAAACTGCATGGCTTGGTAATATCTGTGAATGTCATAAAAGATTTATATACAGTTTAGTTTCCACAAGTTATGGATTTTCTTTTTAATTGCATGTTTTTTTGTAAACCAGAAGGACAGTTGTGCGTTGATATAAAAATCCAGAGTTGCCCAATCCCTTGCCAGCCAAAACACTTTGCCTAGTAATATAGATACCAAAACAACCCAATATATTTCAGTGGGTAGACAAAGAAAATTCAACGGTGCCTGAAAACCCCGTTTAAGTGTGTTCCTGGTAATATGCACGGTTTGACAGGCTTAGTGGATACAGATATAAATCGGTTACAACCAGTGATGGGACTAAAGAGGTTCGCATGGGTTCGGTCGAAACCGTTCTTGGAACGTCGGTATAATTACCGATTGGATTCTTGCTTTTTTACAGACATACATTTTTAGAGAACCTGTTGTTAGTTAGTACAATACACAGGGGGAACCTGTTCTTTAAATTTTGAATCCCATCACTGGTTACAACATACCCTTGTTACAAAATTAACAACATAAGTTTTGTGGTTTATCTCTCAGATTCAGTGACGGTAGCATCCGATCAAGTTGCTGCTGCATCTTCGGAGCTTAATAATGCAACCACTGTAAATACCGAGCAAGATTCGATCCCTCCATCCGACCGGGATGAAAGTATCAACTCTTCCGCTAAAAACCAGCAACAAAGTAAGATGAAAGATGTGAGCAGAAGTGATCAAAACTCGACGAAAGAAGAGAATCCGGCAAAAAAGGGAGACAAAATGTTCTCTCCTCTTTCCCCCGTCAGTAGCTCCGCTGAGAAACTATCGAAAATGCATCTCGACAAAGTCAACTCACAAACAGAATTAGTTGACGACTCAATGGAAATATCTAAACAAGAGATATCAGACAAGGTTATTGTGATATTTATTATGAATATTTGTAGTTTACTACTTGAAAAAATCGTGGTATACATAGGATAGGATATTCATGTTTATCGCAGTTAATGGGAACATCAAGGGGGTTAACACACGCCCACCGTCGGGTTACCGAAGCTATTGCAGTGTGTTATGTATAATTGAGACATTCCTTTAATTTGGTAAAACCCATTAATCCGCTGGGTACAGGCAATGTCCGTTAAAGTGCGTTGCCCAAATACACAGCTGACTAGCTAGCAACCAGTTTTGAATCTGCAACCTTTCAGCTGACCACTAGACTAATCTGTCGGACGTATCTACTTGAGTGTTATTCATTTCAGGTAACAAGTGGAAGTCCTTCTGAAATTTCAGGTAAGAGACGATAATATTTTGTGCTGTTTATAATATCATGGTTAATCCACTAAAGCGTATCTGATTGTAACAGTATGGGCATCATTTCTACCTGAAAACTTTCTTAAAAATACGCTAAAATTATATCTTTAATATTTACTCATCAATGTTATTGGGAATCTAATTTAAAATATTGTTTGTCACGCTAGCTAATTATTTATCGGGCATGGTATAAAACATTAAAATCATATATTTTGATAAAATTTAGTCATCCCTTATACCATATTATTCTACGTAATCTATCATTCAGATGTTGCAGAAAAATCTGCTGGTGAAACATTGAAACTACCTTACACAGATATGGATGCGATTGATTGAATTTAAAAATGTGCCTAATGCCAGTGTTGTTTGTACCTTGTAGTATTGAATTTTAAACCGCTTTTTAACACTCGAAAAAGTCTTAAAATATGTGATTTCCAATGTTGCTGTGTTCTTTTCTCACTGTGCACTGTGTACATACAACATAATGCTTTTTTACCTGTAAGCGGTCAGTACATGAAAGCCTTGAGAAATTGGAAAGTTCCATCTTAATTCATTCCATCTTTATTAGATAAGCAACCTTGTAAGATATTATGGTACAAACCATATATTACTAAATAAAATTGACACCCCCAAACAATAATTTAGTGCCATTAGAAATGGGATAAAACCTGTACGATATACGCATATTAGTCAGAATGGAATAAAGTAAGCCACGATAAAAGACTAGGGAAAAACCATATACTACTAAAATTGACACCCTCGAACAATAATTTAGTGGCATTAGAAAAAGGAAAAAAAGGTGATATACTCAAAAGTAAGCCACATTAAAAGACTTAGGACATTATGGTACAAACCTATACTACTAAATAAAATTGGCACCTTTAAACAATAATTTAGTGGCATTAGAAAAGGAAAAAAATGCTGTATGATATACGTATATTAGTCGGGCTAGGACATTATTAAACTTCAGTGGCACTAGAAAGGGAAAAAAATTTTGTACGATATACGCATATTAGTCACGAAACCGAGTTCATGAATTTTGGTTGTTCAGTTCCTCGAAGCAACAGAACTTCAGAATCCAACTTGATGTTGTTCTTCGTACGCAGCATCGAACATCTTCCCCAGGTTTTCTGGTTCCCACATCCTCTGCATAACAGAAATCCATGTGATCAATGACAGTTTATATGACTTTATCCCCGTAAATAGGGAATCAGATTTGCTACAGGTATGCACACTGTATGTAAACATTCAACCTATGACTGGTTAGTCTGGCGGTTTAGTGCGAAGCCTTTCAACTGAAAGGTTGCAGGTTCTTAACTGGTCGCTAGCTTGTCAGCTGTGTCCTTGGGCAAGGCACTTAACGGAAATTAATGGGTTCTACCAAATTGAAGGAACGTGTGAATCATACACAACACATTGCAATAGCCCCGGTAACTCGAAGGTGGTGCAAGGTGATCTGAAGGTGATCTAACGATTGCCTGTGTGTTAACATCCTTGGTTTTCCCATTCACGGGGATAAACATGAAAATCCTAACCTAACCTGATGGTTGGGATCACGTAATTCGACTGTTAAAAGTGTAATAATGCTTCCTTACAGATTCACAAGGTAATATCGTTTTTTTTCAATTTTTTTGATATACATACATATCATATTAATATTGGCTTTTTGTTGTAACTAACCTGCATGCAGTTGTCGGGTAAGGTTCCCAAGTCGTGGTGCGCTGTTTACACTTTGTGCACTCAAAAAACTTCTTTTTGCAAGTTTGCCAGGCTAGTTTGTGATGCTGTAACTTACAGCGCTCGTGTGGGGCCCAGAAGGTATAGGCACACTCCTCACAAGTTACCACCTGTAAAAAGGCGTTTATCAGAAAATTGAAAATTTATAGCCATTATTGAAAGTTGTCTAAAGGATATTTATGAATTGATAAAAAAAAATGCTAATAGTTTGATAAGCGGTAGTTGCTACTTTTTATGTGTAAATAAAGTACATTTTTCAGGATGAAATTGGGGTTACTGTAATAAATTCTGAAAGTAGAGCAGTGGCCATGTTTTTGACGATAACAGTAATAAATAATCCAAACCACAGATTGCTCTGAAACTTATCCGAAAATAACTGTAAATCCTTGAAATATAACCATCTCATTATTTAGTATCTTGCCCATGGTTACATGCAGCTAGAAAAATGTGTGAGGAAAATCGAAAAGTTGTCTCCAAACCTTGCTTGTCACTTCGTAAGTTTCAGCCATTTTCTCCTGCAGCATTTCCTTTTGGACGAGTGGCTTGAAATATTGTTCTTGTTTTTCCATCTCAGCCTGAAAGGTAAAAAAATGCAGACAGTATGAGTGTTTTTCTGTAAAGCAGGGATGGGTAAAATATGGCTTTTATCCAGCCCATAGACTGTATGTCACCATACCCTGTAATGTGCATGGGCAAAATACAGCCCACCAAGAACTTTATTTTCCCACATCTGGCCCGCCGACTATAAAAGAGACCGGACCTGCTGTAAAGACTGAAGGAAGAATAGCATAGGATATACAATTTTCATGTTTATCCATGGGGATTAATGTGCTACCATCCTATATGAGATAACTGGCCAGACTAAAATCATCTAAATAAAAGACAAGATGCCTGTTTTACCTTGCCAGTGATGTCAAAGACAAGCACATTGTAACAAAACCTGGTCACGTAGTGCGATAGTTTACACACAGCGGGCATTACAGTTCTGGTTTCAATACCTGACCCAGACACAATTTTAAAACGATTTGTTTATAAATAAGCCACTTATCAGTAGTGTGTCAATTTAGACATATGTCTTTTAAATTACAGTAATTTTTAAATATTGATCACATAATAATAGCTTCAGTAACCTGACAATATGTGCAAAAAATTTGACAACGATTGCCTGCAAAACACTTGCGTTTTTCCATTCATGGCGACAATTTTCCACCAGAAGCATAAGTACTCACAATATCGAGTTCTGTGGTGTGCGTTGATCTTGCTTTTAATATTTTTTCAAATTCCTCTTTGCTCATTTGGCTTCCACCAAAAGCTAAAAAATCCGTGTTAAATTGTTAACAAGAATACCTGTCAAACTAAAACAAAAACTGTATTAAGGCATAATGCAAAAACTTGTGTATCGTGATTATCAATGTTTAGACTTATACAAATTAACTTATTGTATTCAGAAAAAGAAAATTAAGTCTTAAATAGAACAGTGTTTTAAATCCCAGTTGTTTAATGACCGGTAAAACAAAATTATAGCACGAATACAACAATAAAAATTAAAAAAAGCCAACCCCCTTAGCCTTAGCCAATTAATAAAGTTAAAAGTTTTTAATAAAGTATGATTGTTAGTCCTTTAGCACTTTGTGCTAATGACAAAAAATAGGCAAAATTTTTTAAATGGGTTGTTTTTTATTTGAAAATTTATTATTCTTTATATTCATTATTCAGGTCACGTCATAGTTGAACCATTTACATCACAAATAATTTGTCAATGGCTCCTTTTTTGGTAACGGACAGAGCATTTCAATCAATTATAAAACAGACCAGAAAAATTTAAAGAAAGTGCGATTAGACACTGCGTATGCAGTTTTGTTGATTTTCGTTGGCCCTTGGATATGATCATTTTGACTCTTTGAAATTATGCATCATTTTTTAACTTTATGTGCAGAGCTACAATAGAAACATTAAACATTTTAGATTTATTTAAACAGATCTGAACTTAATTTGGGAAGCAAAAGAAAGCATGTCTCTAGTTATTGAAAATCAGTGATGGGATTCAAGAGGTTCGCATGGGTTCGGTCAAATCTGTTCTTGGAACGTCGGGATAATCACCGATCCGATTCTTGCTTTTTTACAGACATTAAACCTTTTAGGAAACTTGTTGTTAGTAAGTACAATACAAAAGAGAACCTGTTCTTAACATTTTAAATCCCATCACTGTTTCAAATCCATCAAAAATTACCTTCTAGTAAAGAACTTTGCTCTTCAGAGTTCAAATTCTCTTTCCCTTCCTTCGAATTGACCTTAGTTTTATTTAATTCAGGACGGTTTAACACGACTTTATCGTTCACTTTTTCCAGTAATTTTTTAGAGCGGTCAGATTTTTTTACGGAGATTTCATTTGGATTTTGTGCTGCAATGGAAACTTTTCCACTCTCTGATTTTAACTTGGCAATTGCCTTTCTCTGTAAAAAGTAAAAAATAGGATAATATCATATATAGGGTACAGGTGCTTATTACCAGAATGAGAAAACAAAGAAGTAGGAACAGAGGATAACAATGACAATTGTTAGATTGCCACGTGCCCATAGCCAGGTTGTCATATAGCTCTGTACATCACAATGGAATAATTACAATCGCTTCAGTACAACTTACTAAGTCACTGGTTTCAAGCAGGACATGTTACAGGATTTGCCCAGACACAACGGTGTTGTCTATTTATTGGTATTTATGACGTAATTACTCGATTTACTGATTTTAGGTTAATCATGTGACTTTGTTGTTGTTCTCTATGATCTTGGGCCCAATGTGGCTTGCCCGTATATATTCGATAATAGTTTTTTAGTGTTACTTTATTTCTACACCCAATAAACTGCTGAATATACAACATTCGGTAACTCAACAGCAGTACAAGGAAGATGGCTGCTGTTACATAAACCTGTTTAAAATAAACTAAAGTAGATGTTTTTAAGGTCTTTTTCACCACTGGGCATGATAAATAAATCAGAATACGATTGTAATAAAACTGCTTACCTTTCTTAGCTCAGCTAAGGTCGGTAATTTGGATGAGTAACTTTTCGAAGGCCACTCCACATTAAGTTCAATATCTTTGTCCAACCCCCCACCAAGTTTTGGCAGTTTGCTTCCCACTAGCGCCTGTGTTGCAGTAGACAATGACATGGGATTTTGTCCATCTGCTTCGTTTTGTCTGTAAAACAACAGTAACGGAAAATGGATGAATGGTGAAATTAAATTTTTTTTAGAAGAGTCCGCACTTTTACAGGGAAAGAAGGAAAATGCACTCGAATAATAGACCTTTCACACTTACTGAAAGCCTAGTATAAATTCCAGAACTTATTTAATCACATAAAAAGATATATATATACATATATATATATAGTTTCCCTATCGCTAATTGTTTCCTGTACTTAACATTAATACTTAAGGATGGGTTCCTATACAGGTTCCACACAGCGAACAATTGATTTGTCTCTTGCACTGTTTGCTAGCATATAATTAGTAAAGAAACAAAACACCCATCTGTTTGCATGCTTGTGGACCCAACATATTTCCCCCAATTACCCATTCTGTTTGGCTTGTTTTCTGTTGAGAGCCGCCTGTCGTTTTGCCTTGATCAGCTCTTCAGTGCATTTCCTAATCTCATCGGCTGATACGAATTGCCGGGGCACAGGAGTCGGCTGCTTGATGGGTGTTCGATTGGTTGGACGGGCAAGCTCAATGGCCACCATCTGGTGAAACCATATTGTCACGTACTGCATTGCCTGAACCCAATGGATTGATGGGTTTTACTGAATTAAAGAAATTTCTATGTCATGCACTACACATTGCAATAGTTCAGGTAACCCGACTGTGGTAATCTGATGATTAATCATATGTTAACAACCCTTGCGTTTTCCATTCATGAGTATAAAATTTAATTTTAGAGGATAAAATTTATAAATAGACTTTAAATTTTAAATTAGAATGATATCAATAAAACTCATTTTGTTTCACTATGAGCACTTAATTTCGAACTAAAAAAATGACAAAAAATTATAAATCAATTTCTATTTGAAAATATTTTGAATTTTGATTCTGGAATCGACATTTATACCTTTTTTTTCACACACAAATGCAAAAGAAACTAAGAAATATATGACACAAACACACAATCCAATAATATTAATAGAATGAATACTTGTATTTATTCCCAATACTCATGCGATTTTCCATTTACACGAATAAAACATAAATATTCTAAATATAATCTGCCTTCTGCGTACATGTATGAACATCAAACCAGTTTAGTTTAGTTTATTTTTTGTTTCCACGATAAAAACCTTAAGCTGGACCTTTGATAAAAATTTAAAAAACGGAAAAAAAACGGCAAAATGACAGTCGTTAGAACGTCTAAAAACCAATAAATTATAAAGTTACGGTATAATAAGACGTGGCCGCTAAACCCACATAAAAAAATAAATTTTATAAAAAATTACACTACAAAAATTAATAAAATAAAAATGAAAAAATAAATGTTTATAAAAAACGACACTACCATACAATTTACCCCACTTCCTACCTTTTTTCTTTCTTGCATTGCTTGCTTCTGTTGGCGAAGAAACTCGGCAGGGGATGCAGGGGTCTTGGGTTTTTCCGTTTCTTTTTCGATTTTCTCGTTTTTCTTCCGCTGAAGGTGGTTGAGGAACTGACGGGAGCCAGCGATGTTAT
This sequence comes from Ciona savignyi, assembly GCA_000149265.1. Lineage (NCBI taxonomy): Eukaryota > Metazoa > Chordata > Ascidiacea > Phlebobranchia > Cionidae > Ciona > Ciona savignyi. The sequence continues at coordinate 259,377 of CH003241.1, read as the reverse complement.
CTCCCGATGACAACATGGCGGCACTGCCGGATCAGCATCATGTTTGTTATCATCATAATTTAGACTTTTATTATCACTGTACCAGTAGTCCAACCGGTTTGTCTGGTGGTTTAGTGTGAAGCCTTTCAACCAAAAGGTTGCAGGTTCTGAACTGGTTGCTAGCTAGTCGGTTGTGTCCTTTGGCAAGGCTGTTTACGGACATTGCCTGAACCAAGCGGATTAGTGGGTTCTACCAAATTGAAGGAACGTGTGAATCACACACAAATCATACAGTGTTAACTGTGTTAACCCTTGGTTTTCCCATTCAAAGAATTAAGCATGAATATCCTATCCTATTCAGTAAAGTAAGCATCGTAGGAACAAAGATAGGCATTTTTTTATCGGTTTTATTAAAATCTTGCCTTGCTTGTAAAATTTAATGTTGGGAAATTCACTCTCAGGAGAATTAAAATTCTGCTTAAGTAACTTAAACATTATTATCTTATATCAATCATTATAACTACAACATGCCTGTATCATAATGTCATTTTGCACTATTGACAAAATAATGTGATTTCACTGAATAGAATAATAATTAAATACCTGTGGGCCCTGTGGCTGGGATAAAAACATGCAATTAATATTGTGGCGGTATCACACCACCTTAGTTTCACAGTGCGGTGCCAAAGCAATTACAAATTTAATCATCCTATTCAGTTCCAGTAGATAAGAACAGCATGAAAATGCCCAACTATGCAAAAAATTGGAAAATGAGTTGTATGCTTCGCTACTTAGACAGTGCTTTGATTTATATTTAATGCATGGCCAAAAACCCAA
>CH003241.1:200463-258461 GCA_000149265.1 Ciona savignyi | reverse complement strand
AGTAAGAATTCACTCGCGTGTGGAAGCTCACACGAGTAAATCGTTTACCGCGACTAACGGAAGTAAACATGGTAGTTTGTAATACGTAACTGTTTAAATCTGGTATTATAAGAATCTCACATTATGATGTTGCTGTAAGTATTATAGACTCCAGTATTCGGACGCTCCATGTGTATAATAAAATCGTTATACTCCAGTTGAATATAAAATGGTTGCGTGAAAACATTATCAAGTTTTTTATATGTGAGATAAAATTCTTATTTGCACGGCATGGATCATGCTAGTATTACTTGTGTTACTTGCACAGATTTTTGGCCCTGTTAATGACATAAATATTACTTACAACGTATCTGAACATCCAGTGATTGTTTGCTCTTCTTTTATACCGCTTATCGCTTGCATGATTTTCGACTTTTCAATTGCCTCCTTCTGTATAAACATGCAATGTTAATAACCTGTAAAATTGTAATATTTTCTGAGGAACAGAAAAGGTAACTGTGAAATGTGTTTAACTTACACCTTAATTGTAGGGTTTTTTAGAAAAAAGAAATACAGTTTATTTAGCTTATTTGCAACATACTGTTCATCTAAAGCAGATAAGGGCAAACTACGGCCAGCAGGCCAAAATCGGCCTACCAGGTCTTTTGTTATCGACATGTTACAAGACTAAATATCGATTTCACAAACTAAAACCTAAATTATTATGTCACATCTACAATAGTATGTCATTTGATGCAACAGTGCTTTTTGGTTTTAACCAGTAATGTACCATATTTTTTAGTTTAATGTATTTTATCAACAGTGACAATCTATATATGTGAGTGGCGGCTCAACCAATTGGCCCACCAGTCTAAGAATGAAATTAATTTTGCCAATGATTCAAAAGTGCCCACCCCTGATCTAAAGAAAAATCTCAACGATATACAACACACTGTAAGAACTTTGGTAGCCCCACTGTGAGAAAGAGGTATTTTAATAATTGCATGTTGATAAAACACCTATTTTCTTCCAACAATAATACCACTTCACACAAATACCCGAAAAATACACTTAATAATGAAATATGTAAAATTTATTACCATGAATAACAAATTTCAATTCACCTGCTGTGCAGTTTGAGAACTACTTGCAACAGTGCCAAAAACTTTGGTCAAGGTCATCTTGCTTTCTCTCCTACAAAATTGTGTAAAAAATGTTCAAGGATGTTCTATATTAAAAAAGGGGTAAAACAAAAAAAACAAGCTTACTTTTTCAGAGTGTGGTTGGTAGAAGGGGGAGCTGCACTGTAAACCTGACCCCCGTAGAAAAACTGGTCCCCCTTCACTTTGTTCCACAGCGTTTTCTTGTATTTGTCGGCGATTGGGGCACCGACGGAGCCTTGAAGCTCACCGCGCTTGGAACCCATCTTCTTGTACTTGGATTGCATGTGGAAGATGCAGGTTTCGCCGATGCTCCTATGTGTGGACAATTTACAATGTTGATCTGGTTCTGTTGGGCGCCCATTGTACCAATAGTTGAAAGGTTGTTTAATCGAAACCAGTGCCTAAGAAGTCAGTCTGAAGCAATAAGTAAATGTTGACCAATATGAAAAAAACTGTTAAAGACATATAAAACACACAAATGTTAAAGACATATAAAACGCACTGTAATAGCTCTAAAGCCCGGGGTAGTAATGATGTAATCTAAGAGTTATGTATAATAACGCCTGTCGTTATCCTATCCGTGGGGATAAACACAAGTCCATTATCCTAACTTTAAAGCAAGGTTTCATAAACTAACAGCATTGTTATGGTGCATAAATGTTTTTTTTTCTTTGAGTCTTTAGTACAAAACAGTCGTCGTGCAAATATACTGAGATAAAGATATGAACTTTATCTTAATATCTCCCTTATTCAAATGAGCTTACTTGTTGATAAAAGCGAGGCATTTCCCTGCAGGTTTCTTGTTACGGAATTTAGTGGCCATGCACCACCCGAGGTCAGCAGAGACGCCGATTCGCATGACTCGGTCCGCCACGTCAACCGTCAGCGCTGGTGTGTTGTCGTAACTGAAAGCACAATGTTTTACAAAGGGCGAGAACATGGCTGTGATAATTTACTTATCGTTATAAGTTTACTAATACAGTGTACATAGCTTGGTATGATGTTTTATTGCTTAAAATCGCCGAAGAGACAATTACGACATATGTGGACGTATTTGATTGCATGAAATTCGCTACTGTGGCCTCACAAATCCTGGTCCTAGGTTTTACAAATCCAAAAAACTCACAAATACTGGCCGTAGGTCAAATAACGGTTTACACATACGGATGGATGGTACTTTCAAATTAGTTTTGATTCTAGAATTAACAATTTTGAGTTAAAAGATAAGCCCAACAAAGCAAACAAGAATATCCCTAAAATTCTAAATATTATCTTTAAATAGTTTTGATACCTTTTGCCGGGTGCAGTGTCTTTTCTCGGGGGCATAATAGCTGGGTTAAGAAGCCCAATCACCGAGCCGATGGTGAACTTCTTCCACAGTTCCTCATGCACGCCGCCGAACAGAAACAAAGCCACATGCTTTGTGCAGTCGTCCAGGTCTGAGAGGTGCCAGATACTGAAGCGTTTTCCCTGAAAATTTGGCCATTTGATACACAAAAGTAATATTTGACATATTGTCAGTACTGATTGCCTATGAAGTCACTGTGTTTATATTAAAATATTTAATGATTAAATCATGACATTATTATTACATTCATTTCAATTGTTATATTGTTAATTAAGCAAAAAAGGTATAGGATAGGATATTCATGTTTATCCCGGTGAATAGGAAAACCAAGGGGGTTACCACATGGGCAATTGTCAGATCACTTTGCGCCCACCGTCAGGTTACCAGAGCTATTGCAGTGTGTTGTGTATGATAGACAAGTTCCCATTAATCTGCTGGGTTCAGGCAATAGGCCTACCGGTTTAGTGCCTTGCCCAAGGATACAACTAGCTAGCTAGCGACCAGTTTCAAATATACTAATAGTAGTGCCGAAACAGGTTTACTGAATTACACAACACATATTATTCAGATTACCTCATGTTCACTGTCGTGTTACAAATGTTATTAAAGTGTGTTTAATATAAGAATATTGCAACAGTTTTTGTTCAAACCATTAAATCAATCAGTTTAAGTACAGTTCCCTTATTTTGTTGGACACAAAACAAGGGAACTGTACTTAAAGACACAAATGGTTAGTCAGAGACTTGGTTTAAAACTGAAAACCTTGGATGGTTTCAGTCAAATGTGCAACAAATGTTAAAAAAAAGTTCAACATAAATTTTCTTACATTCTTTGCTGTCTGTGGATCCATTTGTTTTGCAACAACAGCAATTGTGACCCAATCCTTTTCTTCGCATAACTTTTGCGTCGGTCGAATTAGACTGATCTTCATGTAAAGTTTCGATTTCATTCTTTCGTTCATTTCCTCTTTCGAAACAAAGCGCTCCCTGGAAAGAAACAAGACTAATCAACAAAGTGATTTTATTTTTATGATATGAACTTATGATTTATGATTATATTTTATGATTTTTTTATGATTTATGATATTTTATGATATGAACAAAATATGTCTGGCGCCAATAGGTGTCATATATGTGTCAAATAAACTAATACAATTTACGGGCACTGACAAAATTACACAATGGCCCAAAAAGTTACTGCAAATTGTTTATTATAATAAAAATTTAAAAATTCAACCAATTTAACTAGTAAACAGAAAACTCACTTCAGTCGGATTCTGGAGAAATATTCCGTTTCAAAAATCTGCTGCCCCATAAATGGTTTTGGAATTTGCTTCGGCTTTGGTGCTGGTGCTTGTTTTAGTTTGTCGTAAAATGTAAACGAACCAACTTTACTGTTACTTGTAGATGGTGGTTGGTTTTCCGGGCTTTGGTTGTGACAGATTCTTCGTCGTTTCTGGGATGGTTCTGAAGCCATAGGCTCAGATCCCGATACCGAAATTTTTGGCTTCAAATCCGGTGGTTTTGGAGTTTCTTTATTTCTCTCTTCAGCAATTTCGGCTCCATCAATCCCAGCTCCAAATGCATCAAAGAAACTTCGTTTTTGCTCTACTGGGGCAATAGAACTCTCATCTGGGGCGTTATCTTTATTTGTGTTGTCTGCTTTACATTTCTCTCCTCCACTTGTATTCATTTTGTCCTTCAAAGCTTTCATTTTTTTCTCCAATTCCTCGTATTCATCTATAAATCAAGTAAGAACATTGATTGGTGATGTATTCAGCAAAAAATTTGGTAATTTGCACCAACCTTCCATTTTGTTACATTTTAGAAAGTAAATTTCATTAGGTTTTCATAACAGATTAGTCTAGTGCAGTGATGGCGAACCTATGGCACGCGTGCCAAAGTTGGCACGCGAGATCATAAATACTGGCACGTGACGCATTCCGAAAAAAAACGAAGCTCTTTGTGCGAAAGACAGTACCAGGAAATTAGAAGATGTACTCAAAGATGTTATAAAATAGTAAATTACATTATGGCTCGTGCACTTAATTTTCGTCAATTTCAAGCACTTCTTGGTGAAGTCAAAGCACAGTATGATTGATACCTTACTGATGTATAATAATGTCCGATGGTTGAGAAAATAGAGTGTGAGGAAATGATGAATGAAAACGCCACTAGTAACTCTAAAATAGAAATTCTGAAAGCATGGAATTCTCTGCCGATCAGTATCAAATCTATGAAATCGCTTGGAATAGCTCTTCTTACGTTGTTTAGGTCATCATATTCTTGTGAACAGCTGTTTTCGACTATGAACTTTATTAAATCAGAGAGAAGAAATAGACTTACAGATGACATGAGTAGTGCGTGTGTCACACTCAAATTCACAAAGTATGAGCCACCAATCAACAAGTTATCTGCAACTTTACAACAACAGAAATCACATTGATTTCGTAAAAACTTTATTATTCGAATCTTAAGACCCGCCTCCGGTGTCGTATAACATTTGGTCTTCCCGTAAAATTCGATCCCCCCTTTGTTACGTATGAGTGGTTGTCATGGAAAAGTCCGGAGTAATATCAGCCGAAATGTTATTTTCTTCATTTCACAAGTTTAAATGCATTTTAAGTGTTGCTTTGTTATATAAATTAAACTGCATAATTTTGCATTAGCCTACGTTTTATATTTAGTTGGATTGCAGCTAGTTAAGATCGCTTAGGTCTACATAACATTACTCAGCAATTGTATCTTGAAGGAAGACCGAATTTTGCCTGGAGGTGCCTGGAACAAAGCGATAGTAGGCCTATGGTCGTGCGTTGGCTACGCGTGATCTATTTACCACAAGTTTTGGCCGCGGTAGTTTGTGTCTAATCTAAACGTTTTTGTTTATTGAAAACTGATGTTTATGAAACGGCTGGCACGCCGGGACAGACAAATTCATTTCAGGCTGCAAATGTGGCACGCGGCCTCGAAAAGGTTCGCCATCACTGGTCTAGTGGATAGTGCGTCGCCTTTTAGCCGAAGGGTTGCAGGTTCAATTGGTCAGTAGCTAGTTAACTGAGAAGGTGTTCCAATGGTTTAGCTTTAAACCAGAGGTTAAAAGGTTGTGCGATTAAAACCAGCCGGTAATTAGTCAATTGTGTCATTGAACGGGTCACTTTATACACATAGCTTAAACTAAGTGGTTTAATGGGTTAAATAAAATTGATATAATGTTTCCAACCTAAACAACACACTGCAATATATCCGCTAACCTAAATGTGAACAGTTTTGTGATGAATATCTATTTTAAAACGAGTATCTCGAGTTTGCCTACAAGAACCTCCTTTTATTAAACAAATTTTTTGAATTGACCCATTAAAATAGTAATAGTAATTAAACATATTTTCTCTAACAATACAATATACAAAAAATGATTAGTGATGTATTCGGCAAAAATATGGTAATTTGCACCAACCTTCCATTTTCTTAAGATCTTCTGCATTAACTGATTTACTTCCCTCTTCTTCTTCATCATCAGAAATAAAACTGTTTAAAAGCGCCAATTCATCTACATCTGCGACATATACGGTGTCATTTTGCTACACAAGGCAGTTTTAACATACAGGCAACGCTAAAGAGAGGGAAAATGGGAAAGAGGGAAACTGCTCACCCAGTATGGAAAGTACGGCAGCTGCACACTCGAGTTTTTTTTCTCTGCGTCTTTGCACACTTGGCTAATTTCACACACGCTCGCGAGCTGGCAGTATAAACATCATATAATTTCCAATAAACTTGTAAACCTACCTCTGGACCTCGGGTAATTTACTTTCCGTACATTTTTAGTTACGTAGATAGATATGTTAGCTGACGGACACGAAAGATTTAGGATAGAATAATATGTTTTTTTAGATTTTGGTAAACAGTTATGAAAAGGAGATTGTGTGCACACTTGAAGTGTGCATTCTTGGACGTTTGCACACTGCACACTTAAATATTTGGCACGTGCACACTCGAGATCTCGGCGAAAATTGACGTACTTTCCATACGGGCTGCTCACCAAAACTATGAAAATTCATTTTACCCTTTGTCTAAACACTAATCTCAACCAAAGAAATAACCTTAAATCCCATGTTTAAAACTAACTCCTTAATATTTATTTTAGTGTGCAGTTTCCTGCTTCCTGCTTTCGCTCCTTTTAGTTTTCCCCCATACGTACATCTAAAGCAAAGGTAACTTACCGTTTTCCTTTTGTTTGGCTGTTTTTTCAGTCTCATGTTCATTCAGAAGCTCTGTAAGCAATTCGTCGTTATCCTCTGCATCGAACAGTGCTTCTAAATTGTCTTCAGTATCCATGATTTAGCTAACGGAAACAATAATAAAATAGTTCGAACTCACACAGTTCTATTTTTCTTTCTCAGGGGATTTTTATTTTTCGCGCCAAATCGATAACTGTAAATGCTAACTGTACGCTGGTCATAACTAAAGTCTATTATATTTTAACGTCGTTTTATTTTTTATTCTACTTTTAATAATTAACGTATATTTTACTAACATATTTATTTATGTTTATAATTTTTAAATATGCTACTTTTATGTTTGTTTACTAGAATTTAAAAACTTTCGGTAGGTGGCGAACTACAACAATAGAGTTGCTATGGACCAAACGCTATTCCTTCTATCAGCTGACGAGACAGGTTTATATATACGTTTTGTGATTTTTATATATTCTGTAGTGTAATGTCTTGCTTTTTGTCTAGAAAATAGAAAATGACGGAGACATATGCCGAGTTAAGGCAAAAAGCCGCAAATTACTACGCGGAAAATGAGGTTGCTCCGAAATTAGAAGACATTTTGAACAAAATGTTCTTTGAAAAGCCAAACGACATATACGGACGATTGGTAAGCTGACAGACAACATTTAGAACTAATTTTACTCTTAAACACAATATATATTGACCCAGTTAATCGCTTAAACGGTCAGGCTTAATCATATTTAAAATAGATTGTCGATGCAGACTTAAATTATAAGCTTTTCTGTAAAATAGACTACTAAAAACATATACATTATCACCCGTAATCCTACTGGTATATCTGGGTCTAAAATATAAAAAATGACTATAATTACAGGCCGAGTTTTTCGAGGGTTTTGCCGCAACACCAACCATCACAAGTCTCTCGGCCAAGAAGGTTCTTGATGGCTGCGGCTCCACTGGTTTGCAGTGTAGTGTGTATGCTACTGTGAAAAACCATCCCACGGTATTTTAATTAATATATTTACTGTTTTATATTTTCCCACTTTTTAAATAGGTTCACAACTTTGTTGCTTATTACCTTGGACATGCAGCCAATAGGTTGTGTGATCAAAATCCGTTTCTTTACAACTAAAGGATAGGATAGGATATTCATGTTTATTCCCATGAATGGGAAAACCAAGGGGGTTGCTCACGGGCAATCATGAGATCACCTCGTGCTCATCAATGGGTTACCGGAGCTATTGCAGTGTGTTGTGTATGATTCACACGTTTTTTAATTTGGTAGGACCCATTAATTCTTGCCTTGCCCAAGGACACAACGGACTAGCGACCAGTTCAATACCTGCAACCTGAAAGGCCTCACACTGAACCGCCAGACCAACCGGTCGACTACCATGACTTTTATTGGACATTGTTTAAACCCAGTTTAATTTAATGTGCTGAACACAATTCAAAGAAACTTCTCTATCATATGCAACACATTGTAATAGCTTTGGCACCTCAAGTGCGGCCATGTGGTATTATTAGGATAAATGTACATGATGTGCACTCTGCCTGTATTTTTCTATCTTAAGAGTTATAAATATCTTATGTCACGATCCTATAGTATGGTAAAAATGAGGTTTTGTGTAATTGTATATTTGGTTTAATTATTGCCCAATTTACTTTATAATTATGTTACATATTGATTTTGTTTCAGTTACTCTCAACAACTGAAATGTCACTTGAAAAAGAATTAACAATGCTGCCTTTCCAACAGCAATTCGTTTCAGGTACGCTATGTGCTTTCTCTAAATTTGTAGTTAAAATGTGTAGAATCAAATACAGGTTGGCTTTTCTCTAAGATACAGCCTTAACTCAAAACCCTCCAAAATTTTACTTAAAAATGTTGAGCCCATACCCCTTCGTACATCGGCAACTTTTTTCCAACAAAACAGCCAACAGATGCACAATCAACACCTTTATTTCAAAATACACTGCTCCGCTAGTACAAAACTTTACCGCTAAACGAGAACACAGACGCGCAGCCTAGTACATGCTGCTTCCAACCAAACAAACATTGGGGAATCACCACCATTGTTACTCAGTAAAACACTCGTTTAAAAACAATGACTAAGGAAGGGTACCACTTGTCACATCCTGCCGTTTCGCATAGAGGTGCTTTATTCACATATATGGCTGCCATGTTATAACGCCGTTTGCCAGTCATTGCATCCTATATTAATGGAAATAAATGTGATTATTTTATTTTCAATTTAGATTCCCAAATAACTAGCGACGAGATTGTTGAGAGAAGTTGCACTCACATCGTGGAAACTATTTCTGAAAAGCTGAACAATGTTTCTTTAATTCAGCAAGAAGAAGTGGATCAAATACTAAAGTATGAATTACTGTCACCCACGGTCGTTGATTGTTTTAATTTAGACAACAAAAACGGTTATATGTGTCTATATAAGTTTTATTTTTTTATTTAAAATAACATATTTAAATTAATTAAATTTCTTACCAGAAATTTTTCTATTTTATTTTAGCCAATAGATTAGCTGTATTGTACTAGCAGTATATAACTTAGTGACCGGTTAGTTTGGTGGTTTAGTGCGATGCCTTTTAACCGAAAGGTTAAAGGTTTGAAACTGGTCGCTATCCAGTCGGTTGTGTCCTTGGGCAGGGCACTTAACGAACATTGCCTGAACAAGGAAAGTATAAATCATACACAACACACTGCAATTGCTCCGGTAACCCGACAATGCGCACGAGGTGATCTGACGATTACCCGTGTGATAACCTCCTTGGTTTTCCCATTCACGGGGATAAACATTCTGAATATCCTATCCTATCCTAATTATGGTTTCTACCAGGGACTGGATAAATGATGTTGAATATGACAAATTTGTCTTTTCCAATCATTTGGGTGATGATGACGATGATCATTCAAGGACTCCTACCCCCTCGAGTGGGAAGAAAAAGAAAGCCCCATCAGCCAAAGGGAAAGCAGGGAAAGCCCCTGAAAAACCAGTGCCACCAAAAGAAGCAATGGAAAATAGGTTAAAGGTACGAAAAAAATTCTGTGTTTTAATCTTTGTTGATTTATATGTACTCGTTTAAATAAAATAAGGAATAAAGCTTATAGTATTACCAATTATGCTGACTAACAGCTGTATCTAATACCCAATAACATTACAAGTACGGTTTAAAACATGAACTTTTTGTAAAGCATTTTTTTCGTTTTACCTTCAAGGTTATTTATTTTCCAGGGTTGTAGTGCTGTTAGTTTGGTATCAGTTGCCGTTCTTAAGGCCGCAGCAAGCTTTTTGCGAAAGCCGGCATTTGAACATCTACGACATACAATGTCCGTGGTGTCCGGCACTGCCCAGGAGTGTGAAAAAAGTGTTATTTCCATGCCAACCACTGCTATTACTGTAATGAGTGGTGGAAAGGCGACACCAGGTATCTTACAATGTAATATTTTTCATAAGTAGTACATACGTATGTAACTGTACATCATAGGTGGTTTATACCAGCCGGTTAGCCTGGCGGTTAAGTAGGCCGCCTTTTAATCGAAAGGTTGCAGGTGCGAAACTGGTCGCTAGCTAGTCGGTTGTGTCCTTGGGCAAGGCACTTTACGGACATTGCCTGGACCCAGCGGATTAATGGGTTCTACTAAATTGAAGGAACTTGTAAATCATACACAACACACTGCAATAGCTCCGGTAACCCGACGATGGGTGCGAGGTCTGACAATTGATCATGCGTAAACCCCCTTGGTTTTCCCATTCACAGGATAAACATGGATATCCTATCCTATCCCATACTTGGTAACTGTACAATGTACGTCATAGGTAGTACATACTTAGGTAACTGTAGATCATATGTAGTACGTACTTAGGTAACTGTACATAGATGTGAGCATAAGCTGGATTGCAAAAATACAGTTGGGACACTTTTGTAGTAGTAAATTTATCTTGCCAGGCTTGTAATTTGGAAGGAAAGGGTGCATGCAGCTCTTACACCTGTTCGTGAACAAGTTTAAACATTTTTTCATGTAACTAAGAGGTATAAAAATCAAATTTGATAAACTTGTAATGCAGCGGGAAAAAGGGAGTTGTGCGTTGCACATTCATAAGTTTAAAGAGAAGCTAATGCATTAATGATAGAAAACATTAAAAACGATTAAATTATTGAAAATTTACAGGTAAACTGAACTTGGTAAAAAGTGTATTTGCAATCGCTAATCCGGGATGGACTGTCAGCGAAAGCATGACTAACTTGTCGAAGGTTTATCAGAATATTGGAAAAGGTCTTTCTGCAAAATCGGTATTATGTCATTTATATCATGTTCTAATATTCATGTGTATATCCAAGGTGAAAAATTGGGTGGTGTTTCGTCCATGGAGATTTTAAACATTAACTGAAATGTAGTGGGATCAACTCGACTTCTAGCTTAGGCCAAAGCACTTAGCAGACATTGCCTTAACGTATATTGTAATGCAGGGGTGTGAAACTTCTCTAGTCGGTGGGCCTGATGTAGGAAAATAAAGTTTAGTGGGCCTGATTATTACATAAACAGTATTAAATATCTTTAATATTAATTTACTGATGCAAGGGCCACACTAATGGGTATAGTTAGATACAGTCTGCGTGCTGATCAAAATCCCTTCACAGCCTGGACTCGGCCTATGGGTCGTATGCTGCCCATGCCAGGTGTAATGGGTTCAACAAAAGTGTGTAGCAAAGTCCATTGTATTTAACGAATTATATTAACTGTGACTGTGGATGCGAGGTAAACAGAAGATGGCTTGCTATGCTATGATACCTTCTTCCACCCTTGAATTAAACCATCTACTGTGATAAACATCAGTGTATCCCACACTTAACAAGAGCTTTAATGTTACTGTAGTTTTTCTTTATTTATTCGATTTAATTAACCTGAGATTAAGCAGTGACTGTCCATTACCCACAGATAGATGCTTTTGTGATATTTTTATTTTGCGTAAAAAGAATAAATTTAATGATTAATTCGTTAAGATATTTTTACCAGTCTTCATTTGTTTTTCGGTCCGTTTTGAAATATAACAATGTATGTGATTTAGCCAAACAAAATCAGCCATTATAACTCTTCCTGATTCGTTGATGACATCACAGAGCTCTGGGTTACTCACCGGTGCCTCCGGTGGCTTCCAACCAAGCTATGACAAACCCGAACAGCCACTCGATGCTACAATAGAAGCGATCACCAGCGCTGGATTCACCCCTGGTCAAGATGTCTTCCTCGGAATTGACTGCTCTGCCCATGATATATTCGACTATGTAAGGATTAGTTGTTAATAAATGTTGTTCGTATTTTACAAAGAGATGAAATTACCTTGGGTCAAATTACCTTTCTTGGAGTTAATGTTCTTATCTTCTCATTTAAGCAGGAAGAAATTAAAGTATGAACAGCTTGTGGTATTGTGACAAATTTTTACACAGGTCTTTCCTCTCCTTGTATGTTTCCCAACATAACTCGAATGCAAAATTCGTAATCAGGCTTTTTAAGGGTTACCTCTGCAAACCTAAGCATAATATTCAATATTTAGGACTGACCCTGTATTTGTCCGACATATTAGTCTAGTGGTTAAGTGCATTGCCTTTTAGCCCAAGGGTTGCAGGTATGAAACTGGTCACTAGCTAGTCAGTTTTGTCCCTGGGCAAGGCACTTAACACATATTGCCTACACCTAGCGGATTAATGGGTTCTACGAAATTTAAGAAACGTGTGAATCATACACAACACAATGCAATAGCTTTGGTAACCCGACGATGGGCGCGAGTTGATCTTACGATTGCGTATGTGTTAACCCCCTTGGTTTTCTCATTCACTGGGATAAACATAAACATCCTATCCTAAGTTTTCCGCTTACCCTTTTAAGTGATTTCCACCAGGACAAAGGAAAATACGACATATCGACTGGAGCATTGAAGACGGCCGATGAGATGGTGGATTTGTACAAAGATCTGGTGAGCAGATATCCTTCCCTCATCATGCTTGTCGACCCAGTGAGAAAGGAGGACAGGGAACAATGGAGCAAACTCTGTGAAGTGGTCTCTGAAAAGTTAGTGTTTAGAGGAAATTTGTGATTAGTAACAAACGGAAGGTTGTCGGACTAAAACCAGCTTTTATGTAGTCGGTTGTGTATTTGTTCTCACCGGACATCTTCTTACGAATGAGTTCATGGATTAGGATAGAAGAAATGACAAATCCCATCCCCGAGATATGTAAAACTTAGTAAAAACGTAATAAATAGGATAGGAGATTCATGTTTATCCGTGAATGAAAAACCAAGGTGATCAACACACGGGCAATCGTCAGATCACCTCGCGTCCATCGTCGGGTTACCGGAGCTATTGCAGTGTGTTGTGTGTGATAGACACGTTCCTTCAATTTGGTAGAACCCATTAATTCTCTGCGTTCCAGCAATTTTCGTTAGGTGCTTTGCCCAGGGACACAAATGACCAGCTAGCGACTAGTTCAGACCCTGCAACCTTCTGCTGAAAGGCTTCGTACTAAAGCGCCAGACTAACCGGTCGGATAAATGTATCCTCTGTTGCGTTCCAGATGCTTCGTTATCGGAAGTGACGCTGTTTACGGTTCACTGCACTCGGTGAACGACAGCATCCTCTCAGTGCGCAGATCGAGTGGTCTGGTCATCGGCACCGGGAGTCGGATCACGTGCTCCGACCTTGCCCGCGTTGTCGGTGACGTGAGATCACGTGACTGCGTGACGATGCTTGTTTCACCGGCGGGCGACGTTTGCGACGATATTTTCGCCGATATGGTGCGTTTTTGAATTTTTTTCTCCGTATTTATAGTTTGTTCATCATGGACTTGCTTTCAGGCTGTCGGATTGGGTACGACTTTTGTTAGGTTCGGTGCGCCGTCTCGCGGAGAGAACACGAGCAAAATCAACCGGCTGGTGGAAATCGAGAGAATGTTAAAAGAAGACGACACAACCAAGTAAAACTTTATTAAAGTGGCCGAATGGATGACGTGACCGATACATATACAGACTTATAAACAAATAAACGGTCTTGGGAACGAGCCCATCATTGGTTTGAACCTAAGACCGAAAAAAATATTAAAGCACATTTGCTTAATAAGAATAGGAAAGAGTTAGGAGGAAATTCACTAAAAAACGGATTACTGATATGCGTTATTCTGTTTTCCCTTACCCTTACGACGGTGGTTTTACGATAAACATGAAGGTCTTCAGATTTTACCACAAATAGGGACGAAATCGATCCCATTCCTATTTGTGCGCACACAGTGCTGATTTTAATTGGATTTATGTAGTCTTGTCCTCTCATATTTATCACCACATATAATAACAGGGTCTCGTATATGACAAAGTTCGATTTTCCCGTCATTAAACCACCACCAGCGGAGCCAGCGAGCGACGATGACGTCGGCATTTCCCCAGAACATTCTTCGCCAGATCAGAAAAAGAAAAAATGATGCAAACTTGATGGTCACTTGTTTTGGTTGTAGACTAACTGTATTGTTAATTTCAAAGTCGTTTTTATATGCGTACTTATCATTAACACTCGTGTTTGAAAGATTCGCATGGTGTATACATACTTTTTTTCTTTTTTTTTCTCTAATAAAAAAAGATTCGCATGGGCAAAAACACAAGTATTGTGTACTTTATTGTTCTCCGTACGATCTTATATTTCGTTGTCGTTTCTTTAGTTATAGACAGAAAGCATCACGTTAGTAATAATACGAATAAATTCTAACAAAAGTATAGAAGGTAGAACGGTTGCGCTTATGACGGTTTACGCGACTTAGTGGGTTAAGGACTCGGATCTTAGAACAGTTGCAGCAGTAACTGTTGGAAACATAGCTTGGAACAATTGCAGGATGGACAACTATCGATGCCACACCACTGTCGAATTATCGGAGCTATTGCAGTATGTTATGGATGATTCACACATTCCTTTTATTTTTAGTATAACCCATTTTATAAGCCGCTGGGTTAAGGTGATGTCCGTTAACTGCCTTGCCTAAAGACACAACTGACCAGCTAGCGACCAGTTTCGTAACTGCAACCGTTCGGCTGAAAGGCAACGCACTAGACCACCAGATTAACCGGCCGGATTCCGCCAACAAAGTAACCTCACTGGTTAGAACTTTGTTGTACCATGTCCCATCGACTGAAAAAAGTATCTTATCGGAGTTCTTAAAGAATGGACCCGGTTAACATTCTGTTGGACACAAGTATAAAAGATGATCTCGCACCAGTTCACATTCGAAACATGACTCGGCAAAAAAGACAGCTCAATTTTTATTTTATTGACCAGAACCGGTCTGGTGCAAACCTATGCGCGTAATAAAGTGCAAATACAAGTTAAAAATTAAGAAATAAATATTTAAATATATACATTAATAAAAAGAGCAGTAAATCACACATATACAGCGAACGAATATAACTTGCGGTAACCTGGACAAGACAAAGATAGTAAAAAGAAGAGCTTAAAAACGTGGTATTTTGGGGGAAAAGGTAACATTTGAAAATCGCTGTGAAATATAATGTGGTATTGCATTATTGTATAAGCGTTAACCAGTGTAATAGAATTTACAGGGTGCTGTTGTCAACGTATTGCACATTGTATAAATTCACAACATACATCGTCCCGTGGGTCTATGTGATCAATGCTTATCATACAAAGGGGATAACTTAGAGGAGTATAAATTGTCATTTGGCAAAGATGGATCTTACTGCTAGATGGCAAAAACAACGATGCCGCAAAATCAGTGGCTGCAAAATTTTAATTTGTCAGCGCGGCGACTTGCATCTAGCGATCATCCCGCCCAGACTCGCTTGAGGCGTATTCTACTTGCGTTTCTTCGGGCAGATTTAACTGGGAACAGTGTCCACTAGCTACAAAGCATGATCAAATATGCTCATAGAATGCACGATGGATTCGTCCTAGGGGAGAAATGCAAGTTAAGTTCATTACTGGTAAACTCTGATAAAGTGAGGCAACACTAGAAGGAAAACTGCTTACTAAAACTATGGAAATTAATTCTAACCCTGCCCTAAACACTAATTTAAACCCCAGAACTAATCCTAACACCAACCCCAACTTTAAAAATAACTCTAACACCCTAATCTTTATTTTAGTGTGCAGTTTCCCGCCTTCCCTCTATCACTCCTTTAGTTTTCCCCGGTAAATAACATATAGTCCATTAAAAAACGAGAAGACCAATTTTAACCAAGAAAAAAGTGTTGCGTAATAAGACCATTGAAAGGTTTTAATTGTACCATTGTTTTAGGCAGTATTTTTACGTTGATTATGAAGATCAGTATTAAGATTGACTGGAACGTTTAATTACAAATAACAAATCACATGTATTCGACATAAAGGTGCCTACATGTAAATTGCCATTTGCAATCAAACTATGTCGTATTCTGTGAAAGTAAACTGCAAAAAAATATATTGTAGGATGTAGGACGTCTTTAGGGAATCTCTCGTGCGGTCTGCTGGTCAAGGTTGGTATCGAACCTGAAATCAATCCAGTTTCGGTACCGTATGCATCCACTCACCATATGACCGATTAGTCCCACGGTCGGATTTTAAATATTGATATTGTAATCTCCCAGAAATGTACATACACAGCCACTGTAAATCACGAGTCAAACAAGTTTTTGGATTGCGCCATTATCGAACGACCGTTAAAATAAATACGATTAACTTTGATTTGAAGTTAATCGGCGAAGTGTAAGTTTTAAAGTTGGACGAACATTACACACGTAGGAGATTAACTTTGTATTTTCTCAGCACAGTCATTTTATGGTACACTAAGCATAGCACTTAAACAAAAAAATTATCACCACTCTTCTATATGGAAATGGTGTTAATGTTTTAGAAACATCAGTTTAATCTGTTAATTTTAAAATATATTTTCGATTACACAATCGATTTTTATCAAGTTTACGTTAATCTTTCAATTTGAAGGTTATTTTGATAATACCTTATTCAGAAACATTTCTGTTTAATTGGGTAGTGGTTATCCTACTTTTAAATAAACTAGATGTGTTTGTTTTTAATGTGTTGTTCTTTAAAGTGATATCAAACTTTAAACACACTGCAATCGTCCATGTAGATTGCACAAATTTAACGCCCTTCGTTTTCCCACCCCGTAGAACAAAATAGATAATCTAGCCAAAAATATTTTAATACTTTGATCATTCAGCGAGTTAAATTGTGTAAACTGTGTCATATGAGTACGACCATGTCACCAGAGGACGGAAGGTACCATAACATACTTTTAAATCATGATACATCTAACTCTAATAACACGTTTTGTCATAAATAATAGAGTTAAACTGTAACTCTATATACCAAATACATGCTATTCGCCCGTGCGTTATAGGCCTACCGGCAATTGGACGTGTACGGTGCACAAAAGGGCAACTGACGTTCAATTATAATCGAATTACAAGGCTGCGAATTAGTTTTTTAAGCTTTAGTGTAAAATGGGACAGCATGTCCGTCCTGGTTAAAGAAAATGAAACTGAATGTTTGTCAATAAATCAGCAAATTGGTGAGGTTGTTTAATGGCAACCATTTTTTAATTGGCAAAATCCAACAAATTATGGGGTTGTAGGCATAAAATTTGTGTCAAAAATCATTTGTTGCAATAGATAGCTTATCGCCCAGTTTGGTCTATTAACGAAAATGTGGTCGGTGACTATTTTGCAACAAAGTCAAAATTACAAAACACGCATGTTTTATCTTACTTGATAGTTTTATATCACTTATGCTTAAGGAAACTGTCGAAATACAATGTGCTCGCCCAATTTAAATTACATCATACGGTTCAAATTCAATTTACAGGAACGTTATAAGATAGCCTACATGTATAATTGGAAACGTAAAGGACACACACAACAATAAAAGGTTGTAAAGGTAACGACCTATTAGGTCTAGAACAGCGTTGCACAGTCGATCAACGCTTGTGTTCCAGACTGCTAAATTATTTACCGGCACGAGTCTTATTTATCCTTCGCGCGTTTGCGCTCATGCAGCGAATAAACTGGACATGTGAAGTGTGTATTAAAGTAATGGCTACGGGGTCCACAGTCTGTTCCAGATTGGACTTCTTCAGGTTTTATATGGCTTATAGTTGAACATGTGATAATTGGATTTTAAGTCCATAGCGTATAGCATAACTAAAATTTGAGGCCAATTGGTTCGCAGCAATTAAAAAAAACTTCTTTTACCTTTGAACACGTATCACAGAATTCTTCCATTGTAACTAGGCCGTCTCCGTTCACATCCAGCTTAGTAAATATCCTATCCGTGTGCTCCAAATAATTTTCATCCGATACCGCTGGTTTAACGTGAGCCCCCAGTAACTGGTAAACCGACTTTATCACGCTCAGCATTTCCTGAGAACGAGAAAGCAGTACAGAATTTTAAAACAGCAAATAATTTGTTCAGCAGATGGGCTCAATAGTATAGTACAAAACCGGCCCGGACTAGCTAAGTCGTGTGTGCTGGCCTTAGCAAGGCATATACAGATGGTATGGACCCAGTGGGTTTGTGGGTTTAACAAAAACTATATCTATATAATATATACCATACTGTAATACCTCCAGCAATTCTACTGCATAAACAAGATATTTAGACGCATGATCGTCTTATAAAGTGTACCGTTGTCCAGTTAACGGGGATATACACGAGTACCGTGTACCATCCCGTTCTTACTTATACCCTCGACAATAGTCATTACACCATACCAAATGGTGGATATATTAAGACCCATTTGGTTTCGAAAGTCTAAATTTAAAACGAGCATCAGATACTAGACAATGCCGCAAATAATCCCTGACGGACTGCTGGAGGTATTATTACTGTGCGGTTTAGGCTATTCTAGTGCGTTCAAGTTCGGTCGCATTACTTTGATATGCAATTTGGTTGGGAAAAGTCGAACTTACAAGACGCGAGCATCAGATGCTAGACAATACCACACACTCCCTGGCGGGCTGCTGAAGTTATTATTACTGTGCGGTTTTAGCTATTCTTGTGCGTTCAAGTTACTTTGATATGTAAACAGGCACTGAAAATCATTCATAAATATGAACAAAGTAAAAAGACAAGGTATTTGTTTCGTTAGAAAACAACTTTAAAACTTTTTAGCACAATACCCACCTCTCGAGTTATGTAGCCGTCATGGTTAATATCGTACAGTCGAAACGTCCACTGTAGTCTGTCCACAAGACTACCGCGCAAAAGGGAAGACAGTCCGATTGCAAATTCCTAAAAAAAATTGTTTTAATATTAATGAAACAGTTGTGTCATTAGAAAAATTACATATATTTTTTATTAGGAAACGGCAGACTCTATAAAGCCCGGACCTCCAATTAATTTTTTGTTTAAATCTGCCCAAATTTTGTTTAAGATTTGAAAATTAAAACGCGTGTCCGCTTTGTATAGAAATTCAGAAAAATAAAATCAAGTAATGAATACAATGAAATTTACCAGCGTATATAGGTTATAATTTTAGAAAGTTATGCAAGTTAGGTCCTGACCTTGTAGTATAGTATACATATACTATATAGACAAAAGCATAAGTTATGATAGGATCGTAATTTTAAGCTTTTCCGGTGAGGTGTGTTGGAATTTAACACAAGACAGCAGCAAGAAATAGGTTTGAAATTTTTCCCCTTCTGGCTACGGTCTGAAGAGGTAACGTTATAGCTTACGATGAGTCTTGGCAAAATGAAAGAATAGTATTGGACAAGCAAGAAAGAGATAATGTCTAAATTTAAAAATACAAGCAAAAAAGGGTAGATATGACTATAAAGAACTTGCGTGACGTGTTAATAATAGTAATTCACAAAGGGTACGTCTTTTTTAATCTTAATTTAAAGCCCTAAAAATAAACAGACGCGGGGGTTTAAATTAAATTTGGAATAATTGATTTAACAGACGCTACTTAAATGTCAGTAAATCGTTAAAGTCACAATTATTGTCAAATACAACGTCCATTAAACTTATTTTATTTTTATAATGAGGAAATATACCTCAAAGTTTAAGTGGTCTTCTTCTGAGCTGTCAAACGCACGGAAAACGTAGTGAGCGTACATGTCTGCATCTGTAAAGAAGATGTGTCAATTGATAGGTTGAACACACGAGGCTGGGTTGCCAAAATACAAATATCAAAGGCATCACACGTAAGTAATGACCTTGTCCCTATTAAAATGTGACATCTTGCCCTACCACGATGTCCATAAGAGCTAAAAAGGTCAAATCGTAGATATTTTAGTTTGGAAAGCTATATTTTTTAGTTGCGATCGATTCTATTTACGCTGTTTTTGCAATCTCTGCCTAATAAATATGGATTGGTTTCGATTGCTAAACGCCAATATTGTGTTTTAAATTTCTACGCCATCTTGGCTGAAGTGCACGCCGCTAAAAAGGCGCTTTGAAGTACTGCGTGAAGCGCCACATAGTTCTCTTTGAAATCGAAATCAATATCTATTTAAGGGGGCGCACGCAAGACGTAATTTGATTACCAAGTCCCGTAATAGTTCCAGGGCCTATTGTATTGGACTTCTTGGCTTGTTTGCGTACGCGTAACATGTTTTTTTAGTTATTGTATTATTCAGGTTAGATTTGGTTCAGTTTTAAATATACATCCAATTACTTTTTAACAACCTTTTAACCTACAGAAAAACTACAAATATAGGCCTATGTGATACGAAGTTATGTAACTGACCTCCGTTTGGGAAGAACTGACAATAAATAGATTTAAAAGTCTCTTCGTTTACGACCCCATTTGGACATTCCTGAAAATGAAAAACAAAACAGTTTTATTTAAAAAATCAATTTGGGCCAGTGTACAGGCCAAAGGTGCCATTCCAATATAAAGGTCTATAGCATCGTCCTTTAAATAAATTTTAGTAGAATTTAAGGTCTAACATTTGACGAATTTAAAAGAATTGGATTTTCTTTTAAAACGATGAGTCGCTCGCTATGTATATATAGGTATGCGATGTAGATTTAGGGGGAATAAAATGTCAATTCACTCTTGTTCATCCTGTTAAAGTTTTGTGATCTAAAAAGCATTTAGCCTAAGTGTATAAAACGTGTTTAACGTCTTGTTTGTCGTCGTAAATATAACATAAAAGCGGAGCAAGAAAACATGAATTCGAACGGACCCATGAATTATGAAGCGACCTTCCCCGATAATTACGTGTTTCATGACACTTTAGTGACCACAGAGTAGAAAACGGTCCATGTACCGCGTACGAATGAAAAACGCCCGTTCTTAGTCTTACGTTTTTAAAGTTTCTGTACAACGTCTTTAGCTCACGCCTGTCGAAGTTCGTAAGTGCTAAAAGCCGGTCCACGCTTTCCGGCATGTAACGTAACGTTTGCCGTTCGACCTCTGCTCCGTCGGCATCTGAAAACACAAAAAATGTATAAGACTCCAACGCGAAGAATATTACACTGGATTTAGTTAAATAAAAGCGATTGGTTCCACACAAAACTTCTGTTTAAATTTAGCTTTAAAAACCTGTCTTTTGGCACTTTTAAAGCTTGTAACTTTGGTGCATAGGTGGCACTTTTAAAGCTTGTAACTTTGGTGCATAGGTGGTAAATATCAGCTGTTTTTATAAAGAGTACCACACATATGTTTACAAATGACATGAAATAGTCGGTATATTATCAGTCATATTAAAGTATATTATCAGTCATATTAAAATGACATGAAATAGTCGGTATATTATCAGTCAACTATTTAAGAAAATTAAACGATAATTCCGCGCCACTGAACAACCGAATGCAATCTCGGTTTCTCACCAAGAACTTTTATTATCGAGACGCGCTGCTCCAAAACCTCAGGACCCATTACTGGGTCCGTGTAGGCAGAATTGCGTTTTCTGTTATCTTATGCCTAAATCCGTCTCGCGACAGCCGTCGTAAAATCGACAGCGCTTGTTTTACAGAAAATCAATAATCCCTTGCATTATACGGAATTTCCAATGGTACATTTTAGCTATGCCTTTACTGCCTGCCTATTAGCGCCAAAGCATTTCTAAAAATATTGACAAGATCCTACATTCTTAAAATCTTCAAATAACTTCGTTTTACTGATAATTCTGAATTTTCAAACTAATGAGTAGTCAAAAAGAAAAATCAATGAATCGGTTCGAAGGTACTTTGATCTAAACCAGAAAACCGGATGCGGGTGACGAATTACCTTCCTAAACTAACAAAACCAAACGATGCATGCTCAGAGTACTTAAATAGCACCAAAATAGTTCTGATACATGAAAACATCATCACCTTTCGTCCAACATTTGAGAAATGGCAGGTACTTGTGTATTCTATTAAAGACGACCATGACCACGCCGGCGCACATGATGGCAATGCCAATCTTCTCCGTTTCCCAAACGCTCTCTCGCACGGTCACCATGTTTGAGAGGGCGAGCGACATTTACTTCATGCAGCTAGTTGCGCCAAACCGCTAAGTGTACGCGCGACAAGCGTAAATGCGGTAACGGAAAGCGCCAAGTTACGCAAAGCCGTTTCGCCCTCTCTTCTCTACGGGGAAGATTTATCGAATGAGGTAAATTTTAAAAACAATGTTTAATCCGACCTTGCCATGGCAGGGAACTAACTGTCTTAGAGTATCTTTTTCAAAAAATCCAAAACTTCACTACATGGGAATAAACGACGTGGATAACTATACCTCACAATTCCCAATAGGGGGTTGTGTGGTATAAACGACAAGCACCAAATGCCACGCAACTTGCTATTAACCAGTCTTCCCCATTACTGTAGCGAAACCGAAACGAAGACTGACAACTTAAAGTGGCGTCGTAATTGCTTAATTACCTCACTCAGTATATTTTAATTGGACAGAAGCCACCCAACTCTATAAATCGACGCACTCTTGCCCGCTTACGAATTAAGGCGCGCTGCGGTGCGAAATTTCAAAACAACCTTTGATATCTTGATTTACCACAGCTGATCTGAAATAGTTCAAAGCCGATTAAGAATGGCGTCGGCGCCATTTGTTTTTCACCGCAACTTATATTCCCACAACTTGTACTTTTAAATCTTGTTAAAGTTGCGATTTTAGGAACGAACCACGCAAAACTCTTATGCCAAAAAGCGTAGCACTGCCATGCACGTTTTAGTCTCCCGCTTTCGGCATTTCTCGCTAGTCCATCAATATTGTCAGCCTAACACCAGCACTCCAGCACCTCCGTAGCGTGATAAACCAAATAGCCCGGCACATAGAAGGTTAGGAACTTAATTTGATTTCCAATGGAAATTGGATCTAAGCCACGTCAGAATAGGACTGAATGGTTAAGCGGCTAATAAAATATTTATATCCGAGAGCCGTTGTTTAGTGTGGCCTAATACATGTAAATTATATTTGATACATACACACGGTAACTAAGCCGTTTACTCCAATCGCCCGTAATCGAACGTACATCCACGGTGTTACAGCAGTGTATCCACTGACAGCGCATACTACACTTTTATTTTTTTAAACGAACTTTTATTGATTTTTATCTATTACTATGTCCTTACATCTTTTATAACTTTCTATTTTAAACTTCTCGCCTGTAACTGAATTACGAGTTATTTGCGTCGGCCCTTTACCAATATAAGCGAGTTTGTTTCACTCGGAAAAGATCTTTTGACAATATCCTTTTTCTCGTCTAACCGACTACTTTTTCATTCCGGTGTCGTAAACACGGTAGCGCATTATCCTTACGTGTTCATTGGGTTTTAAGATGATCCCTTCCCAACCCTTGGGAGGCAGATCTAAATTATTTCTATGATCGCTGAGCTAATTAGATTAAACTCACGCCCGTGTATATCGCTACATCATGACGCTTGTTTATCGCCATCTTGATTTTTTAGTTTGACGTTGCTGATGTATTTGGCGTGCTCCGGCTCAATTATTTATGTCGTCCCTCGTTAACTTCTATAATCGAAAATTCGGGAAAATCTGAAGTACGTGCCTATTTTCCTCCAGTGCAGCATGGCTTAAAACCTACAACTAGTGATGTATTTTACTGTACGTAAATCTCATCGGATTAAACTTTTGTAGAAAATCAGTCAACGAAAACGTCTCGACCTAAACCAGGCCAGATCGTTATGACGCTTGGCACAAACACACTAACGCCTATAATCTTTTGCTTATTTCGCCAGGCTGGCATTTATTTTTCATGAGCATATTGAAATCGTATAGCTCTAAGCCCACAAGGCATCTTTAGGAATTGGCTTAAAGTATCCAAACTAATCAGAAAGTCTTAGCAGCATCCGCACCATTCATACAGCGGAGTCGATTTCTCGAAAACCACTTTAATGGGAAAAATAAACTTCACGAATGTATACAACGGACCGATTGAGGCAACGTGGGTCTGTTTTGTATCGTTTTCACCGCAAGAGGCTGAAGCTTAAAAATACATTTCTTTGTCGGACAAGATGAGAAAAAGATTATGAGTTCTTTATAGAAACTAGTCTTGATACCTAGGTATGGAAAGAAAATGGAACTTTGTGAATCGTGGTATTATAGTGCAATGACACGACCTATGGAAAAATACATCAAATATGAACAAAGTAATGATCAAACTGTGGCGGATGGAGATTATGAAAGTCGCGTACAGATTATACCAACCTTCCAAAGCCACAGTTACTTATTATCCACACGGTTGCCACCTTATAAACAATTCTAATCGACAATGTTTCATTACGTTAAGCAACTTTACTACATAACATCTTATTTGGATCACAACTCTAATATATGACCTTTAACTGCGATTTTTTATATATAGAATTATTTCCTAATCATGAGAACATGGTTTACGTTTATTACGCATGTTTTTATCCGTCTGGAGTTCAAGGTATTTAAAATATAAATATATATTTATCATATAACTACAAAAACAAAAGAGCAGAAGAAAACTGGCCCGTCATATTTCAAGATCACCCTTCGGATAAAAATCCCCTGGAGGCTTCGCCTTTGCCGTGAATCAGCATTGCAAGGAATTGGCTCCCTGTGTACGGTCGCGTTAGCGAATGTTAACGCGACCGATACCTAAACCGATTTCATTATAAAAGACGGTCTTGGTAACTAGCCCTTAATAAATTCGAATCCTAGCCCAGCAAAAAAAAATTATGCTTAAATTGTAAAACAATTGATTTTAGGTTATAAGCAAAGTTTACTGAATACCTGTTGAATATCCAATTGTTTAATTAAAGAAAAAATCTAAAGTTAACCCCTGAAGCAATTGTTTTTCCCAAACTAAAAAAATGCATTTTTAAATTGTGAAAATGCAAAACAAATGTAAACCAAATAGTTTATATAAAAGTAAACCCAAACCGGAACTTAGGCCAAAATGTGGTTTACCTCGATACATAATAAACCTTTTCCAAATATTGGCTGTAATTATTCAGGTGATTATACAACACTGGCAAAGTTGGTGTATAAAAATTGTCAGTTCGTTTGAGCATCGAATCGTGCCAATGTATTAATATTTTCCATGGCAACACCATCCGTCATTTAAAGACTGCCGGAAGATTATAATACTGAATTGTTACGTTTTTTGTTTCTGCAATAGCAATCTCAGACACGCAGTGCCTCATTTATCGCTTTATCTGTCAAATGTTTCCGCAGATATTAAATATTTATAAACTACAATAAGGACAGTTGCTTGTCTCTCCCAAACATGACTGTATTAATGTGCTTTCCCTGTTCCGCCAGTTATCGGCTTTCAGATCGTTAGCCATTCCGGCAGGCATCATTTTTGACGTGATTTTAACGGATGGAGTTCGAATCACAAGGGAGCCTGGTCGTGAGATTTGAATCGGTATTGCTTGTCGGATACATATGACTCCAAAAAAATTCGATATTGTAAAATTCGATATATGATATTGTCTGAAATTTGAAAGTCATGTGCCAGTTACATACATATACCATTTTCGAATCTATAGCGCCATTGGCGGCAAGACGTGGTTCGTTGTCGATTCTCTTCACGTCCAGAGAAAGTTATTTTTCTATGCTACATGCCTCCACATATATATTTAGATTGGTATGCAGCAACATACATTAGTTGCATTAGTGTAGTTTCATCGGTCAATATCAGTCACTGTTTATATTTTAATCTGTCTGCATTATTATTATGACGAATTTTTAAATGCATTCATAAAAAAACGGACTTAAAACCAACTCTTCGTCGGTTCGTTTTAACAAGACTGGGAAAAACAAATCGTGAAAATCATGTGACCAAACGGCTAAACACAGTGTGTATTCAAAATTTGTTATCTGGATGGTCGGATAAATTTGTTATCTGCGTGTAGAATAACTGTTGTGTATGGTGGCCACCATGTGGTCGATCAGTGCATTTGTAGTGCGATGGACTATTAGTCGAAAGATGGTGAGTTCGAAACCGCCCCCGATGGCCGATAGTTTTATAGGCACTTTACTAGAATCATGCCGATTGCTCGTGCTATAACCCTGTCCGTCGGCAACCATTAATAACCTAACCCACCACGGGTTTAAGATCCCGGTAAAACTAAATCAGAATTACGGGATCCTCGTTTGCATTAGTAATTGAAACTTACTATCACTGAGGGGGTATGTGAACACGTATCAAATTTAACACAACATGGCATCAAACAGATACACGCCTTTATTAATGGGACAACACTAAATATAGCGGCAATGAAACTTCCAATACGAACTAAACGATTTCGCGTTTATGTGCATATGTAGCCTCATCTAGCGACAGATATGAAGTTTAGAACATAACGCTAGTGGCCCACAGAGGTCGACATTGCATTAAGCAGCGAGATGGCGAAATACTGCAACCAAGTGGTGAAACGTATAAAACTATAACTATTTTAGTTAGTTGCTTCTGTAATAATAAAACCGAAATGATTGTAACCATTATTTCTTTCAATCAAGTTAAATTACTTTTTTCGTTTAATGCCATCCCATTTACTTAATTTAGCGATTGAAACGCATGACTTTAAGTAGCTGAATTGCTACTGTGTATTGAGTTAGCACATACTTTTTGTGCATGGTGTATCCTAGTAAAATTACTAATTGTATTGTGGAATATGTGTAAATAAGGGGATGATTACCAAGAGCACTAACAAACAAAAGAACAAGAACAAACGCTCTCGTGTTAAATTTGACATGAGAAACAAAAACAACAAAGCCCCGGACATATTACCAGTGTTGGTACACGCGTTTTATCGCAATAAAGCGTTTGGCCTGAGCATCCAATGATATGTGTACCTATTCCGCTTTAGTGAAAGACGACACAAATCAACATTCCAAGTTACAAGGTTTCGAGCTAAGATCCCTAATCCCGTCAACGTTTTTAAGTTTTGTTTTTGTATATAATTCGGTTTATGTATCGGTCGCGTTAACCATTTGTCCACACGACCGTACAAATCCCATCAAACTAACCAGTTCAATTTTTATGCAAGTTTAGCCAGTAATCGGTGCCATGGAGTGTCGATACTTTGATGTGTAAAAAGTTTTTTTTATGTGACAGACGAACACTCTTTCATGTATGGATTTAAAAGAATAAGAAATGGTTTTCATGTTTTGATTTGAAAGAGTGTAATATTTTATGTTTGTAAGTTGACCAGTTCAGTTAAAAACCTCATGATTGATACTCATTGCGTTTCTTCAATATATAGATATAAAAATAAACATACATTTTTTGTCGCACAACGGTAAGTCTAACACACGAAGGTCATAGATAGACTGCCATGCATTTTGATATCCCTTTTTTAAATTTTGCGTGGTAGTGTCTCTGGCTATTAGTAAACAAACAGGAAAAAACATTAAACAAACAGAAACGCACACTTCGAATCTACGGTAACCGGACTGATCATAGTGTTATATCGTTTCAAACTGGGTAAACAGTATATCGAACCAATACTATTATTTATATGTATACAGTATTTGCTATATATATCCATATCACAACCAGAGGTAATCTAATAACGGCGATGGGTTTATAACAAGTACCGTTTCAATTCATAATGAGGTTTATGCTCAAGGGATTTGACAGAAGTTGGTAGGCCTGTGTATTTAGTACAGCTAAACCTCAAATTGACAAATGCTGTAGGGTCCATTTATACGCCTATAATATAAATAGAATGATTATGGTTCATCGCGTTAATTAAAAAACACGCATCACCATATTATATCCGTTTAGCTTAACGTAGCTAGCGATTGTAGGGCTGTTTATTGATGTAGTTATACTCTTTTAGATCAATC
Source organism: Ciona savignyi (assembly GCA_000149265.1). NCBI lineage: Eukaryota > Metazoa > Chordata > Ascidiacea > Phlebobranchia > Cionidae > Ciona > Ciona savignyi. The sequence goes on along the minus strand of CH003241.1, from coordinate 230,428 downwards.
CATTAATCCATTGTTTTCAATAATGCTAAAAGGCATTAATTTTAATTTAAGCATTCAACTCAGATTATATTGTATGTCACATATGTAGATGTACACGAATGCAACTTATTCCTATAGTTAAGTGTATACAACTAAATTAAGATTAAATGCATTCTTACCGTTTTCTGACTCTTCCGAATTCAACTTCGAAACTGATGTCGTTTTACCAAAGCGTAAATTAAATCGACGCCTCAACCGATTTAAAAGTACAAAAGCCATTCTGTTTTTGACAATTTTTTTTCAAATGGCGCAATTATATACAGCACCTAACGAAAAACCACACAATTACAAATGTCATCAGAATTGCCACATCTATATATTTCTGTCAACTGTCTTCTGACGACCTCTGCGGTACTCTCTATGCATGGCTACACTTCCATTAATCGATCATGCACCGCAATTAACATTTTTATCAAAACTAATAAAAGAGCCACAAAGATTAAAGAAATCCATGATTTGAACGTCGAAGTCTAATCAATAAAGTTCGATCTATAGACATGCACTGTCTTCTACTTATATATATTTAAAGTGAAATTGCAATTCCTTCCTTCGGTTGTACTGAAATATAACGGTAAATTAAGTTGAAAGGAAAATACTGAGTATCTGAAGCCCCTTGTTTTGTTTACTATGTATTTATCTATACCTTTTATATTTAACTAGGCAACTGAACTATTCCGATAATACACCTTGTAGCAAATTCGCGGCTTGTGTAATATTTGTTGCACATTATATTAAATTTAGTTAAATCGTTTTAAGTAAGTCATAATTGCATGCAGCTGCGTGCGTCTGTTCTAAAAACCCGTTTGTACCTCACTTCCTGTGCGTGTCAACGGGATATAATCCCCATGCCATATGTTTTGCAAGCTGATGTTTCGTGTATAAAGTCTTTGCATGAATTATTATCGAAAACGCGTTTTGGAATAAAGACCGAAAATAAATCGCCTGCTCGGGCGCGGTTCCGAGCATGTTCAGGCAACCAGTTAAACTGTATGTGTTTTACTGAATTAGTTTATAAGATACAATTCAGAAACCTTCCGAGATGGAGTCAATTCGGAGTCAATTCGGAGTCTAATTAGTTGGAGAATTCAGGTCAGGTTATGTGCTACAGCTATAAGCACGCAAACCACCCACAAAAGCACTTGATTCTCCACAGTAGTGAATCTCCAATACGTGTTTGAACACGCAGGCCTATTTACCAAGAAAATGTGTTGGCGAAACAATCTATTCAATTTTCCGATGCCAACAGAAAAGCCGCAAGTGAGGATTTGTTGGTTTCATAAACATTTTAGTAACCGAGCACGAAAATGCAACCCAGGCTGCAATTGGTCTGCAATCTACAGAAAAACAGCAAGAACAAAACCAAAAACAACACTACAAATGTCAAGCCCGAGATATTTCCATGCGAAGTCCAGTTTATTTTTTGTTGAAGACGTCGCAAATAACTTAAAGTTTATGGTGGACCCAAGAACATCAGTTTCTCTTTTACCCAATTTAGAAGACACACGTTCTATTTTTTACAAACATTCCGGAAAACTACGACTAAACGAAACGAACTGCTCATCAACTGGAAACAAGGAACTAGACGTTTCCTTACAAGGTGTGGGATCTTTCAAATGGAGCTTTCAGATCGCAAACGTTCGCCATCCCGTGATTGGTCTGGACTTTATAAATCGTTTCAATCTCATTGTGGATGGGCGAAGTGGCCGTCTACGTCGTCGTCCGGAAGAAACGAATATCGCGCCACCCGGCATAAAGCACAAAGAAGATACGGTGGATCGAAGGGAAGTGATGAAAACGCCAGAAATCATGGGTCTAATAAAGAAACCATCATTCGCGAGCAGAACAATCGAAGAGGAAAACAATATTTTCGACATTTTGGTCGAGTCGGAAAAGACTTTTCTTCACGACACGCGTCGCAAACCTGAGCGATCACCTGGGCTAACGTACTTACAAGTTTGTCGTTTTCGTGGTGGCCGTTTCATCTATGAGACGGATCTTTGACTGTCACCGAGTTGTTCAGCATTTTGCTCAAGGATTGGTGAGAAATGTGAATAGGGTATACGATCACGACTAAAGCATTATTGATTATTACACGAGTATTGAATATCGTCTAGAGTGGCCTATTTTATATGAGTATTTTGTGTCTACTGGGTATGTTATTGCGTGTCGAGGATGCTCCACGCCGACTATTTTTTATACGAGTATGTTTTTATGTCTATTGTCTATAGCGTGATTTGCGTCTGAATAATGCTTTGGTTTGATTTTTTTGCCCTCTGCATGGACCACCAATGCTTTAGCTTAGCGAATAACCTGATAGTTATTTCATAGGCCCTATACAAAAAACCTTGTTCAGTTTATTTTACAGATATTATCCACATTTCGCCATCGATGAGACCCAACCTATTCGATTTATTGAAAAATGATTTTCGCGCCACCATTTGAAAGCCGCGAATTCCTACAAAATTTGTATAGATCCCATAGAGGATTAATAGTTTTTAAAATTTAAAATTTGGGGGGAAAGGAAGCTATGTAGCAAATTCGCGGCTTGTGTAATATTTGTTGCACATTATATTAAATTTAGTTAAATCGTTTTAAGTAAGTCATAATTGCATGCAGCTGCGTGCGTCTGTTCTAAAAACCCGTTTGTACCTCACTTCCTGTGCGTGTCAACGGGATATAATCCCCATGCCATATGTTTTGCAAGCTGATGTTTCGTGTATAAAGTCTTTGCATGAATTATTATCGAAAACGCGTTTTGGAATAAAGACCGAAAATAAATCGCCTGCTCGGGCGCGGTTCCGAGCATGTTCAGGCAACCAGTTAAACTGTATGTGTTTTACTGAATTAGTTTATAAGATACAATTCAGAAACCTTCCGAGATGGAGTCAATTCGGAGTCAATTCGGAGTCTAATTAGTTGGAGAATTCAGGTCAGGTTATGTGCTACAGCTATAAGCACGCAAAACAACCACAAAAAAACCTGTTTCTCCACACCTTATTTCTTATTTATAGCACTGTAGAACAACCTACATCTTACTTTTCTCTAATAACATTGATTTTCAGAGATATTGTCTTATTCTTTCATATTTAACACTGTGTCTTGATCAAACCTGAACAAAGCACTGGGCAATATAGGCCGGCTGTATCGGTACGCAGGGACCCTTGCAAAGTCCAAACGGTGAATCGATGAGCATTTAAACAACGCGCACGGTCGACTAGTCTTGTAAAATGAAGTCACCGCTGGGCCGAAAATAGAAATTAACGTCCGCTATTGGTCTCCGGGGCACCCTGTTGCGTTACTTTGCTGATTGCTACTACAAGAGCTGCCACGGAACAGGCACCGTCAAAGGCATAATTTGAAGTTTGTTTTTAGACTTTTGACCGCAAAACCCTTCTGGCATTTCTCTCACAATCTTTGTGGGAAAGGTTGCAATACGACATGTACTCTTTGATGTGTAATAAGAATTAGATGAGGCTTACCTAACTTGCCACATGGCCAAGACTTTTCCAATGCACAATAAAATAAAATCCTTGACTTTTACTTGGCAACAGCGCAATTTATTTTAAGAAAAGAAATTGCCACTTTTCCTTTTCCAGCAATAAATTTTAATCAAGCATAATCACTCCATTATCGACCACAGATTGTTAATAAGACGATATATGCTTTCGGTGAAATTTTCTTTTGTACTAAATTTACCGCTACGAATAAATAATATATGAACTGCCTTGACGCATTAACAAAAATGAATATTTAAAACTTTAAATCGCGGGCAAACTGGAGACGTGGAGCAGGTATGAACGCAGATGACCGTAAGAGCACCACAACTAAAGGGAAATGTAGAAGAAGTGTCTGGCCAAATTGAAAACTTGTAGAGTATGAAGCACATCATACTGGTAGAATACGGATCACACCATACTGGTAGAATACGGAGCACACCATACTGGTAGAATACGGAGGACGCCATACTGGTAGAATACGGAGCACACTATACTGGTAGAATACGTAGCACACCATACTGGTAGAATACGGAGCACATCATACTGGTAGAATACGGAGCACACTATACTGGTAGAATACGGAGCACACTATACTGGTAGAATACGGAGCACACCATACTGGTAGAATACGGAGCACACCATACTGGTAGAATACGGAGTACACCATTTTGGTAGAATACGGAGCACACTATACTGGTAGAATACGGAGCACACTATACTGGTAGAATACGGAGCACACCATACTGGTAGAATACGGAGCACACCATACTGGTAGAATACGGAGCACACTATACTGGTAGAATACGGAGCACACCATACTGGTAGAATACGGAGCACACTATACTGGTAGAATACGGAGCACACCATACTGGTAGAATACGGAGCACACCATACTGGTAGAATACGGAGCACACCGTACTGGTAGAATACGGAGCACACCATACTGGTAGAATACGGAGCACACTATACTGGTAGAATACGGAGCACACCATACTGGTAGAATACGGAGCATACTATACCGGTAGAATAATACGGTTTGTTAAGGGTTTATGCGAAAGAATCTTATGCTTTGGTAATATTACAAATCTACATCGGATAAGCCGCAGGTAGAGGTTGTTGTACTACGGTTAATGCAAATATTTTTAATGAATCAATCTTTCGGGTAACGATCAACGCACTGATTAATAAGCTATGCGGCCGGATAAATTGTATGAATGCTCACGTTTAGCACCGGTAATGGAATACTGAAAGACATCGTAACACGCATTATTTTGAATATCCTGTGTCTGTAGTGCGTTTTCAAATACACAAGAGTGTGTCGATTTGGACAGGCACACCATTAAAGTCACCAGTTGGGTAATGTCTGGTGTGTGGTCACATGCAAATAGTAGGTGGTGACAAATATTCCAAGGCAAAATGGTCAAAAAATATTGGACAAGATTGCATCTTCAAACTGGACCATTGTACTTAGGTTTATGCAACAATAAGTGTACTTAGGTTTATGCAAACTAATTAAGTTGGTAACATTAACCGACCACCGACGCAGCTATGATGTTTCACAGAACATTGTGTCGATCACTGTGACTAACAGCCCCGATTAACGACCAAGTCAGAACAAAACCACAACCGCTAGGTGCTGGTAAAAGACTTATACATGATACTGGTATCTTTGTTCACGGACATATTCACAATTTTTCTGTTGTTGTGCGGCGATCTTAAATTCACATTAAAAATATCTGCGGTTGGCGATTGGTAGTAAAATAACCCAATATCAAACACAATGACAAAATTACGAGATATCTGTCAGGTTCCCATGCCGCAACCTTTATTGCCTTTATCAAAATGGAATTTATACTAAAACCGCAGTATTAGCAACCGGAGTTGGCTGTTTTTTTCTATTATACAGGCAAAACAGAGCATACCAAAAATGGCGGCAAAGTCAATAACTTTTCATACAACGATATCGCTTTTTGTGATAAGAAAAATGTGGAAATGTGTATACGGAATTGTTTTCAATAGAATAACACGGGGTTTGTTTTTATAGCGAAATGTCCTGGCTAATCGTATTGAGGCATATGCATTGACACGTGGCGACCTATATTCTTGTCATATAGATCATAACTTAAAACAAATTTCTAATAAAGCATCCTATTTTGTTAATGACCATAAATCAAACGCCCATTAGTCCGTAATGGACGGTAAATGTGCTTTATTTAATTATTCTGGCCCTAAAGTGGTAAAAGTGGTTTAACCGAAAAATCCATTTCGGTCAAATTGAGCCGGCTGTATGTTTATTCAGTCGGTAAACGTTTATGCCGCTTAACATCGTTGGGGAAACAGTCAAATGTCCTATCGATCGTCACCGCATAAATATTTTAGCACCAATTGGGTCGGTATAAACTACTTTGTGATAATACAGCGAGTGCCAATGGTCTAGCAAGACTCACATTTAAAGGCAAGTTCCAATATTAATTACATAATACAGACTGTGTATCAAACGTTATGAAGTATCCAGCACGCTCAGGTTAATCTGGCAGTATAACGCAAACACCAGAGGTGTCACGTTAATAATACATTTTGTAGGGCGTTAAATATGCGGTATTTATATGTGGCAACAAATTTAATTAGTCAAAGCCGGTATTGTATGCCGACAGAGATTATCTGTTAAATCAACTAGAAACTATCAACAGTATAATTTGCGGATTTTCGCTTTTTTCTTTTATCGGACGTTAAATACCCAAAACGGAGTCGAGTAAAGTGAAAAATAACGAAAATACTAAAACACTTAAACTGCGGGGAGTTAAAAAATTAAAATAACTGCGGATATGTGTAAGTTGGACGACTGCATGGGTTGTTTTAGGCACCGTTTTCTTAACCTTAGAAACATTCTTTTTTGTTCTTTCAGTTAATCTTTTAACATACAATTTTTTCTGTTTTTAAGGTGCCCCACCCGTGATTACTGGTTACCCTACTAGGTTTGTTTCTGTGTTGTTTTAAACACGATTCGGTCGAACATACACCAATACGAGCTATAAACTAATGTTATTACCGCAAAAGCGACGTTATTATGATTACAAAGTTCCTCGAGCCTATAGTCGAGTTTCCGGAACTAAGTGCGATGCGTGTTTTTTTAGTTGGATAATACTTCGTCTCTCGAACAATGCTTTTTAATCCAAGAAATCGAGTATATCGCCGTAAAGTGATTTAGTTAAGGATACAAACGTATAAAAAGTTGTCGAGCTAACCTAGTACCTGTATCGTTAACACAGTCTACACTACCTTTATTAAAGAAATTTTTAAGTTTTCTGTGAAAATAATTAAATTTTAAACTTCTGATGGCGGGGTGGGGTTGTCGTGACAAAATCTTAAAAGGAATTAATCAGCCGCGCCAATTAATTAGCCACAAAATCACACTAAACCTAACTATTCCATTGTGCCGCTGCAAATTTAAATACCAGTTATATAACTATCGACCCAAAATGCACCACCCCACTAACCCACCTTTGATTTTCATGCCTCGGGTTGTGTAATACATTATTTAAACCATTTTGTTCGTTTACTTGGCGTTATGTGAATTTAAATAAGTCAGACACATCAATATTTAAAAAACACAATCTATCTACATGAATGCTTAAAGACATCATTTTTTTAAATTAAGTAGGCTACAAGTAATAATGATGCATTCCTAAGAAGGTTAATTAAGGAATTTTATAAGTTTCTAATTAGTTATAGCAGGTGCAAGTATACACTTTTCGCGCAAGCTATTGTGTTCATTTTGTTGACATGTTTAACCCTAACGTGGTTTCCAAAAAACAGTGACAAATTTGGAGAAAGAGATTTTGTAGAAAACCCAAAATATGCAAACGTTTCCAGTTGTTTGAAAACTTAAAAAAACCTGAATTCCCCACCAATAGTATGGATTTCAATGCAAAGCTCAAACCCACTTTAAAGGGACACTTTAGCTCCAGCCTACGCATTTTATCGTTTCGGGTGAAAGCATGACAGTGGTCGCACCATATCATGTCTTCCGTTCCGCTCCATCATTCAACTGCCAGCAGAAAATGCCCGGAGATGTTATTGTAAACCTGAGTTGAGTCAAAACCACTGCTGTTCGCATTCCAACTTAGTCTTCTATAATTGGTTCCGAATGGAATTCGCTTACTAATAGGATTTTTATAGGTATATTTCGCAACCGTCCAATTTAAAAATTCCTGCGTGATTTTTCCAATTTTCATACCCGTGTTTTAAATGCGACATTTCGTTTATAACCGCAATGTAGCCTGAACTAAATTTGTGAGGAAAAACATATTTGCAAAATATCTGCATGCAATTTATACAATAAAATTAGAATTAATTTTGCGTCGCCGCAACCCCTAAGTCGATTATTCCTAACAATATATACTAGATTATATAGGCGGGGTTAATCCTTATCCCTAATTTCATTTTAATAATTGACTTGATGTACAAAAATAACCTGACATGACTGCGCATAATAGGACATACCAGCCCACAGTTTAAATTAACTAGGGGAAAGACGTGACACTAAGACTGAAAGTATATAGGCCAACTTTTGCCAGAGCTTTAGCCTGGCAAGTATATATAAGCTTTAGCCTGGCAAGAATATAAACTAACGTGATTACAAGGTCAAATGTCGGAAAAAGCGAGAAGGTCACACGTGATTTTGATAGATAGTCTTTGGTAGGCTGATCTACAGGTGATTATTTACAAAACCGTCAAAGCTTTAAATTCCTAGAAAATCTGTATCAAGCAACATCACGATACGTATCATGGTCAATAAATGGTCTGTATTTGACAAACATAGGCCTAAATTAATGAACATGAGCGCATAACATTAATAACTAAATAAATTAAAATATCCACTCTTACCTGAAGTACAAATGTATAAGCTTAAGTTAGTAGTCACCGATTTATCTTGGCAAGTTATGCAACCTTACCCTTTGTAATCACGCTGAATCGTCCAAATAACCTGAACAACAGCATTAATCCAAGGAAGGTCACCACCATCTCAAAGCCTTGTAGATCGCCGGTAAACTTCATTTTAGTCGTGTTATTCCAACTGAAGCGTCCTCGTTTTGTATTAAACGCGAACACCGAATTTTATTGTTCGGATTTTCTCTCCGCTCTGTCGTGCTACTGAAACTTGCCCTGTCAGATTAAAATACTAGACTCCTTTGGAAAACGATGTCAATTTATATCTAATAAACCAAATATCACTACGTATGTTCGCCTTGAACAAAATGTGCTTTTAAGAATTTCTCCTTTACATTGCCCTTTTTCTTCTGCGGGTTGACAAACCAGGCAATTGTGCAAAGGTGCAGCGTAGCCAAAGGAAAGAATCCGGCATTTTTTTCTCTAAAGCGGCCAAGACGGAATTCAAGCTCTCGATTTTGGTCTCATCTGCTCTATTGATCCAACACAATACGCGCCGGTAGACACGTCACATTGAACTTAGCACGAATTTGAAATTAGTTGAGGTCTGACTCACCTAGTACATCGCACCCGCTCAACATATCCAGGGTACCAAATACGACCATTTCATTACATCCTTAGCTATATCCACGCTGAATAAACACCCACTTTAAAACATTAGAAAAAATACCATATTACGTCATACAACTTGACACCGGACAATAGCATATTACAAAGCACAAAATTAAATGAAATCTTTCCGTGTATTTTCTCATAAATCCATGTATTTTCTTATTCCGCGTCCGTGTATTTTCTTATAAATTGTTTTATTTTTATTATTTAACGACGTGCTATAACGATTGTCGTTTGTCGTTTTTTGCTAACTCTTAACTATATTTTAAGAATAAGATTTTTTAATTATTGTTTTTTTTAAGGAACAAAACAAATAAACTGAACTAAAAACAAAAACCCATTGTACCTTATACCACCACCATTAAAATGTATTTTGAATTGTTATGATGTGTATTGAATTGTTGTGACAGCCTCAGCTGAATATATGGAATTCTACACGGAAAGTATACAGAGCCGATATAACCCTATTGCAAAAAATTTTAAAAAGTTGCTAAAATCACTGCACTGACTACAAAAACAATACCGATAAAACTCATATATAGTTTTGATATTGTTTTAATATAGCATAATATGCAGTTAATCCATTTTTAATTCATTTTTTTATTCCTATGTTGATTCAGTTACTCATGTTGTGTGATATTTAATATCCAGTAATGCGTGTTTAATATTTAAATTGAATAGAAAGCATGTCAGTTTGATTAATTTTTCCAAAACAAAGGAACGACGTGTTTCACGAAGCCAATGTTGGTAGAAATTAATTATTTAAAAGGTTTTATTTGAAAAAGATGTCCGGAACGTTTGGCATTTACCTTAAAGATCTTGTACTGTTACTTTTTCTTTTATTATTGAGATATGCGACCGGTGTGAGTGAGAGAGATTAACTCACTTTTTATCTGGGAAATGGTCATTCGAGAGAGGAGGATAAAATGTAATTTTAAGATAAGGATAACTGGCCATTCCAACGATATAAGGAAAACTGGTAATTCCAACGATATAAGGAAAACTGGTAATTCTAAGGATATAAGGAAAACTGGTTAATCCAACATTATAAGGATAACTGGTCATTCCAAGGATATAAGGATAACTAGTCATTTTGAGGATAACGATAAATGGTCATGTCAAGAATATGGATAAATGGTCATTTTAAGTTTAGTAACCTTTTCCGGGTTTATGGTTTATGGTAAACGTTATTCTCTTGCGGTGCATGTACTAAGAATTGTAACGTGTACACTTTTTGGTTTCGATTAAATGATGATTAAACGAATATTAACCGGTTATGGTATTCGATCCCGTGATTATCGAGTCATTTATTAAGGCATCTCGTTTTTTCTTGCGTTCTTTATATATGTATGTGGTATTAACTGCACGCAAGTGTTCGCTGTAATAAAACAAATAATTGTCGGCCGACGGGCAAGTTTATATGTGAATCCGGCCCTAAAGATTTCAAAAAATAGTAAGTTTCGAAATGGAGATCGTCTCTATACTTTTAATTGAGTGCTGTATGAAAAGCGTTTTTTATTTTTACCGGGCTTAATTTTGAATAAATGATGGGCTTTTGCTACGACCGAATTTTCGTATGACCGATTTTTCGTAATAAATAATGGGTTTTGCCATTCGGTCCCACAGCTGGTGGTACTGATCAATTAGACTCCTTATATAAAGAATTTGCACCATCTAGTAGGAAATGCTGGGCAATTAATTTAACCGCTAGGTGTAGCTACGCGCTTTAAGGCTTTCTTACATTTTCAGATATTTATTAAAATAGTTTCGAACTATTTTTCAATATTGACGGTTAAAACCACAGTACGTGCTTTTGACAAAATCCATTTAGGCGTAGGGGTTCGGAATTCCTGACCTTTTAAACCATGGCAAAAATTTTGGTTCGAACTGATGCACTTCATGTGTTTCCAAACAATAATTTTCACCGAGGCGTGTTAGGATTCGTGCCTAAATCGCAACAAGTACGTCAAAAAAACGATCATTGCGTATCTCCTGAAATCCAAACCACGGTTTACGTCAGAAGCCCTTTAGAAACACGAAATGAAAACAACGATATAAACCAAATGATATCCTTTTTTGTTTAATGACGTGTTTGTTTTAACGACTGTTCGTTTTACCCCTTTTTCCCGTTCCTGTGTCGTGATTATGTTCGTTTTTTTTTAATTTTTAAAAACTGGGGCAAAAAATAAATAAACTTAACTAAACTTAAAAAAACACATCATTAATGTTAAATTAAAGACAATGCTTTGATCAGGTTAAACTGTACAAGAAATATGCCGGACATGTTTACTGGACTGAGTGTAATTGGCCTCGATCGTCTCCACCCAGCAATCAATTTAAGTCCTGCTTAATTAGCCAAGTTCGTCGCCCTTATGTGATTGGAAATGTTAAGCTAGAAAATTAAGGATTTACCGTCAATTGATTTACTGCCATTTAACTCCCCAGCGACCGGTAAAACTTACTTTAACGAACAAGTACAAACGCTACCGACAATACCCATTTGGTAAATAAAACGAAATTAAACCACTAACCATTGTAGTTTACCCTATAAAGCAATTACGTACGGAAATCGCGAACCAATTACACACACATAATGATTAAACACAACACTTGAAAGTATCCAATGTACGGATTGTTTTGAAAGCAAATCCACATTTATGATATATATAAACCTTTTTGAGGGTAAAATGTGGAACAGACTTATAAACCACATTACTTCGCTTACCCTCCGTCTTTTTTTCCATGTACGACCTAACGCCGCCTGACAAACGACCGAGAAAATGAGAGATTCCTTGTTTCCAGGCTTTTCGTGATTTCCCGCAGCCCCTGGAGTCGGATCTTGAATCTTCTCCGCAGGCTTCGAAATCCTGAGAAATAGAGTCCAGCTTCGGGGAGGCGGAGGCGAGCGCTCTGGACTTTTCACCTCTTTTTGCGTCTGACAATTTTGTCACAGCAAGCTCGTTTCTTCCGTTATGTGGATGAGGTGGCGTCCAGAGTTCCAAATTCAAGGACTCCGGTTGCAGAGTCTCTTTAATAAGCAGCGAATGCGATTCACTGCTTCTTTGACTGATCCTCGAAGTTTTTTCTTCTAACTGAAACGGGTTCACCGTGATACAGCTTGATGTTCCACTATCAGGCAAAGAATCAGCCTGTTGGTGATCGAAGGCGTGCAATTGGTGCTTGCTTATCATTTTACCCGCAGGCTACCAATTTTCAAACGAAACACACAAAAATCTGCAAACCACGAACCAGTTATCAAAACAAACAGCCTTTCATGTTCCAAATTTCAACCAAAGTTTAAAAAACAATCTCAAACTGCGATCTATTCCGAACACGTTGGCAAAAAATCAAGGGCTAGAGATTAAAGAATTGTCAAACTGACAGTCGCAAAACTCCTTTGCGCATATTGAAAGCAATTCGTACGTTTCACCTCAAGTCCCCGACTTTCTACCTTTTGTTAGATGCTTGTGGCTATATACATGTGGGCTAACCGCAATGAATTACCGATGCGATTTTTCCCTGTAGGCGAAATACCACGGAACGACTGATTTAATCTACTTCTTGATCCCAAAGGTGTTTAAAAACACGACAGGTTTGCCGGGACTTTTTTGTCTTTCTCTTCGTAAAACTTAACTGTCCTGTCGCAGAACGGTTAGCGCAGTCGAATCTAATACAGCAGTTCGAAAATTAACTCGGTAAATTGATTTACTCAACGTTGTATCAAATATTCGATTCTTGACGGATACGGAAACGAATTTTAGATTTCAAACCTTGAAAATTTATTCTGACTTAGTTGTAAAAATTAATAAAAAAAACTTACAACCAACAGTCGAGTTTTAATATGGCTCGTAGACGACTGGTCGAGCTTCAGCTTTTGAAAATGCTGACTTGTTTCTCTATTACTTTGACAATAAACTAACTTCCAGGCGTAGCTTAATTAAGTTATACTTGGCCGGCCTTGTATGCCGTTAAATACTTATTGCTCCTTTTTACTCTGATCTTATCTCTTACATATTTCTAAATTCAATATTATTCCACAGTGCATCTTCACGCTTTACGCCTTTCCAGTATTTAATATAACGCCGGATATTTCGGACGCCCAGCGGCCCATAATATAACGCTGATTATATTGATGGAAATGACGCGTTGAAGGGTGCGACGATCCTTTTACTAATTCCCATAAGAGCCAGCAAGCAATAAGATAGGCGCGAGGTTGTGAAATGCGTAATACCAATCGGCAATTTGTCACTTGACGAATATTAAATCTAATAAAACCTCGTTGAATATGCTTTCACCAACGTAACAACTTCATGTGTGAACATTTTTTAAAACTAAATATCATTAATCATTTCTTTCCTGAAAGGGCTGCCGCACTATACACTGGTCGCTTCCATTAAATGAAATGCGAATTCTATTTGCCGTTCTTCGATATGTAGCAGGCTGACTACTAAGCATGGATGCCTTCCGTAAAAAGTCCCGACTCTCTGTCTCTCGGTATTGATTTTAGTTACAACCTAAAAGGAGTGTTTGGTAGAGGCTCAATGCACAATGCAGAAAGCTGATTCTTAACTGCGGTTGAACTTGATTAAAATTCCACTGAAAATAGAAAATCAGCTCTGTATTGAATCGCGCGTGTTTATCAATAACGTTGCGATCAAATATCGATCGGGTATATGTATTCAACATAATTTGATTGGTATTACTCTACGCAGCGTATGGCAATCGCGGTTATACCGATACTTTATGGATTTTATGTTGGCTTGAAAGGTATGGCGTTATAATATCACGACTATAATAATTCCCAGAGGAAAATTTACTTTTACGACCCTATTAAACTATTGCGCCATACGAGACCAACGAAAAAACTAAAGAGCGATACTGTTTTTATGAATAGCGTTATATGAAAGTGTAATCGGTTTAAATTTTTATCAACCCCTTTTTGACAGAACATTCATCTTAATTAGGGTGAAGTGAGTTCAAATACAAATTACTCTGTATTATAATAAAAAATAAACGTTCAAGACACAATATCTGGGCCGATATGCAGACCTATTATATTCTCGTTTTTTTTTCTTTGCATAGGATCTTTTAAGATATTTAATGAAAACAATTAAAATTGTATATAAGGATTAATTTCAAATACATCGTATGCTATTAATTAAGGATTCCAGATTCGCCTGTCGATCAAAGGATTAAAGTGCACAATTCCTGATGGCAGAATTCTATTAACGGATATCAATACGCGGAAACATCAGCCGCTCAGCCTTCCGAAATCCGTATAATGAGTATCGAACCAATGGAATTTGGGTTGTTTTGGAGGGGCGTTCGCTGTTCCCTGTCAATGCCATTAGCGGAAAGTTACCTTTACGACGCGAATAGGAAATGTCGGAATGGCTCTCTTCCTATAACACGTAATGGTTATCAATAATTCACGCCGTAATTATTTTAATTAATTGTCATTGGTGTCGATTGACTGCAAGTGACTAAAATATACCTAGACGAAAATATAAGATAGTAGAGTGTAATAAAACTATGCAAACTTCAGTTAAGACGTCTACTTTACTGCTCTACAGTGTCAGTACGAGTAAACTTTGCTGACATGCGTGTTAAGTCTACATAAAGCACGATTTACTGTAGTTCTCGCTCTACTGTCAAGGTATTGAATTGCACTACAAGCTCATTTCAAATGCACAATGTAACAATAACAGAAACGTTTGTATATAATAGCGCACGTAAAGCCGCCGCAATTCTTATTATTAGAATGTAGAATTCATGTTCTTGTTTATTCATATCCACAATTCAAGATTAGTGCCAAAACATGAAAATTTTATGCAATTGCGTTTTGGCGTTGCGGGATGTCGTGTATATGTTTGCATGTTAACAAGCGTTTGTTTGTTTTTCGCGGTTAATCCGTCTTGGGGAAACTGAAATTTAAACCAGTAATTATTACACCCTCAGCGTAGGCGAAGATTGAAGAACGGCGGTCTTATATTGGACAGATGCATTAAGGTTTGGATCGCGGCCGGCGTAAATACGGCCGAACTGTGAAATTAATTTTGATGCTTTGTTGCCCCTGTGTGTATATATATCGCCGTTTTGTTTGAATTCGCCTTTTTGTCTGTATATCGGCGTTTTGTTTAGTAAATTCGAAGAAAATGTAAATAAAAAGTAAATAAATATAAGCAATTTAGAAACAGGGATCATCTATAAATCGTCCAAAGGTGACATTTTCGTAACCATAAAGCATTAGCCATGAAGCGCGTCATCGCATCCGCAATATTGCAAGCATGCACGCTGTCCTTATTATCTAAGTCTAATTATATTCTACTGAACACGCTATATCGACGATTTATTAGACTTTTAAAATGGAAAAAAAGTTCCACGGACATTCCCATGCTTATTGTTGAGTGGTGGTTGATTTCTAATTTTCCATCAGATAAGAAGAAATGATGAGTATAGGCCTGAGCTTTTTCCTCGATGCAATAGATATATTAATAAATAACCAATGTTTATGGAATATTAAAATGAATCTTAGGTAGGGTTAGTGTTAAAGCTGGGTTAGATTTAGGGTTAGTTCTGATGTTGTGGATAAGGTTACCCTCGATTCTGGTAAATACTCTTATGTTTAAATTAATACTACCAAAAACGTCATTAAGTAAGGTATTCTGTTATTGCAACAAAACAAAATTTGAAAAGCCACGATTTTTATTACGTCGACCCTACAGCAGTTGTGTTGTAAGTCACGGGCAATATTTAGAGCCGAAAATCAAATACTTGCAACTGGAAGCCAAACACAGTATACGCAATTTTCGGTATGGTAATATCTCACAAAGTTGTACGGTCGTCTAGCCGAATGGTTAGCACATCCGATACATACACCGATTTCAATACAAAAACGGTCCCAGTGCCGAGCCCATCATGTTTTCGAAACTTGGCTCGGTAAAAAAAATTTTTTTTAAAATATCTCACAAAGTTCTAAAAACTTTCTCCAGTAACCAGTGTTTGCTAATTTGAAATTTATATCCTTTACAGAAAAGACATGTCTGTATAAAAAACGGTTGATGTAACCTAATGGTTAGCGCGATTGCCCAACCTTTCCGTAAACATCATCGTTACAAACCCTCTTCTGCTAAAATGTCGGAATAGAGTCTCGATAGGGTGATAACACGGTAAGCGAGTCTGATTCGTATGTATATCATATTAAGAAAAAATGGACCAGGTTATAGGGTGATAACACGGTAAGCGAGCCTGATTCGTATGTATATCATATGAAGAAAAAATGGACCAGGTTATAGGGTGATAACACGGTAAGCGAGCCTGATTCGTATGTATATCATATGAAGAAAAAATGGACCAGGTTACCAGTTCATCAAAGGTTCAAAACTACTACACCACAAAGAAAAACAAAAGAAAACAAATGAAAAAGTCAGATTGTGTTGATGATAGAGTCAGATAATATATTTTAATCGCCAGCGAAAATAACAAACACAAAAGGAATTCCTTTACAAAAGGATTACAAAAGGACAAAAGGAATACACCAATAGGTTTAAATTTATCTGGCGATCTCATCAAATATTGAATACTTTATAACAAATACCTGTGAATAATTTTGTGGGACAACTGATAAAGTAATATTAACTATAAAATTGTGATGTAAAATTCAATTTTCAGAACAGCAGTTATTATTTTGATATTCTAAGATTACCTTTAAAAAAGCTTTGAATATTTACCATATTTTTAAATCGACGTTTTTCCGTGTGGTTTTTAATTGGGCCATTTGTGGTCACACTTTATGGCCATCAATTTAAACGGCAAAATTACACGAGGCATTATAGCACTTCGTCGGAATTAATATTTAATTCAAAAATGACTTACCTATCATGGCCTGCATTGTGTAGGCATCCTGTGCATAGTTGGGGTTCGGGCTGCAGCAGAAGTCGAAACATCGGATGACGAAACATTGGTCAAGGAACGCGTTTATCGCCCTCCTGCAGGTCTCAGATTTCGAAGTTTGTCGAGAAATTTGGGCTCTAGATGGCGCCTTTTTCGTCGAACCCAGAGACCTTGGAAGAACGTTCCTGTTCATTCTTCGTAGAACTTTAAACGCAAAGTTACTCATCTACCCTACATTCCTGGGGAAACAGAGGAATTAAATGCACAAAATGTCGAATCAAAAGTTTATAACTTGTGCATATACCGCCGGAGAGTGTGTGATTAAAGATAATGACTACCAAGGTTTGGAATTCGATCCCCATATCGGCCATATAAAATCGCAATTATAAGTCCTGGGCATGGCACTTATAACGGACGATGCCTTGAATGAATGTGTTCAAGCTTCGTTTAGAATATTTAAGTGCAATTAACTATTTGCAGAGCTCCGACACCTCGAAAGCTGGAGCGAGATTTTTTGCTGATTTTCCGTGTAGTAAAATCTGGTATTTGTTCGTAACGGGGATAAATACAAGTAATCCTATCTTATCCAAAAATTTAGCGTTCAGCTGGTCGGTTTATCAATTATCGAGCTGCTGATTAAATGTCTAAAAGATCGATTTCAACCCATGGATTAACATAACCTAATAATAAACGATTTGAGTTTGGCTTTAGCGCGGAAAACGAACTATTATTTATTTTTGTGATCGCTAAGGTTGTTCTTCAGCCAAAAGCTAACGAAAAATGCTAACTAAATGTAGTATGGAATACTAGAGGAATTCAACCACGTATTATCCATCACTATTTTTAAAGCCCTGCAAAAACGATCGGGTTCCCTAGTTACCTTATATCACCCTTGCTTGGTGGGAGTTTCGTCAGTTTCCCTATCGTGATTTATTCACAATTTTTTACTACATATCTAATACAATTTAACTAACACTTCGAACAAACTTAACATATTAGTTCATTTTATTCCTGTTATTAAAGCAAACTGATCAGTGGTTTAAGTGCGGTGACGGTGGGTTGTCCGGAAAATAGTTAATGGTGGGTATGGGGTATTCGATTTTTTGTCCGCCCTAAAATTCACTTTTTATTTGAAAAAGTCTTTAGTTAATTTTATACGTGGTAATAGTGTATTATACTAAGTTATGAATTTTACATTTTAACGGATTTTCGTCGAGATAATGAAGTGTGTAAATGTGTTAAGTAGGATCAAAACTGTCCTTTTATTTGTTGGAACCCATCAATCTACTGGGTTCAGACACTGCCCGCTACGTGTCTTACCCATGGAATCAACTGGATAATAAGCGACCGATTTCGAATCCGCCACCCCCCGTCTCAAAAGCGACGCATTAATCCACAAAGCTAATCGGTCGGAAAACTATACCACTGATCGGATCGGAAATATTGTCACCATGTCATAGTTTGTAGAAGCGCGGCGTTATGTGTTACTGACTTTTAACATGTCTAATATTAGTCGTTATTAGCTTTTGCCACCTTGATGTCTATATTTTGACACTTGAACAAACAATAGAAGTCGCTTATCTAAGAGGAAAGTGCATCACGGCAGCGAAGCTCCCAGGGAGCCTTCGACATTATATGCTTGTGTGTTCTGACACATCTGCTGGAAGAACATCACATTGTTGCATCCGCAAGTTTATACTTTTATGTATATTAAAATATGTGATAGCGTCTGTTCGCCGACGGAAAAGGAAAATGGCCGTGACATAGTATACAATTCGAACCGCAAAATGCTATGATCTCCCTGTAGAAATGTTTCAAACATATCTGCACACGATAATGCATACTGCTGTTTACCTGTGGTCTTCGTCTTCATATATTTGGCTTATATAATTTTGCTTAAAACTGCGATTCTGCCTCCCCCAAGATTATCATACTCCGCCAAATTTCACAGTTTACCCGCAAAACAGTCTGCGGTTTGCTGACTTAATACTTTCTTTGCATGTAACACGAATACCTAACATTCATACCCGTGCCTTTTCACTGGCGTGACTGAGTCTAACAAGTTTTGAAATGCAATTATGTCTACTTGAAAGTAACTGACCGAACAAACTATTCTCTAATTAAACTTTAAAGTATATGGATAAATGGTGTAGACGTTCTTCAACTGTATAACTTGGCCCCTTACACAACACGATCAGGGTACAATTACACGTATGATTAATTTATGTGCTCGATTAAATTCGGGGATCAAATACTAATCGCTTTTTAAGAACCAGCTTAGCCAATTGATCAATTGATATTCACAATTTAAATGCGAAGCGTCTTTCATTTTTGACTGATTCTGCAAAAGCCCTTCGGTCATTTAATTGCTTAGATTGTACTGTGCTATATCATAGCTTGTTCTCCACTACTCAATTTTGTCTGTGTACATAGGCTTGACAAAAGCATTACGAAACGCCATGGTCGCCACACAGCGTGGAACAACTGAATACATATGTCTCTAAAGGCATCACAGTCAATCATCGCTATATATAATCACTGGAGCGTTCTTACCTGTGTACAGATAGATATGTTGAATACATTCAGAACTACGTAAACAAGCCATTTTAATTTGAAGTACTACTTTTGACTTGGAACATATACCAGACTTGGTCTTTATAAAAATATTGCCTGAGACATTTATAAGCACAATCTGGTTAAAGCAGCTTAAAACTGTATAAACAAAAGTTGATGGTCTAACTTTACGTGGCCGTTTTTAAACAAAATGGCCTTACCTAAATAAATCTGTCTGTGCCCGACAAAATTGTATACCAATGTTCAATCAAGCATGGTAAGCTTGAAAGCTACATGATACTCAGAAACTTACCGGTATCGGTGAGTTTTCAATATAAATACTCAGAACTGTCAGGAGTCACGACAAATGATGCTAACAGTGAAGTTAGTGGAATAAAACCACCACAAATTCTTAGTGGAGTTAAATAAACCATAAACAAGCAAATAACTTTCTTCCCGCTAAAACCGACAGACTCCAAATGGGCCACATTACCTCATCCAACGAATATCCATCAACGTCGGCTCAAACAGGAACTGAAGCTGTTAACGGTGATCAGTTGCTGACAGACAGCATCTAACGCCAGCAGACTAACTACCCTCCGTGTTCCATTTTGACACCGGGTTAGCTAAAGGTCAATTAATGAACTGACAACGAAACAAAAAGTACTCTTTTTTCGGTTTATTTTCTCTTTGGATGTATTAAACAAAAAAAGTTTTAAAAACAAGTATAACGAAGTTTTTGATAGAAAAAAGTTCTGTAGTCCTGCCATGATGTGTAAAAAAGTGAAAACTATATACACGATTATAGGACTGCTGACTGCATTAATAGCTTTAAAAATCTGCCAGTCTTGTTATAATTTTATTCAATTATAATCCTTCTTGCTCGGGGCACTTTTGCGGCCTGTTCTCTTCGTACGGACGATTTTTCCCGGTTCGTACGGAGCCACTAATTGAGCTTTGACAGGAGAAGGTACGATTGGCGTGAGATCGGTTAAAAACTGCTTGCTGCTACTGGTGCTTTCAAATAGTTTGTAAATAGGAGCGGAGTTCGCCGTCGTGCTTGACGGGGATGGCTTGTTAGGACGCGTCGTCTTCCGCGCCGCTTTACGCTTCGGGACGTCGCAACTCCTTGCCGGAAGACTTGCTGTTGCGGCAACCTTCTCGTGGGTTTCGTGCTTCTCTGGGTTGGTCAACGTTCGGCACAACTTCAGGGGCTGTTGCGAGTCACCAGACGAGTGTCGCTTGTGCACCTTTTGTATGTACTCCCACACGTGCTCTTTGTTGGAAGTAGTGGGCTTAGTAAGGGTTCCCTTTGGTTCGGTTAGTACTTTTGTGGCATCCTCGGTTAGTTGGGTTCGGTTAGGCAGATTTGTCAAATCCTCGGTTAGTTGTGAAGAATTCACAGACTTACCTTGCTCTGCATCATATAATGGTTTTAAGAACGCTGCACCATTAGAGTTTAACAAATTATCCCGGTTCTTTTGAATAAAAGCAGTTTTTGAGCAACTGTTGATCCTTTTTCGGGCAGTCTGCTTGGCGACTGGTTTCTTTGGTGTATTGCTTTTCACTAAAATGAAGGAATACAATTTCAAACATTCATTTAATCGTATATAAACATAGATTTGTAAGATAGTCAAAAACACACTATTTTACACTTTTTGGATTAGAAATATAATAAAGCTTCTTTTCGAAACGTCAAATTTGAAGTGTTTGTTACTACTTTTCCATCTCGAGTCCGTGCACTCGTTCATACCTTCGTCATCTTGGTTTCCCTTCAATGGCGTATTATGCGTCTTAATCAAATGAACAACAGCCATTTTTATATTCCTTATTCTTTCCTCGCACAATCTGCACGAATATGCATAGACGGGATCGTTTCTTCCTGCATTAAAAGAAAGGATTACGGGCTTTTTATCGCACTGACGCTACCGTGAGCGGAGTTATTTACGTGAGTAGCCAATGTAGCGTTGCATTTTCTCTGGAATTGGAACAACTGGCTTCGGCGATTTTTCTGTAATAAAACCAAAGGTCAAGAAGAGACATGTGAAAAAACGTAATTTTGGACGCTCACGTTTTTCTGCTGGATTCTGTGTTTCAACCATTTTGTTGGATATCTCGCGGGAAGGACTTGGAAAAGTGCAACTCTGGTCGCATGTTGGAACTGTGTCAGTCTGTGCATCGCTGTCTTTCAGCACCTGACTCTCCTTTAACAACCTGAAAAGTAAAGTCAAAATAAGAGCAAACAATGACTTCTATGTTAGAAGAAAGAGTTAAACATTCGGACTTGTGACATGATCCAACTGTCTGTCCGCCTAGCTCAGTCTGTTAGTGCTTTGTCTGTCTGCCAGCAGCTAAATGGTTGAAATTTGAAACCAGTGGTTGCATGTCGGTTTTGTTCTTGGGCAACACACATGCACTCAGTACAGTAATTGGTTATGGTAAAACAAAATTTTAAACCATATACAACATACTTCAAGAGCTCCGATACCCTATTGGTGGGTACAAGTTAATATTTCCTATTACCCTGTGAGATAAATTTCTTGCGATTTCCACAGTGATAAAACATGAAGTATTATATTCTAATAGAGATGAAAATTTTGTAACAGCTGAGGAAAACACAGAGTGGCTAAGAGGAAGAAAATAAGCTAGTACCAGTGTTAGTATATGGAATATGCATTTTAAAATCACTCTAAAACTTCAGAAAGTATTTAATGGCTTTATCTGCTTTAACAGCACCAAAATATTGTCCAAAAGACGTGTGACTATGTAGTTTTTTCAGAAATATTTAGATATTGTGGACTGGTTTACATAACTATTTACATGTACAATGGTGAAAACAAAACATTAAAATAACAACAACATTATCTGCCATGATAAATCACCTTTGGGTGTATACACATGGCTACAAAATAATATAAATTTCTGGGAAAAACGTAAACTTAACTATTAGAATTGCTATTAGTAGTTACTAGTAGTATCAATATATAATTAATCTAGAAGGTTGCCCTCCATATTCACCTACTGAACAATATGTTAATCATTCAAATTGGAATAGGAGGATAGGATATTCATGTTTATCCCGTGAATGGGAAAACCAAGGGGTTAACACACGGGCAATTGTCAGATCACATTGCACCCACCATCGGGTTGCCAGAGTTATTGCAATGTGCTGTTAATGATTGAGGCGTTCCTTTAATTTAGTAGAACCCATCATTCCACTGGGTTCAGGAAATGTCCATACAAAGTGCCTTGCCCAAGGACACAACCAACTAGCTAGCGGCGAGTTTGCAACCCTTCGGTTAAAAGGCGTCGCACTTAACCTCCAGATTAGCCGGTCGGACATGTTATTTGTTAGTTTAAAAGTTGATTTTATTGTTTTATTTTTTTATTTCCATTGGTCCTCGTGATTGTGCATGTTTAAAGGGAAATATTGTTACCACTAGTGTATGTGACTGTGTATGTCTAAGGGTAACGGTTACCTTTGGGAATTCTATATAAAATAAATTCTTGGATAAAAAGAAATGCTTGGATAAAATACTAAACACTCCAGTATTCGGACTCGCCATGTGCAGATTAAAACGGTTGCAATGAATAGAATTGTTTTTTATTCCTCTCTACGCCAGTTTAATAGAAAACGGTCGCGGTAAACGTTAGTTAGGGTTAGTCACGGATTTTTGACTCTGTAAACAGTATTTGTTGAATGAATAATTGAGTTACACAGCATAGAAAGCTTGCCACTAACTGCATGTTACCCAATATGCTTTCACGACAAACAATGCAATTACAACATGGTAACTACTTACCCATTATGTTCCCCATCCAAGTGTATTAATCCTTTAATAAATGAATTCGGACCTGAAAATTCTTTGTGGCAGAATCGACATTTCAGTTTCTTATCCACATACTGAAGATTTTCATTCTGTAAATTTATGATATTTTATGTCCAGCCAAATAGCTTAGTTAGTTAGATCATTAGGTAATCAGTTGAAAGATTTTTGAAACCAGATCCTATCCATTTAAAATGGCTTGTGCTATGTCTGCTAAATGCCTTGCCTAAAGACACAACCAACTAGCTAGCGACCACTTTGCAACCCGCAACCCTTTAGCTAAAAGGACGCAAAAACCTATCAAGCTAATCAGTCAGTTCTAGCAAGTTCCATTGCCATTGAAGTATATCTCATAAAGGGGGAAAAAAGATCAACCTTTCTTTAGGGGATAATATTATAATACCACACTAACCTTTTTTACTGCCTCTTTTAATTGTTGCAGCAGGTTTTTTTGTTCTTCTGACAGGCCAATATTCATGATTTTCGACATTATGTGTTTGACAATTTTAACCACTTGGCTGATGACTTTTTTCTAATACGTTTGATTGCTCCAGGGGATTAAACCTGTAAACAAAACAAAGTAAGGGAATAAGTGTTACACTTTACAGGATAGAGTATCCTATTTCTTTTCTCCTTAAAAAACGACCAATTGGCAGATTAACTTACGACAAGCGTGCGTCTACCGGGGCTATTACAATGGGGAGTGCCTCTAAATACTACAGGACCGCTTGGATCAATTAGATTGCTATGGAAAGTAATTCTAACCCTGTCCCAAACACTAATCTCAACCCCAGAACCAACTTTAACCCCAACCCTAACATTAATATCATGGCTTTTGTAATTACGAAGTATAGTAAGCGCTCCAAGCGATTCAAGCAATTTAAGCGCTCCATGTGATCCAAGCGTCCTGTAGTATTAAGAAGCACCGATTACACTGTGCTGAATACGGAAGAAGTCAATAAAACGAAAACTCGGTTACAATTTTAGAACAAAGATTTTGTTTTAGTCTAAAGATGCTATTGCTTTGGCAGCAAATTTGACTGAACAGATGGTGGTTTTCTTGTCTCGGTTTTTGGTCCTTGACACAACCCAAAAACGATTGACCTGTAAAGCAGAGGAAATTCCTCACAAACACGCGCAAAACAACAGATTAGTCCGTCTAAAATAGCTTAATTGTCTAAAATTCCGGACATAGTAGCTGGATAAAACGCGTAAACAAGTTTGTGACGTCAATGCATGTCTCCGCAAGGCCGCAACAAGCAATGGCCGCTAACTACTTTGCACAAGACAACAAACAACAACCGCAAATTGCATAGGGCAAATAAGAAAATAATTTCAGACTGTACAATCATATAGTCGTACTCCAACATAAAAGTAATAGTCTAACTAAAGTTCCATCTTGTTACATACCGTTGTTTAAACTTTGGGGAGTATTCTATGACCTTTCACATACAGGTTTCGTTTACGGGAATTCCCTCGTATACATCGAGAGTTGGTTGGTGGAAATGCACTTTAACCAATGTAGAGAATGTAGTTTCGGGCACCGGAATATACATGAATCGACAAATCATGAATCGCTTTCATCGCTATACTTTTTCTGGTGCCCTGTCAGTTTTGGCGGGTAACGGGTGCATGTATCGCGAGCTGCGCAGCGAAAAGTCTACCTTCCACAGAAAGCCTACTAATTATTATAGTATCCAATATTTCTTTGTTGCTTAATCTTTTCTCAAATCCAAAATCTGATTCCTTGTTTAGTATAATTGTATTTTACGTCTTCAAATACTTGTGATGCAGGTTACTTATTCTAAATGCGAATTATATATAGTCGGGCGCTAGTTACGTTTGAGGTTGAGGTAGGTTATATATTACACTATTCAAATTTCTAGAATATATAGGGAATTTACGAGGTGCGATAAGTTTACGTGCGAGGCGTTTCACATCTGCAAGTTTGACTAACTCTGGGGAATTAGGTGGGAAAACTATGTTAATGATTTAAACCAGAGGAAATACAAAGAGCCGTACAAGGTGATAATTGCGTAAAAAGTAAGAAAACACGTGGGAAAAACATCAAACGCAAAAAGCGACGTTTAAAACATAAAAATATTTTGAACATGGAATAACTTAAAACTCATATTTGTATACGATATGCTACAAGTTACACCCTGGTGTTATGGAGGTTAACTTTTGCCTTTTTAACCTTTGACTCCTTTATTCTCTTAAGTAAATTTCATACGTTTGCGTTATAGCTATTTTAATGCAAGATCGTTATAGCCAAACAAAACAATTAATTCGTTTTCGACAATTCCACGCGTTTATTGTCTCTATAAATATTTGATTGCTAAACGTATGCAGTTCAATGTGCGGCAATCAATTAATTTGCGGTAGTGCTCAGTATTTGTCGTTTCAGCAAAACGTGCGCTGATGTGATCCCCGGAAAACCATCTGTTACTTCTGTTTAACCGACGCCCTTTTCGAACTTTCTTAATTCCTCAACATCTCCAACAACTCTTTCGGTGACAATGTTCGTGCTTTTAAACTAATTCACGCCCCAGTTGTAACCAATCACCGAAATGATTGGTAGTTGAAGTTTCATAGTTCTTTGAAACCGCCCTTGAGGAAACCTAACTTTCTTGACCACTCACAGCTGACCACGCCAAAGGGAACCCTTTTTCTCAACGGTTGACCTGCCTTCCCGAATCGCTTGCGAGAAGAAAGGTGTTTTCTAAAAAAAATCGTCTCTTTAATGCCCAAGTGCAAAACAACTGTTGACCTAAACGCGCATGTAGAGATTGGCGTGTTTGCACGCATGGCCGCATTAAAGAGATTGGCGTTTTTGCACATTTGACCGCCTCAGGCTTAGCATTTCGATGACATACCAATATAAGGAATTTTAATATGGCATATTTTATTGGAGGATGTAATACTAAGTTTCAAACAAAATGGCCAATAATTAGGATTTCGAATCCATGTTTTATCACCATAAATGGTAAAACTAGGAAGAGTTGTCAAAGTTGTCACACGCGTAATCTTCAGATTAACTCGCGAATACACAAGGGGGCGTTATTACAAAAAAATCAGAAGATCTTTTGTACACTGTCGGCTTACGTACGGTCGTGTGTTTGAATGGTTACCGCGACCGATACATATACCGACTCTTATGTAAATACGGTCCTGGTGAAGAGTCCATCATGAGTTCGAAACTTGGCTAACAAAAAAACACTGTCGTTTTACTGGAGCTTTTGTAGTGGGTTCGCTGCGGATGTAAACAGTTTAATTGCCCATATATTTGGCCTTATATTCCTTCCAGCAAGTTCCCTGAAATCATGGTCTGTCATGGTATGCCGTCATTGGAATTAGAGTTTTAATGTAAGAAGTAGGTTACTACAAGAAATATCAGCGTGTATATGCAACCTAAACCCAAAACCCTCCAGATTTTTACTTATACATTTTGAGCTGCTACCCCTTCGTATCGGTAACTTTCTCCCAAAAACAGCTATAGGATGCACAATCTGTAGTGTTGTGACTGTAAAAGCTTCTATTC
Organism: Ciona savignyi; assembly: GCA_000149265.1. Classification (NCBI taxonomy): domain Eukaryota; kingdom Metazoa; phylum Chordata; class Ascidiacea; order Phlebobranchia; family Cionidae; genus Ciona; species Ciona savignyi. Next base: position 203,516 of record CH003241.1, on the reverse strand, counting down.
CGATTTCTTATTATACTATGTCTATGTAGCCTAATACCCCAGATGTTAGCGTAACACACAGGGGTCATTTATACTCTAAATATTCTAATACTTGCCATAGCGAGCGTACGGTACTTATGAAATTAACTGAGAGTTCTAAATATTGTAAGCGTGAAACGATTAATAAGGCACACAACAATAATGAATACAATTTTTTGATTGATTGACCATTATGGTCGTCCGTCATTATCGGAAGCATGTTTAATACGATAAATTACTATATTTATTTTTCACTTACCTACAATTTCTATAACTTCAGTTAAAAATCGGGATCTAAATTCTAATCGTGTGAGATGATCTATATATACACCATGACCTTCTGTTTTATGATTGTACGCACAAACGTTTTATACCCGAGAATATAAACAAGGTTTCCATAATAACTTTTCATATAGGGAATTCCCCATATTTGGATGGCGTCATAAAATTGATGAAGAGAATAAGGCAGTCTCTTCAAGCTTAGCTGATACAGTCTGTAAGCTCAGTTAATAATACCCGTTGTCAAACGATAAGTTGTTGGGTTGAAATGTGGCCTGTAATCTGACGATTGACGCTGTAATAACTCTCCTGTGTTTTCACATCCATTTGGAATAAAACATAAATAAATAGGATATAATATTCATGTTTTATCTCCGTTGGTAAAAAATAAAAATGTCGTTTTCACACAACAATCTCTGGATTACCTCGCGCCGACTGTCGGGATACGGAAGCTTTTGCAGTATGTTGAATGTTGAGATACAGACAGTTTTAAAACAAACTGTAAATCCAGTGCATTCTTGCGTTATCAAATTAGTGTCTTATCCGAAAACACCCTTTTTCTTTTTTGTGTGATTAGCCAAAAAAGCAAAATTGTGCACTTAGTGCGAGTTGGTGGTCTCAGACCAAAACCCCTACGTGCAATGTGGAAATTAATCCACTTGGGGTAGTATCCCTACTAGGTGGGTGCTGGCAGACACTCTCCACGAGTATCTCCACAGCGTGCAATCTACGTTTTCGGGATGTTTATTGTTTAGATTGTTTAGATAGCGACCAGACTCTCGTGCGTGGTTTTATTCACAGGAATAAAACATAAGTTTTTCATTCTTGCATTAGTGCCATGCAGCGTCGTTCGTCCGTCAAACGGCTGTTAGGTGAGCTGCTTGCGAAACAAAATACCTAAACCTATCGATGCCTAGAAACAACATACCGTTTTTGTCGTTTTTTTTATAGAAATGCCCCGTTTTTGTTTTTTGAAACGTCATTTAGACAGAAAATACATTGGTGAATTACAAATCAAAGTATATAATAGGCCTACTTAACACACTGTGCGAGTTTAACCTTGGGTACTTAGTGGACATTGCGCGAAACAAGTGGAAGAATGGGTTCAACCAAAATTGAAGGAACGTTTCAAACATACAACATATACTGCAATAGATCCGGTAACGCGATGGCGAACGCGAGGTCATTTGACGATTGCCCGTGTGATAACTACATTTCTTTTTTAATTTGCACGGATACAGCTAGAATATCCTATCCTATTAATTAATTCACGATTTATTCCAATTAACGGGGTTACGCAAGAAGAGTTATTACACCGGCAATTGCCAGATTATACAGGGCCATTTGTGTGGTTTCTGGAGCAATCGTAGTGTGTTTTAAATGATTAAGATGTTTTATGGGATATGATAAGATATTCATGTTTATCCCCGTGAATGGGAAAACCAAGGAGCTTTAACACACAAGTAAACGTCAGATCACCTCGCGCCCACCGTCGGGTTACCAGCGCTATTGTAGTTTGTTGTATACGAATCGCACGTTCATTTAAATTGGTAGAACCCATTAATCCGCTGGGTTTAGGCAATGTCCGGTAAGTGCCTTGCCTAAGGAAACAACCGACTAGCCAACGACCAATTTCGAGCCAGAAACCCTTGGGCTGAAAAACAACGCACCAAACCATCAGACTATTCGGCAGGTGTTCTTGATTAAACACCTATTAATCACCTGGATCAACCACGTAGGTATTTAAGACACAACCCGAAAAGCCAGAGCTTCGTTTCAACCCAACAACATTTCGCTTGACAACCAATGGTTGTATTTTCACTGAGCTTGCAGTTACATGCCGTATTTGCTAAGCATGAGAAGGCTGCCTTTTTCTCCGGATTAATTTTATGACGTCATCCTTTTGTCGGGAATTCCCTACATGAAAAGTAATTAGAAAAACTTTGCTGACACACCAGGTATAAAACGTTCGTACGTACTGATTCTGAAACAGACGGTCATGCTGTATAGAACTATGCACACTATTAGAATTTAAGTTCCCGTTTTTTAACTAAAGTTATAGAAACTGTAGTTAGGTGAAAAATAAATAGAGAAATTCACAGTCTTAAGGTTGGTTCACGTAATGTTTTTTTAGAATATCTCTTATGGAAGTATGTACTTTTATGGTATTTATTTTCATTTAATGTTTTTTTTTATATCCAAATTAATATCTAACCATCTACACGCAATAAATACGAGATGAGACATTTCTACTGTTTCACTTCAACCCAATATGTTGTCTGACCGATTAGCTTGGTGGGTTAGTGCATCGCTTTTTCTCATGTGTTAAAGCCCCTTGCCTTTTTCCCATTCACATAGATAAACATGAATACACCCCATCCTATTTCACTGTGAATCAGACGTCTGGTTGACTGTGTAGTGCATCGTTTGCAGAATGGTTCACAAACCATATGTTAGTTAGTCAATTATATTAACTAAAAACCTTGTTTGAAAGTTAAACAAAGAAAGACTATTTGTCTCCATACTAAAAAGTACAATGCAATAGCTCCAATAAATGGACCATATGAAATCTAATGATGTCCCATGTAATACCTCTCCAATTTTTTGGATAAAAACGTGAATGAGTAGAATCGAATATTTATGCTTTATACCCAATAGCATATTCCGAAATACACCAGGTATACTATATTTTCCTACCTTTTAAGATACTATCATATTCAATTCTATTAATGCATCTGTGACTTAATAATTTCTGA
>CH003241.1:174381-193720 GCA_000149265.1 Ciona savignyi | reverse complement strand
ATTTTATTTTTATTTTAGTATTTTCATACTAAAATATAATATTGTGGGGTAAAATTTTCTATGAAAATAAACTTAGTCTATTCATTGCCATTTTTCCAATGTGATACCCAATTGGGACAATATCACCACAAATCATATATTTTTAGAAAAAAAACTTAAAGAATTCCTATAAGTTTTATACAATACGAGCTATTGATGTTTTATCTGATTACCATGAGAACGATGAAAAGGATACTCATGATCTGCTGAGAACGAAATGGGAAAACTGGGGAAACCTCACTTTACTCCAGTTAGCAGTGAGAATGGATCATAAGGTATTTTTGTTGATTAGAAAGACCTTGGTGTTCTAAAGTTTCATAACAAAGTACAAATGGTTAAATGCATGACGTACGCTATTCAAGTATTCATAACCTGAAAAAAGAAATGTCCAGTCGAATAGCTTGGTGGGTTTTGTGGGCTTGCGTCTTATATCTTCAGCTGACTAAGCTGTTGGCTACTAGGGCTTTTTTCACCCTGTGTTCACTTGCGAGCTGCGCGGTGGAAAGTTTGTTTACAGACTGCTTACTTGTAACAGTAGTAAGCTTATTTGTTACAGATCACTTATTTGTAACAGTAGCCACTAAATTTCTTAATAACTTTAATATCTAAAGTTCACAGCCTTATTCCTGGTTCAGTTGCCTTGTATTTTATGTTTCATCAATAACAGTTTCATTTGTAGAGTCCTGATGAAAGGGTATCTTATATTTACTATTTAATTATTTAAGTATATAGTGTCCGACAGATTAGTCTGAATGTTTAGTGCGTCGCCTTTCAGCCGAAGGGTTGCAGGTATGAAACAGGTCGCTAGCTAGTCGGTTGTGTCCTTGGGCAAGGCACTTAACGGACATTGCCCGAACCCAATGAAATAATCGGTTCTACTAAATTGAAGAACGTTTAAATCATACACATCACACTGCAATAGCTACGGTAACCCAACGGTGTGCGCGAGGTAATCTGAGAATTGCCCTGTGTTAACCCCTTTGGTTTTCCAATTAACGGGGATAAACATAAATATCCTATCCTATAGTCCATCTGCAAGGCCTTTTAACATATATGTGTTTTGTCGTTACGTTCCTTTTCTCATCCATGGGGATAAACATAAATATCCTATCCTATATTACAATGGCCTCAGCCATAACTTTATAAAACCTATATCTGTCCTTAAATACAAAATTGTGTGTAAAAAGTCTGAAATAAGAAATTTCTTTAAACCAAATGACCAAATACATAATAATTGTACCTTGCTTTTAAATTACAATTATGTTTGTATTTTGTTTTCAGAAACTTGTTTCACAACCAGCTATTCAGTCACTTTTGAGCAAAGTTTGGAAGGGAAAAATTGAAGAAGAAGTAAAGACTTGGCACATATTACTTTCATTGATTTTAATTCCCATATTTTATCTCATTTCTTTTAGAGAAGAAGGTAAAGGTTTATCCTCTTTTGTTTGAATCAGAGCAATGAACATATAGCCAGGATAATCGAAAAGTGCTTTTTACATTTTTACTAAATAGGCTGCATAAACACGTAACACTGAGATGCTACTGTTTACACGCAGGTCTTAAGGCAATAGACTTAATAGCGAAAAGAGAGAACTTATAAATGGAAGATGTACTTTCTGAAACGCCTCTCATTAATATGAAAATTATTACTCTGGCTTTAATTTTTTTGCTAAAAAAATCCAATCATTTAAAACCTACTTTTTTAACAAAAATTTTTAACTTTTTTTAGATGAAAATAACAGCAAACAATCTAAAATCTCTTCGAAAAATAAAGTGCTATACTTCTACAATGCTCCAGTGGTCACCTTTTGGTTTCATGTTTTTTCATACTTGGTAAAATCGGTTATGTTTGACAGATTTATTATGTTTATTACAAACTTCTTTACACAGGCATTCTTGTTACTGTATGCTTATGTTATTCTTTTCAACTTTCACCCACCACCTGAGAATGGATCGACAAAAAGTGTATCCATTGCAGAGTTTGTATTGTGGGCGTGGGTGTTTATCCTTGCATTAGATGAGTTGTACGAGGTAGACGCATATATCTAGTCTTGTGTATATATATTTGGTTTTACATTTTGGTACACATTTTTTAAGATTGCTTTTTTAACAAATCTAATCTAGTCTTCTTTCACACATTTTGTTAAAAAAATTTTAACATTGCTGTTTTGTTATATTTAAAGTATTTTTACTCACTTAGATATATCAGAGAGAACACAAAGGAATAGCAACAAAGTTAAGGTATTGGATTACAGATTTTTGGAATATACTTGATGCTGTTCCAATTTTACTGTTTATCATTGGACTTGGACTCAGGTAAGTTGTTAAAAAATATGTAAATTCCATTCTTCTAAAATTTCTAACAGTGCAAAAATCCTTATTTTGCTATAAAGTAATGTAAAAATGGCTGTCAGATTGCCAAGTGGCTATAACAAATTGTGGCTGTGTTTGTCTGGTTGCCTCAGAGATTTTCAATTAAAAATACTTTATATATTATTAGGGACCATTTGTTATGGATGGTAAAATACGATAACGTGTAAACTTAATTTTACTAGTTTTGATTTACAAAATCCAAAATCAAAATGATGGTAACCAAACAAGAAAATTGATTAAAATGGTAGCCGGCCAACAGGCCAAGTGACAAATATGAATGACTTGTTCGTAATTTAAGTACATTTTGTTGTGTAACAGATAATTACTGCAGTAAAATACTTTCATAGATTGAACACAAACACTTTTCAAGTGTCAAGAGATTTACTGGCAATATCATTCATGGTGTATTGCTGGCGAATATTAAATATACTGCTAGTGCACGAAGCAATTGGTCCTGAACTTATTATGGTTCGTGAAATGGTAAGAAGATTTATATTGTCTTGTAAATGCCTTATCATTTTCGATGATTGAAAAAGACAGTGTTAAAATATTTTACTTAACCAGTTAGCCTTAGGATATAGAAGGATAGGATATTCATGTTTATCCCCGTGAATGGGAAAACCTAGGGGGTTATCACACGGGCAATCGTCAGATCACCTCGCGCCCATCGTCGGGTTACCGGAGCTATTGCAGTGTGTTGTATATGATAGACACAATCCTTTAATTTGGTAGAACCCATTAATCCGCTGGGTTCAGGCAATGTCCGTAAAGTGCCTTGCCCAAGGACACAACCGACTAGCTAGCGACCAGTTTCGCACCTGCAACCTTTCGATTGAAAGGCGACGCACTTAACCGCTAGACCACCGGGCCGGACAGCCTTTTGGTTAGGTAACCTTAAGTGCCTTTGTCCAGGTTTAAAATTTATGCCTGGTAGCAATAACCTATTAGTCTATTACTAAGCCAACATTACTAAGCCAACTGGTGAACAAATAGTGGGTTTTGATTTAGATGCTACCATTTTAAACCATGCAGAAATGAATCAAACTGTGTGAAGACATGTTCTCAAAAAATAAATAAACGCCAGGTTAAGATTGCCATATAAGAAGTTAATTAATGTGAAGGTTAGGTTATAAAATTTGTGTTTGTAAAGGACCAATGACAAGATTCATTTTTAAAATATCTGATGTAGCGTTTCAGCACAATTATTTTTTTATTGCACGGTCAACCTCTACGACCGTCAAAAAGCCACTTAATCTCAAGCAAGATACAACCAAACATACAGAAAAAAATCTAGCAATGACACTTGGCTAAGCAGCTGTTAATTGAGATTACAACACATAATGAAATCATACTTCCATTTACTTCACAGATCAAGGGATGTCTTGTTTTTTCTTTTCATTTTGGTGATTTTCCAAATATCTTATGGAGTTGCTTGTCAAGCATTATTATATCCCAATGAGACTGATAAATGGAATGCAATTCAAGGAGTCTTCAGCAAACCTTACTGGCAAATCTATGGAGAACTCTTTCTTTCAGAAATCCGATACAATCCAAGTTAGTTTGTGGTATAGGATATATTCATGTTTTATCCCTGTGAATGGGAAAGCAAAGAAGCATTATTACACAAACAATCCCTAGATCACCCCTTGCCCACTATCCATTTGTAAGTTACTGCTGCAGTGTGTTTTACTTAATTTAGGCGTTTTTGCTGTTTTGGTTTAACTAATTAATCTATTGGCCTTACACAATATTGTCTGCCGTTACCAAACACACAATCACCCATTTATTAGGAAGTTTTGATCCTGTACCTGGTTGGCTAATTGCTGATACATTAATCAAGCTATGCAGACAGATATTAATTTATCAAGAAGACAACCACCCAAAAAACTAAAGTCACTTGCTTTAGTACACCATTTTTAATATTCCCAGCTGCTGATGAATATAGTTGCAGCAACAAAACCGCTGAGATAGCAGCAGGTTACCGCAGGTGTCCAGAAGTAAACTGGCTTGTTCCAGTTTTATCCGCTTTGTACATGTTGTTATCCGGTGTCATACTCCTAAACCTACTGGTTGCTGTATTCACGTAAGTCAAAGAAGGTGCATTAGAATGCCAGTTAAAGATGTAATTTTTCCCAACGAAAAAATAAACTCCTATTGTTATAGTGATAAGTGGTCCGATTAGATTTTATTTAATCAAATTTGTTATATACTAGAGATTCTGATTTTGCACAACAAGTGAATTGTCATTAAAAAGAATGCAATTTCCTATCAATTAATTAAATTTTGTGTGGTTAACTATGTTCTGTTTCTACTTAAGGAAATAATACCAGTATATATATATATGCAGATAGCAAATGTTAAAGATTAATAATTTTGCAAATGCAACATGTTATTTTTTATGATCGTTCATTTATAATTTGGTTTTAATGATAAAACATATCTGCAGGAACATTCATAGCATAGTTTTTACTTATTGCTTCAATAAAATAAGTGCAATAAAGCTCACTGTTATCATTTAGTATAACATATACCTTAACGAACACAAAAACATTTAGGAGTACATTAAAATCAATGAAACCCAAAGATATCCTCTACGAATTTCAACGTTACGGACTGGTAGAAATGTACATGAAACGGCCACCTTTTGTACCCCCATTAAGTATAATTTATTACCTCTGGAAACTACTATGCAAAGTCAAAATGTTGCTGTGCAAGCTGACATCTAAACAGTCAGATGATTCTTCTTCCAATAAGTCATCAGATTGTTGCGAATATGCGGAACCTTTAGGTTTGTATTTAAATTAAAATTATCATAGCATAAAGAATCTTTGTATTTAATGTATAAGAGGCTGATTTATGAACAGCGATGACTTTCAGCGGAAGGACTGCAGGTTGCTAGCTATTCGGTTGTGTTTTTAGGAGAGGAACTTTGAGGCATAACTTCGTCCAGTGAATTTACCAAACCTATTGCAGTGTATTGTGTATCATTAAGCACTTGTTCTATTTTAGTTCTATGTATTTATACAATGGATTGCAATGTTCGCAAAGCGTGCTCCCTAAGGACATAACCAACTTATCAAAAGTCATATCCTTTTAAACTGCAAGTATTGAACCATTAATAGATTCATGTTGTTTTTATTTTAGTGTTGGAATCTGGAAAAAAGGATCCTGTTAAAGAAACAATCACTGGAATGACTGAGCTGTATGTAGAGCTTGTTTTATTATTAGGCACTTAAAAGTGCTGTTTACATTAGTTATAATACACCATTTAAACTTTTTTAAGGTTTTATTTTGCAGACAGTCAAACAAAATCTTTTACACAAATATAAAACAGGCAGTTCATGTATAATTTTATTTTATGTTTGTTTTAATTTTATTCATAATGACATTAGAATCTTGAGCACTGAAATACAATATTATATGTTTTATTTGGATGCTGTGTGTATTTTAGGACTCGTTTTTTTATTTTTTTATCTAGTGCTAACCATCGCATTACCAAAGCTACATTGTTGTACATAAATTGAGATCGACTGTTTTAGTACAACCTATTATTTCACTGAGTTTAGGCGATATTTGCTAAATGCCCAAACAGAATCAACTAGCTGGCTACTGGTTTTTAACTCTTGGTTGAAAATCAACCATCAGTCCGTCATCAGTCCCGTTGGTCTAACGGTTAAGTGCGTCGCCTTTCAATCGAAAGGTTGAAGGTGCGAAACTGGTCGCTAGCTAGTCGGTTGTGTCCTTGGGCAAGGAACTTTACGGACATTGCCTGAACCCAGAGGATTAATGGGTTCTACCAAATTGAAGCAACGTGTCTATCATAGACAACACACTGCAATAGCTCTGGTAACCCGACAATGGGCGCAAGGTGATCTGATGATTGCCCGTGTGTTAACCTCCTTGGTTTTCCCATTCGCGGGGATAAAGATGAATATCCTATCCTATGAATATCCTATCTAACTGACTGATTTATGTGGCCAGACACATGTTTCGTATTTTTGTACTTGTTCTTAATCAGCTTGTATATTTTTAGTTTAAGCCTATCTTTGAAAAAACTTATTGCACAGTGATATACTCTGGTTGGAAAATGTTTAAATTTTTTCAGGTCTTTAGAGATTTGTTACAAGAAAACTGGACAACAAACCAAACATTTCAAAATGACAAAACAAATAAATCAGCACGAAAACAACAAAGTACAAGTACAGATAGCAGGAGCTTTAAGCTCCACATTAGAAATCTAATTTGTCATTAGAAATCTAATTTGCAAACAGTATTAATCATTCCATGTAAGATACTAATAATAAAAGAATCTTTAAATTACAATAGAACTATTTGTCAGCATGATTACCTTTAACAAAATAATATTTAGACCTAATATGCTTAGTAATTTAAATTTAAATCTTTCTTATAATGATACGTTTTAATTTATGTCAACATTAATTTTACTCTTACTTAAAACTGTGATATTTGAAATTTACCAATAACTGTAATATTTTTTTAGGTGCTAAATATAACTGTGATTTCATTTTATTTAAATATATTTGGCAATATTTTTAATGTTACATTAGAATAATTGTAGGATTTCTTTAAAGCACTTATAAATTCTTTCTTGTTCTTTCTTTGTGACATTTCTCAAGATAAGTCTTCAAGAAAATATTCAAACCTCATGGGTTTTATGGCCTATTACATTATATTGTATATGACTAGGACTACAGTTCCAATTGAAACCCTTTTTGATATTAAAATTTTGCCCATTTGGCCACTAAGTCATTAGCACTTTATTTTTCCTGCATATAAAAAAGCTAATCATACCACACTTTGAAGTAGTAAAAAATATTGATATTCCATACTTTTAGTTTTATTCTATAAAAAATATGCATTCCTTTGTTGTTTATTGTTAGCTAATATTAAATTAGTTGTTCCACTTTTTAAACCTTTAATTTGGTTTTGTGGAAATAATGTATTTACGCGTTTATAGCCTACAATGTTAATAGGTCTATGACCAAGCTGATGCTATTTTGTAGATATGCAAAATGTTATACCATATTACTCTAGTAATAAAAAAATGATTTAAATAATATTGTAAATGTGTTTTCTAATATTTGAATAAAAGCATCCAATCAAAAAGAATGATAAAATCTTTTTGTAATATTTTAGACTAAAATTTTAGCATAAAAAGTGTGCGACTTCAGTAATGAAATTTAAAAGACTCAGCAACACACTTAAATAAACAAATTGCTTTGTACTAAAATAGAAAGTAACTAAATGTTGTGAGGTGCAGCTGATCCATATATAGCTCTGTATTTAACAACAAGTCTTAATGACAGGCATATCATAGGTTTGGAACATAGTGTAGTGTTGTGACTGTAAAAGCCCCTATTCCGATTACTTGTATACGATGTCTATGTTATATCCCGGATGTTAGCGTATCAAACGTGGTCTTTAATATTCTAATACTTGCCATAGCGAGCGTACGGTACTTAATAAATAAACTGAAGTGTTCTAAATATTGTAAGCGTGAAACTATTAATAAGGCACACAACACATAGTCCAATAAAAAATGTAAAGTAACACACTTTAACTCAGTTTACCGAAATGTGTATATGCAGTATATTAACTTGTATTCTAGATTTCTTGTTTAACATTTTAAGGTTGGGTAAGCTTTAGAGGCGTAGATATTTCTGTAAGAATTTTATTGTTCTGGTGTAAACTAACTTAAAATATGTGATCAAGAATATGGCTGAAATATAAACAAAAAAACAAATATTTTTACCATGATCGCGATATCCTATGTAATGTATTTATGCGTTAAATTGCATGTTGTAGCAGTATGGTTAAGTGGTAGCTTATATTTTATTGTGTGTGTTTGAATCATGGACACAAAAACTCTTTTATCAGGGCCTAGTATATACAAATTACTTAATTGATCTTGATTAAGTAAAAAAAAAACAAAGTGAACCATGAATAATGAGTGGTGGTAATGCAAACAACACAAATAACTCATTAAGCATAACAATCAATTTATACAGCAAATATTGCAATAAGACACATGTTTGTTTTATTTAATTGTTAAATGTTGCATTTGATTCTTGGAACTGGTTCATTAATTAACCCTACTTGTTTTTAAAGCATATTCTGGTTGGTTGACACAACAGCCTACACTCTGTTTGTCACATATATATTAAATCAATAAAAATGATGCATAAAAAATGTCCAACTACATTTATTTACTGCACACGCAATCTCTTTCACTCGAAATTAGGATAGGATAGGATAGGATATTCATGTCTATCCGACTATCCCCGTGAATGGGAAAACCAAGGGGATTAACACACGGGCAAACGTCAGATCACCTCGCTCCCATCGTCGGGTTACCAGAGTTATTGCGGTGTGTTGTATATGATAGACACGTTCCTTCAATTTGATAGAACCCATTAATTCGGTGGGTTCAGGCAATGTCCGTAAAGTGCCTTGCCCAAGGACACAACCGACTAGCTAGCGACCAGTTTCGCACCTTCAACCTTTTCGATTGAAAGGCGAAATTTTTGTGGTATTGCGTCAGCTTAACGAATCATATAATCGTAGGACTTGGGAAAATGATAACCCTAGATTCAGCTGTGCTTAAGCTGTACTTTACGTCTTTTCATAGACCGGGATATTTAATTTACCCAAAAATTGATATTAGAAACTATTTTTTTTCTTTTCAAAAATAATTTTTTTAAAGTTATCGTAATTTGTGCACACTGTCATCATCTAGTGATAGAAACGAAAGTAAAAAAACAAAAAGTTATGTTTCTAAAAAATATTAATCCGCTGGGTTCAGGCAATGTTGGTAAAGTGCCTTGCCTAAGGACACCACCGATTAGCTAGCGACCAGTTTCGCACCTGCAACCTTTCGATTGAAAGGCGACGCACTTAACCGAAAGGCTAACCGGATGTAGCAATTAGAAAGAATACATTAAGTGTTATCTCATATTACATGCCTTTAAGATAATGATTTAATTAATAAGCAAGTAAGAAACATCCAAATAAACATTTGATTTTTAACCCCAAAAATAACGTGCTTTTTTAAGTGCAACTAGTAGTTTTGACGCATTGTATTTTCCTGTCAGTTTTATCACTTTGGTAGCTTTTGTGTTCCACTGTTATTTTATGGATTAAAAAACCTAATTATCATCAGCTAATAACGGCTGTAAGAAATAGGATATTCCTAATTTTATTGATTTAATATATACGTGACAAACAGAGTGTGGGCCTCAGTGTCAACCAACCACTATATGCTTTCAAAACATGTGGGGTTAATTAATGAACCCAAGTTCCAAGAATGAAATGAAAATATTTAACAAATCAATTAAATAAAACAAATGTATCTTGTTTCAATATTTGCTGTATATAGGCCTATTAATTGTTATGCTTAATGAATAATTTATATTGTTTGCATTACCACCACCCATAGTTTATGGTTCACTTTTGTTTTCCACTTCAAGATCAAGTAATTCTTATATACTTTGCGCTGATGATAATTACAATAATACGATGGAAGTTGTTGAAAGCTGTAGACTATACCTTATTTATTTTTTAGTTTCCATGTTGCAAACACACACAGCAAAATATATGTTACCTTTAAATAATACTTCTACAACATGCAGTTACTGTTAATGCATTGTATATATATGTGGATATTGTGGTCATAGTGAAATGTTTATTTTTTAGAGTTATTCTTAATCACAAATTACATGTTAGTTTACACCAAAAAATTAAGATTCTGCTAGCTAATCGTGTCATAAAACCAAGTGAATTAATGGATTAAATTAAAATAATTAAAGAGTCTACTCAAATGCAATAGCTCTGGTAACATAATAGTAGACGGGTCGGGTCAATTACCTGTGTGATAAAGCCCTCTACTATTTTCCATTGTCGGGTTTAAAACCCAAATATCCTATTTTATCCTTACCATTAATTAAATTGGGTAGATTGTTTGTTCAGGTATATTCTGAAAAATGGTATTTTGAACAGTAAATGGAAAAAATGAGGGTTTTGGTATGTTATTTACAAGAATGAGAATGGTAAACTACAGGTGGTATTATAACAAGGTCACTCAACAGATAACCTTGTGCCCAACTTTGGTTTACCTTTGCTATAGCAGTGTAGTGTTATATTTACCAAATCTACTGCAGTGTTGTGAAATGTCTACAGTTTAGTTTCAATGGGTTTAAGCAAAGTCCACAAGGTCACTCTCCCAAAGTTTATTTTTACAAATGATTCCATAGAAAAATTCTCTCAAGTTATTTGTTTGATGCTGCTGTATGAACACCGAATTGGTTTAAAGTGGAGTAGAGCAACTTTTCACTTTAAATGTTGTTTGATTTAGATAAGATGTATTTGCGTTAATAAATTCTGGAAAAGATATGCACGAACAATTCTTGAGATCATGTATGAAAACACTTATCTAACTCATTTGGAATAGCTTCATCAACAATGATTGAGGCTATCTTGAAACTATAAGTATCGGTAACTCCAAGAATGATCCAAATACCTGGAACAAAGTTTGTGCTCGCTTATATTTATAAAAACAACATGGCCACAGTCGATTATTCAATTTTCAGCTTTTAGCAACTCACAGTAAGGCAAAAGCTGTGTGAAGTTATTTGGGGAATCAGGTTGGAGTTGTCACCTAGTTCACCTGTTTTATTATCTTTATCAGTAACTTTAACCAAGTTCTCTAACACGTCTACTCATACACAACATAACACATTAGCTCTGATAACATGAAAGTGGACATGTCGGTTATCTGTGTGATAATAAAATTGTTTGTCCAGGTTTATCCTAAAAAAAGTTATTTTAAATAGTGAATAGAAACAAAGGAGGGTTTTGGTATGAAGGGTGGGTATTATTTACAAGAAAGAGAATGGTAAACTGCCGGTGGTATTATAACAAGGTCACTCAACAGATTACCTTGTGCCCAACTTTGGTTTACCGTTGCTATAGCAGTGTAGTGTTATATTTACCAAATCTACTGCAGTGTTGTGAAGTTCTACAGTTTTTGTTTCAACGCACAATGAGTTCAAGCAAAGTCCACAATGTCACTCTCCCAAAGTTTATTTTTACAAAAGATTCCATACAAAAATTCTACTGAATTATTTGTTTGATGCTGCAGTTTGATTACCAAATTGCTTTAAAGTGGAGTTAAGCAACTTACCACTTTAAATGTTGTTTAATTTAGATAAGATGTATTTGCGTTAAAAAATTATGGGAAAGATATGCACGAACAATTCTTGAGATCACGTATGAAAACACTTATCTAACTCATTTGGAATAGCTTTACCAATGATGCTTGAGGCCATCTTGAAACTATGAGTATCGGTAACCCCAAGAATGATCCAAATACCTGGAACAAAGTTTGTGCTCGCTTATATTTATAAAAACAACATGGCCACAGTCGATTATTCAATTTTCAGCTTTTAGCAACTCACAGTAAGGCAAAAGCTGTGTGAAGTTATTTGGGGAATCAGGTTGGCGTTCTCACCTAGTTCACCTGTTTTATTATCTTTATCAGTAACTTTAACCAAGTTCTCTAACACGTCGCTGCACCATGTACTTGTATTGACGTTGACAACATTGGAATTAGTTGAATGTTTTAAAAATATGTCGTGTAGTAAGAAAATTGTATCGAAAAGCGATTTATTCAATTAATATTATTGTAATCCATATGATTATTGTGAACTCAACAGGGTCAACCAAGGATGCATTTATCACCATCAATATATTCATATTTATCACCAACAATTTAACAAACTCCTTGCTGCAAATAGTGTTTGTTGTTACATTAGAGTTCTTCTATTAACTACAAGCGCAAACATTTCAAACCACTAACATATTTTATTGTCAGTTTGCTGGAATCTTTAAAAGTCCCCAGATTATTCTGCACAGAAACATCCTGCAAAGAAAAAATGCTTAATAGGAAAGGATGTTCATGGTTTATTCACGTCAATGAGAAATTGCAAGGAGCGCTATCAAATGGGCAATCGTCGAATTACCTTGAAAATATGTAAGGGAGCGTTCCCTCACAGGCGATCTTCAAATTACCTCGCACTCACCGTTTACCAAAGCTATTACAGTGCCTAGTGTAAGATTCAGATGTTCCTTACGTTTTAGTTGGGCGCCTATCCTTAGGCAAAAGTGCATAGCATATGTTGCCTAAACCAAGTGAATTAATGGATTAAAATAGTAAAACAGTCTACTCATACACAGCATAACACATTAGCTCTGATAACATGACAGTGGAAATGTCGATTATCTGTGTGATATTAAAATTGTTTGTCCAGGTTTATCCTGAGAAAAGTTATTTTAAATAGTAAATAGAAACAAAGGAGGGTTTTGGTATGAAGGGTGGGTATTATTTACAAGAAAGAGAATGGTAAACTGCCGGTGGTATTATAACAAGGTCACTCAACAGATTACCTTGTGCCCAACTTTGGTTTACCGTTGCTATAGCAGTGTAGTGTTATATTTACCAAATCTACTGCAGTGTTGTGAAGTTCTACAGTTTTTGTTTCAACGCACAATGAGTTCAAGCAAAGTCCACAATGTCACTCTCCCAAAGTTTATTTTTACAAAAGATTCCATACAAAAATTCTACCAAATTATTTGTTTGATGCTGCAGTTTGATTACCAAATTGCTTTAAAGTGGAGTTAAGCAACTTACCACTTTAAATGTTGTTTAATTTAGATAAGATGTATTTGCGTTAATAAATTCTGGGAAAGATATGCACAAACAATTCTTGAGATCACGTATGAAAACACTTGTCTAACTCATTAGGAATAGCTTCATCAATAATGATTGAGGCTATCTTGAAACTATAAGTATCGGTAACTCCAAGAATGATCCAAATACCTGGAACAAAGTTTGTGCTCGCTTATATTTATAAAAACAACATGGCCACAGTCGATTATTCAATTTTCAGCTTTTAGCAACTCACAGTAAGGCAAAAGCTGTTTAAAATTATTTGGGGAATCAGGTTGGAGTTCTCACCTAGTTCACCTGTTTTAATATCTTTATCAGTAACTTTAACCAAGTTCTCTAACACGTCGCTGCACCATGTACTAGTATTGACGTTGACAACATTGGAATTAGTTAAATGTTTCAAAAATATGTCGTGTAGTAAGAAAATTGTATCAAAAAGCGATTTATTCAATTAATATTATTGTAATCCATATGATTATTGTAAACTCGATAGGGTCAATCAAGGATGCATTTATAACTTATCACCATCAATATATTTATATTTATCACCAACAAGTTTCACGAGCTACACAATTATAATGTGTGTGTTAATACATAAGAGTTCGTCTATAAACTATAAGCACAAACATTTCAAACCAGTAACGCTTTTATTGTCATGTTGCTGGAATCTTTAGAAGTCCCCGGATTATTCTGCGCAAAAACATCTTGCAAAGAAAAAATGCTTAATTGGAAAGAATGGTTTATTCACGTTAGTAAGAAATCGCAAAGAGCGCTATCAAATGGGCAATCGTCGAATTACCTTGAAAATATGTAGGCCTAAGGGAGCGTTCCCTCACAGGCGATCGTCAAATTACCTTGCACTCACCGTTTACCAAAGCTATTACTGCTTCAACTATTTATGTTTTACTCACTTACAGTTTAAATCACTTAAGTTTTAAAACGAAAACTTGAAATTAAATCTCGCCAGCTGTGCTGTATAGCTTGGCCGCCCAATTTAAAATTAGTTCTCAAAAAACGTTTCATAAGCGACGGTACCTGTAAATACTACAGGACCGCTTGGATCGCTTACTATACTTCGTAATTACAAAAGCCATGATAATAATGTTAGGGTTGGGGTTAAAGTTAGTTCTGGGGTTGAGATTAGTGTTTGGGACAGGGTTAGAATAACTTTTCATAACAATCTAAGTGATCCAAGCGATCCAAGCGCTCCAAGCGGCCCTGTAGTATTTAGAGGCACCCCATAAGCGAGGGTGTGTTAGCAATGTGTTTTTAACTACTTTTCATATAGGGAATTCCCCACATACAGAATACGTCAAAAGGGAAAACGCAAGGGGCGTTAACACACCTGCAATCTTCAACAGAGCTTTGTTTCAATCCAACAGCATTTCGTTTCACAGCCAATGGGTATGATTTCTAAGCATGATAAGGTTGCCTTTTTCTGTTAATCAATTTTATGACGTCATCCGTTTTTCGGGAACTCCCGATATAAAAAGTAATGAAACTTTGTTGATACACTAGGACTAGGTATAAAAAGTTCGTGCGCACGCTTTCTGATACATACGGTCATGCTGTATAGAACTGCTTACATTATCCGAATTTAAGTTCCCGTTTTTTTAACTAAACCTGTATTAACTGTAGCTGTAGGTAAGTAAAAAATAAATAGTTGGATTAACATATATGCTTAAGGTTGGTTCACTTAAGTTTTTCCATTTTTTCACAGAGTATTTCTTACTTTTATGGTATTTGTTTTCATTTATTGAACTATTTATATTAAAAATAATATCTAATTATCCATATGCATTAAATAGAAGATAAGACATTTCTACTGTGTTAGTTTACCCCAATAATTAACTGGGTTTAGACGACTGGTTGACTGTGTAGTACATCATTTGCAGAATGTTTGCATGAGAAACCATTTTACTAGTTATTCGATTTTATCACTTAAAACCTTGTTTTAAAGTTAAACAAAGACTAATCATCTCCATACCATATGATATACTGCAAAAGCTCCAATAACCAGACAGTGGGCCCTATGTAATCTGAGATTTGGCCGTGTAGGCTAATACCTCTCCTGCTTTTTCCCATTTATTAAATTAAACATAAATGAATAAAGAAGGATATTCATACTTTATCTCCTATGGCATGAAATACACCCATTCTAATACTTCCTGTATTTTCCTACCTTTCAAAATCCTATTATTTTTAATTCTATCATTGCATCTGTTACTTAATAATTCCCGAATAAATACACAATTTCTTCCTCTGCAATTTTCTTTCCTTTCCTTGAACTGGTAAAAAAATTTTTTCTGCAATTTTCTTTTGTCTGCAATTTTCTTCCTTTCCTAGAACTGGTAAAAGGCTTCTTTGGGAACAACTTTTCAGTTTTGTAATTCAAAATTATGTTGGTTTATGACACAGCTTTGTTAGTTCCTTTGATATACAACTTTTTAAAAAGTTATTAAACAAATGCTTAAAACAAAATGCGAAATATTACCTAACTATCCGTTCAATGTAATACTAAGATTGATTTCTTTTTGAAATAAAGACTGGCCATACATGCACTAACGCTGGATAAAATGTTATCCCTTTGTATCGTATCTTTATTTTAGTTTTGGTAGTTACCTGCATGACTGGGAATTTTTTGACCAAATATCATTAGTAATGTACACAAGGAGCCTTGACATTATAATGGATGCCTTTAGGTAAAGAGAACTTGTATTGATGTTTTATTCATATACATCAAACTGATATTTGCAATAGCTTTGGTAGGCTGACACTGAACGAAATTAAATTCTAAATTCTTAGTTGTTTCTAATTATAGACTTGTTTTTTAATATAGTTAAATTTATTAAGTTTTGTCAAAGTTATGAAAAGCTTTTTATTGCAAATATAGCAAGTCTAATAATTTTTTATCTTATAGAGATCTAGGGGAAACAGTTCGGCAATGGAGTTGCAGGTAAATTATTTTTTTATCAAATTGTATCTGTCCAGCCAAATAGTTTGGTAGAGGAGTACATCACCTTTGTGCAGATTTGTTATAGGGTCGAAAGTGGTAGATAGCCTGTTGTGTCTTTAAGCAAGGCAACCAATGGATTGATGGGTTCCATAATAATTAAACAAACTTATCAATCATGCACAAAACACTGCAAATGCTTGTCACAAGGTAATCTGAGGATTGCCCATGTGTTAACACTCCTTGCGTTTTCTCATTTATGAGGATAAACATAAATATCCAATCTTAACCAGGCAGTAGTCGTAAGGTAATCTGACTGATGCGAGCTTGGAAACATTTCCTTACATATGCGTGAGATAATGCTATGATTGTCAACTGATAATGCCCCTTGTGATTTTTCATTAATGGGAATAAAACATTAATACTCTATCTTATTAAGCAATTTTGTTGCAGGCTGTTTGTACGCAGAACAATTCAGAGATTTCTGAAGATACCAGCAACATGACAATAAAATACGTTAGTGGTTTAAAATATTTGCACTTGTAACTTATAGATGAACTCAACAAAGGATTTGTGCAGTTGATGGTGGTACATGTGGTTGACACTATATTGTGATTTTTGCAATGAAATTGAACATACATTATTTACAATAATATTAATTTATTTACTATATATAAAGAAACGCCGACCAATAATAGCTTTAATTGATACATTGATTTACAGGATGTAGGGGAAAGTCGGGACCAGTGAGCCACTTTTTCGAAAATGTTTCATAAGATTTCTATGGTTGATGCACTTGCGTTAAAAACAAGTGTTACCAGTGCTACCATATTTGGAGTTTATTTTGATAACGTTTGAAGCTTTTTAAATGTAAGCTGTGCTGACAGGGGCCCAAAATGTACCAAGACTCAAAGTGGCTCAATGGTCCCCTAACGGTTGGGTCCTTTGAGCCACCCTATAGGGGCCTTTGAGCCACTTTTAAAAATACAGTTATTTTAATTGATAATCACATAACTCAATCAATTTAGTAACCACACACCCACTTTAACAAACAAAAGTTTTATTAACACTTACTACAGTACTGTTATATTTATTACTGCGAACAGTTAACACTTGGAAAATGTATCACCCCCCCAATTGTCTCATATATTGCATCTGTTCAAATGTATATTTAGACTGGTCTGCAGTGAACTTTTTTATTTCGTTTGATCTACTGGCGGTACCAATATACAAGGGGGATTATACTATTTGTACAATTTTATCAATTGAAACAGAATGTATATCATGTAAGACCGGGTCTACAAAACCATCGGACTTAGGATGTTTTAGAAGAAAAAGATAATTCCAGTTCTTGCTGCAGCTTGCATACAAAAAAGGGCTCTTTTCCCATCGTATTCTACTTCAACAAAATCATCAACTTTTGCATCAGAAGATAACACCATGTTAAAACCTTTTTTAGCATCGGTCTCTTTACTGCTTTCTAAATTACCCGAACATGTGAACAATTTCTGCCTAGATATCACTCTTTCTTTAAGTGATGAGAATATTTAGCTTCTGCATCTCTCTTCAAAGCCACCTTGTATGGTTAATCTGTTATAATTCTTGACTTCATCTTTTTTCGATTGCTGTTCTTTTCTCCAATTGGAGCGAGCATGTGGATGAGGCTGAAAATTGTTTCCGACTTACTCCTTCTGGATCTGAAACTGGACTGGTACTCTTTTCTTGCGTAAACTTTCTGGTTCTGCTAATTAGAAACTTCGCTTGGCAAAAACATGTTCTGTTGAACAGATTTCTTTTTTCATGATGACAGATTCCAAAGCAATTTTCATTTCAACTTTACTGAAAGACCCATGTGAAAATTTGTTTTTAAGGGGCATTTTTAATTTGGGTAACTTCAACTAAAAAGAATTTATCCTTAACTAAATTTCTGCAAAGGCATATTAATTAACATATTACCGTATTGCAGTTTGCATACTAGGTGTTTCGTTAAAATAAAATTTTTAGGCTATTCAAATATGAAATTATGGTATAACCTATTGGCTGATAGGCCTGTATTGTACAAGTATACTTGTTTTAAACTGATTAAACCATAAAAAAATTATTAAAATCACGATAAAATATTAACACCAGCCTTTAAAAGCCCATCATTAGGTACGAAGTAATGGTTCATTGGTCCCTGTAAAAGGTGGCTCAATGGTCCCTACCTACAAAGTCCAACATTTTTTTAAAATTACCATTAAAATATAGCTTTGATTTGTAAACAGTCTACTAAACAGAAACAGTTACCTATACTGTATCACTGACTAAAATTATTTAATCTTAACAATATGCTGCCTTGTTGCTAAAACGAAATTACGATTGGGAGTCATAGTTTAAAAACAGTACACAAAACACAAAAACAACTACCACTTCAACAATATTTCCGCGAACGTCCCGCCATTTTCTACGTAGTAATCAGTTTTCATAACGATTCGATTCGTGATTAAAATTGGCGCTAAAGAGTTTTCGTATTGATTTTAAGTGGGGTGGTTCAAAGGTCCCGCATGGTCATGGGTGCCGACTTTCCCCTACTTATGATGAACCATTCAAGAAATCCCAATGTTGACAACGTCATTAATGGTACATGCTGCGGCAACGTGTTAGAGAACTTGGTTAAAGTTACTAATAAAGACGGTAATAATACAGAAGAAATAGGTAAGGGGATTAATCTGGATAGGATATTCATGTTTCTTCCCATTATTGGGAAAACGCCAAGGGCGTTAATACACAGGCAATCACCAGAGGAGATATTGCAGTGTGTTGTGTTTATTTAGACATTGCCACAATTTGCCAGAACCCATTAATCCACTGAGTTCAGACAATGTCGTTAAGTGCCTTAGCTAAGGACACAACCGACTGGCTAGCAACCAGTTTCTAACCTGCAACCCTTCAGTTGAAAGGTGTCACACTAATCCACTAAACGATCGGACACCTGTTTTTTTTAAATTCTTTGCATAGCTTTTGCTTTGGCGGCCTGTGAATTTCCAATAAGCTGTAAATTAATTAATTGGCTGTGGCCATTTTTTATTAATATAAAAAAGGCAGAGCTAATGCCTTAAATTGCAGTAATCGATATTAATATAATTTTACAGTAAGCTTTATTTCAGGAATTTGGATTATTCTTGGAGTCACCAATTCTGATAGTTTCAAGAAGGCTTACAGCATTATTGATAAAGCTATTCCAAAAAAGG
>CH003241.1:159804-171285 GCA_000149265.1 Ciona savignyi | reverse complement strand
CAGCAGGGGGTAATGGTATCGCAAGGAACCTTTGTCATTTGTTAAACAACATGATCATGGTCTAAACTAAAATTTTGAGTGATAAATCTTGGGGATTCCTCTGAGACTCTAAAAACCAAAACGGTATTTTTCCAAAAATATAGCTTCTTTTGAGCATAGCGGTAAAACAGCTGCTCAAATTTTGATCGTATTTGGTAAAATGTTAGTGCGGTAGCCACCTATGTACCAATGACAAAAAATAAATAAAATACCTAGGAAAATACCCAATTATGATTTGTTCCGAAAACACGATTGTGACAAGCATGCCATATCACCCCGGCATCTTGGGGGAATTTAGCTTCATTTCACGACAGCAATTGACAAGAGGCTTTAATTTAAAACATTTGTGTTAAAATGTTCGTATATCTAACACGATTAATTTTTTAACAGCACATGAAAAAGAAGTTTTGCTTGATAACTATGGGATCTATGCGTTTATGGTTGCAGAACAAATTACATACTCGGTGTATAAAATACAAATTTGTGGTTAGGTACCCTGCTTGTATAAACATATAGAATACAAAATGTATTTCACAAATAGTGGCGATTAAACATGTGGTTGACACTTTCTAGTTATTTTCAAAATCACTATATTTACAAAGGCAGAGGATCCGAGAACTAAATTGTTGAAGACGAAAACTGGTTGTCATTTAATGCTTATGATAGATGGGTTGACAAATGAAACAGATCAACAAACTGAATCAGGTACCAAAATCCACTTTTGTTTCTAATTCCTATGCGAATTACTTTTTTCAGATTTGACATATCCAAACAATGTACGCACATTTCTTTACTGGTAGGGATAGAATAGAAAATTCAGTTTAATTTGATCCATCAATCCACTGGGTTAAGGCAACATCTGCTAAGCACTTGGCCTATGGACACGATAGGTCAGCGGCTGGTTTTAATCTACAAACCTTGGAATGATGTTCTGCAAATTAATTCATCCCATTAAAGGTTGCTGTTGCTTATTCAACTCCAGGAACTCGATACAAAATTGTTTGCCGTGCTGTTCAAAATGTTCAAATTCTGGTTGGTTCTCTTATGAAAATTATTTTTATCAAAATCTCTAGTAGGCAGATGCCTGATAAAGCTATTAATTCGTACTAATGATTTTTAATTTTATTTCATAAATACCAGATAATTAAAAGTATTATACTTTTAAGTCTAAAATGTACACAGTAAAACAGGGTTATGGTTTATGTACACCTTAATGAATTGCCGACTGCTCTGCAACTAATATTATAATGTTTGTGTATTCTTTCTGAAGTTGGTCCTGATGCGCTGCCATTGACAAACAATGAGTTTACAAGAACATTGAACTGTGATGCCAAGTTGGTACCGTTGAAAAAGTGTGTTTAAATGTGTTATTCAGTTAATTTACTTTGAAATGATTAAACAGAAAAATAGCTATAATTGTAAGAATAAAGGGCAAACTAACAAGATTAGCCAGCCAATGTCTTAAACAGTTGTGTCCTTGACTCTTAGTGTATATCATCTAAATCCAGTGGATTATCAGGTTGAGCTAGCTGTAGAATTGTCTCTATGGTATACTACACACTGGTAACCTTTTGACATATTCTAGCCAAAAATCATGGTGTGTCACCTTCAAGCCAAAGTGTTACATATTCAAAACTGTTCACTAGCTAGTCCAATGTCAAACTTAGCGGACATCGCCTGGATTAAGTAGATAAACGGGTTCTACCACTGAAATAAAAGTCTTAATCATTTACAATATATCCAATAGCTTGCATGAGGTAGTCTAAAAGTTGTTTAAATGCTCTTTTACGACCCATGATAACGGAAAAAAACATGAATATCCAATTCTATAAAACTTGTTATTTCTTTAGAGCAATGAAGTCTTTGATCTGTGACCAATATTCCGGAGTAAGTTCTTTCTGATAAATTTGATATATTGTGAGCGTAAATATTAATGATCTTTACTTTCAAATATAGTAAATCCTAGCAGTAACAACTTCTGTGCAATTATGCTTTTATTTAATGGAAAATCAAAGTAAAAAATTCTTATAAGGATGGTTGTAAATAATTTGAAAAAAAATTATTTTCTACCAAGCACAAGTTTAACAGCTGCACAGAATTTGTTAGTTCCTGAATTCACTATTTTATTTTACTATGTTGGTGTAGTTTTACAATTTTCTTTAAATTTAAAACACTTAATCAATTAAACCCTTATTGCAATTTTGTTTTATATATTTAACAGCTGTGATGGTTATATTCCATTTTTTTATAATATTTTTATTATAACTTGCTTTAATCTTTTTAATTTTAGAGTTTTATCTATGTTGTAAAATTGTGTATGTATTTTATTTGTTTTTAGACACAAAAATAAATATATTAAAAACTACAGAATATTTACCAGTATATAATTTCATTTTGACCGGCTGCATTACTTGGTTAAAGCTTCAGCTAAAATGTTGTTGGCTTAAAACCAGCTGCTGACTAGGCGGCTTTGCCATTGTGGGGTGCTTTTAAATCTTGCAGGGCACTTGGTGGACATCGCTAGATCCCAATGGAATATTGGTTTGGACAAAATAAGAAATATTGTCTTAATCATATACAACACATTAAAAATTCGACGGTAGGCACAAGGTAATTAAATGATTGACTGTTTGATAATGCCCACTGTTTTTTCATTTACGAATAAAATAAATTATATAGCGTAAAGGCCATGTTCTATTACAGCTGAAACACGAACAAGGTATCAAATGTTAAAGTATCATTTTGTTAAATAACAGAATTGGCAAGGAAACAAAAAGAGCAATAAACAAGATCTGCTAATTCATTTGTTTCAATTGTGTATTCTGCTTAATCAAAAGGATATGGCCTTTAATTTATGGAAGGCATTGGAAGAAAAATTATCAGCTGCTATAGGAGCTGCAAAGATGCTTAAATCCATGTCCAAGAAAACACGAAACGAAGCATATGTGAGAGGATATTTTTTATTGCAATTTTTATACTCGATATAGTATTGTGGGTTTAAATTATTTGTATAAAATAAACTTAGTCAATCAATAGCCATTTCTTCTATTTGACATCCAATTGGTGCAATATCATGATGAAATATATTTTTTTAGAAAAAGAAGATAAAGAATTCTTATCAAGAATACGTAGAACGAGCCATTAGTATTTTATCAGAGTACTATGAAAGGGATGAAAAAAAAACTCATGATCTGCTAAGAACCAAATGGGAAAATTGGGGAAACCTCACTTTACTTCAGCTAGCAGTGAGGATGAGACATAAGGTATTTTTTTTAATTTAGCTCTGCTAGCTCTATGTTACCCGTGTCATATTATTCTTTTACATATTCATGAAGTCACCTGATGATTGCTTATATGATTATTTTTCTATTCTTGGTGATGAACATGAATATCCAATGTTATAATAGCCACTGCCGAAACTATTTAAAACCAATATCTGTCCTTAAATATGAAAAAGTTTGTAAAAAAGTAAAAAAAAATAACGATTTTTCTTAAAAAAATGCATTAACTTTAACATAATTTCAAAACGATTTTTGGAAATACAGCATAATTGTACCGTCCCATTACACCACAACTTATGCCTGTATTTTGTTTTTAGTCACTTGTGTCCCAACCAGCTATTCAGTCACTTCTAAACAAAGTTTGGATGGGAAAGATGAAAGAAGAAGTGCGGACTTGGCGCATATTGCTTTCATTGATTTTGTTCCCCATATTTCTGGTCATTTCTTTTAGAGAAAACAATGAAGGTTTATCTACAGAACAGGGTTTATCTTTTTATGTTTAAGTCAGGGTAATAAGTTTCATTCCAATTACAAACATATCGAATGGCTAAGTGACATCACTTTTAAATGCGAGATAAACTTTCGGAAACCCTTTATTTATATGAAAATTATTACTCTGGCTTGGTATTTGCTAAAAATTTAAAAACCTTATTTTCAATCATTTTAAACTACTTTTTCCAAAAAAACTCTTTTTAGATGGAAATAACAGCCAACAATCTAAAATATCTTGGAAAAAAGTGTTATATTTCTACAGTGCTCCAGTCGTCACCTTCTGGCTTCATGTTTTTTCATACTTGGTAAAATCTTTTATGTTTGACAGACTATGTATTTCACCAACTATTTTAAACAGGCATTCTTGTACCTGTATGCTTATGTTATTCTCTTCAACTTTTACCCACCACCTTGGAACGGATCGACAAAAAGTGTATCCATTTCAGAGTTTGTATTGTGGGCGGGGGGGTTTATCCTTCGCAATTGATGAATTTTATGAGGTAGACACATGTCAAGTTTTTTATATAATTAGTTTTAGATTTTGGTACACATTTAAAAGATTGCTATTTTGTTTTTTTTAATGCAGTTTTACTTGCCCAGATAGCTCAGAGAGAACACAAAGGAATAGAAACAAAGTTAAGGTATTGGATTACAGATTTTTGGAATATACTTGATGCTATTCCAATTCTACTGTTTATCATTGGAGTTGCACTTAGGTAAGTTGTTAAAAAATATGTAAATTTCATATATCAGAAATTGTAAACTGTGCAAAAATCCTTGTTTTGATAAAACGAATGTAGAAATAGCCGTCAGATTGCCAAGTGCCTATAACAAATTATGGCTGTCATAGTTTGTTTTCCTGAAATTTTTAATTAAAAATACTATATATATTGAAGGATTTGTTAAACATTTGTAATCCTTTGTTATTTTAGACAAATACTGTTTTTAAGTATTCACAGCTATTTTTGTTGTGCATGTGCGTTGTAAGCCTGAGCGCCTAATGTTTGGACCGGTAAAGCGGTATGTCTTATTGCCTACACTCAAAAACAGTACCAGTATTATAATTTAAAAAAGTTGCTGTCTCACCCAATAAATTACCAAAAAACAATTTCAATATTTACTAGCATTTGCGTAGGAATAGCAATCAAGACATTTTTTAAACTTTAATTATTAATCAATATTCGGGTAAGCGTGTATGTAAGGATTGTTTAAACCTTGCACCTAGTCGAAGGAGCAGATGCCTGTATCCATTTGATAACTTGTGCGAACGCACTAGGCTCATGATAATAATAAGAGCTATTGCAATGTGTTGTATATGCCAGACACAATCATTCAATTTGGTAGAACCCATTACTCTGCTGGGTTCAGGCAATCTCCGTTAAGTGCCTTTTCCAAGAACACAACCGACTAGCTGGCGACCAGTTTCGCACCTGCAAACTTTTGACTAAAAGGCGATGCACTTAACCGCAAGACTAACCGGACTTACTGCAGTAAAATACTTTTATAGATTGTACAAGAACACTTTTCAAGCGTCAAGAGATTTGCTGGCAATATCATTTATGGTGTATTGCTGGCGAATATTGAATATACTGGTAGTGCATGAAGCTATTGGTCCTAAACTTATTATGGTTCGTAAAATGGTAAGAAAATTTCTATTGTTTTGTCAATGCCTCATAATTTTTTGATGACAGGTATGGAAAAAAAAGATGTAAAAATATAAGATGTTATCCTCAAAATAGATTTTGCTTGAATTGAGTTTTTCTTTGGAAAAGTGTCAAATAAATATATCTGAATATTATTTAAGGTTGATAAGAATATTTAAACAGTCCAAATCTTGCAATGACAATTGGCTGAGTAGCTATTAATTCTGATTACAACACTTAATGGAATAATTCGTCCAATTATTTTGATAGATTAAGGATGTCGTGTTTTTTCTCTTTATTTTGGTGATTTTCCAAGTATCTTACGGAGTTGCTTGTCAAGCATTGTTATATCCCAATGCGACTAATGCAGGGAAAGCAATTCAAGGAGTCTTCAGCAAACCTTACTGGCAAATCTATGGAGAACTTTTTCTTTCAGAAATCCAATACAATCCAAGTTAGTTTGTGGTATCATAGACTATATATTCATGTTTTGTCCCTGTGAATGGAAAAGCACAAGGGGCATTATTACTCAATCATTACATCATTGCTTACACACCATCGAGTTGTGAGAAGTATTGCAGTGTGTTGCACATTTGTCCTTTTTTGGTTCAACTAAATGATCTATCGGCTTAATGCAACCATAGCAAGTTTTGTTCTGTAATTGGCCGGCTAATTGTTGATCGTTGAACCAATCAAGCTATGTAGACAAAACTAAATTTATTCAGACAACCACCAAATAAACCAAAGTCACTTTTGTACACAATTTTTAATATTTCCCAGCTGCTGATGAATATAGTTGCAGCAACAAAACTGCTGAGATAGCAGCAGGTTACCGCAGGTGTCCAGAAGTAAACTGGCTTGTTCCAGTATTATCCGCTTTGTACATGTTGCTATCCGGTGTTATACTCCTAAACCTCCTGGTTGCAGTATTTACGTAAGTCAAAAAAGATAGTTAAACATATGGACCCATTGTTTCCAATAAAAAAGAAAACTTTTATTTTTATATGTATATATGGTCATTAAATCCTGTTAAGCTGCCTGCAGACCGCAGCCACCCTTACTGATAGTTCTAAGTGGGCATACTTAAGTTTATTAAATCAAATTGGTTGTATAATCACTTGAGTTTCTTGTTTTGTAAGACAATTAAATGCCATGTCGTTAGCATCTTTATTTTTATGATAGTCCAATTAAATAAAAAATAATCACCAAACTTTTTCTAGCATACTTTTTTCACTTATTCCTCAATTAAATTTCCTAAATTAGAAATTATTGCAATAATTCCTATTGTTATAATTTGGTATAGGGTAATATATACCTAAACTAACACAAAAACATCTAGAAATACATTAAACAACATGAAGTCGAAAGAGATCCTCTACAAATTTCAACGTTACGAACTGGTAGAAATGTACATCAAACGGCCACCTCTTGTACCTCCATTCAGTATATTTTTTTACCTCCTCTGGAAACTACCATGCAAAGTCAAAATGTTGCTGTGCAAGCTGACATCTAAACAATCTGATGAGTCTTCTTCCAATAAGTCATCAGATTGTTGCGAATTTGCGGAACCTTTAGGTTTGTTTAAAATTGTTCCAGCATATAGAATCTTTGTATTATATCAGCTGAAGGGTTGCAGGTTTAAAACTGATTGCTAGCTATTCGGTTCTGTCTTTAAGAAAGAAACTTTGTGGACATTGCTTGATCCAGTGAGTTAATGGATTGTATTAAAACTAAAAAAAAAAATTAATCATATACGAAACACTGCAATTGCTCTGAAGCCAATCTGATGATTGCCTCTACAAAGCCTTCTTGTGTTTTACTACTCTACAATAGAACTTAATATATCATGAATATCCTAATCGGAATCCTTATGAATTTATACCCCTATCTAACCACAGAACATAACCAACTTACCCAATATCCTAACCTTTCAAACTGCAAGTACTAAAACATATTCATACAATAATGTTGTGTTTATTTTAGTGTTGGAATCTGGAGAAAAGGATCCTGTTAAAAAAGATATCACTGAAACTAAGCAGTATGTAGTGTTTGTTTTTAATTATTAAGCTTTAATTATTAAAGTTCTGTTTACATTATGTAGAATCATTTAACCTTCCTTTATGTTTTAGTTTCCAGACATTCGAATAAAATATTTCACACAAATATAGAACAGACCAATAATCTGAATAATTTTTGGGTTGTTGGACAAACCAATTAGCGGGCATTACCTTAACACAATGGATTAATGAGTGGTACTAAAATAGAACCAATATTTCAATTCTTTAAAACACAATGCAATAGCTTTGTTAACCTAACTGTGTGCTTCAGGTAATCTGACAATTTCCTGTGTAATATCATCCATTCTGTTTCCCATTCATGTTAATAAAGTATAAGAATCCTATATACTAGTTGTAAGTCCCATTTTAGCTATTTGAATTTATTATTTATTCTTTAAATTTTAATTCATTTAATCAATTTTAAACAAACATATTTTTATCAAAAAAAATGTCATACTACTTCCTTAAAATGGCTTATATTTAAAGTAATTTGACTGGGTCTTTGGAGATTTCCTTCACAAGAACCGGACAACCGACCAAACATTTCAAATGTGAGGTACAAACGGGTCAACTCGAAATTTGGGAACAAATGAATCGGCAAGAAATCGGGAACGTACAAGTACAGGTACCGGCAACCATGAAAATATTAGATCCACATTTTCATAAAGTTTTGATATATTTACTGAACCACCATTGCATGTAAAATATTAATTCCTCATTTGATCATTTTAAAATTTCTTATTAGATTGTATACTTTTAGTTCAACCTCATTTTAAAAAGGCGTATATTTACAGTAATATACTCGTAATAATTAAAGGAAAATGATTTAATTTTATAAGGTTATGGGAGATTTATCACAAAAGACAACAGAGCAACAAACACCAAATCCGCAAAATGGAAGTAATAACAACCAAGATGTGGAAGCTGTATAGTTTAATTACAATGCACTCACTAACTGATATCAACTTTGCAAACAATTGTATTTACTGAACAAACATTACATACAAGATATTAACAATGAAAGCTTAAATTACAATGTAACTATGTCCTTTTGATTAGCTCCAACAAATTATATTTAGACTTAAAATGTTAACCAATTTAGATTTAAAGCTTCTGTATCATTATACATGTTATGCATATATTAATTTATTTTTTTACTTAAAACTGTGATATTTTGCATTTACCAATAACTGTGATATTTTTATAGGTGCTAAATATTACTGTGAATTTAATTTTTTTTAATGCATTTGGTGGCAATATTTGTTATGTTAGAATAATTGTAGGATTTTCTAAGTGCAATTATAATTATGTAGTGATTTCGCACTTATAAGATTTCTGTAGTGATCAATTATATATTTTTATTTCTTTGTGACTCTTCCAAGATTTGTCTTAAGGATATATTCAAACCTTATGGGTTTCCAGGGTTATTACAGTATTGTATATGACTAAGACTACATTTTGCTTTAGAGCCCTGTGAGTTTAACCCATTTGGCCACTAAGCAATTAGCACCCTTTTGTTGAATAATCGATTAACTAAGAAAAATTTATCGTTATTCCATACTTTTTGTTTTATTTGATTAAAACAATTTATAATTTTGTAGTTTGTAAATTTTAAACAAAAGCAATAGCAAATGTAAAATTGGTAGTTCCGCTTTTTAAACATTTAATTTCGATTTGTGCTAAATTTGTTTGACCATACTAAAAAATGATTTAAATAATTTTGTAAATATGTTTTGTAATATGTTGTAATATAGCTCTCATGACTTTAGTCTAAAGAATATTTTAGAATAAAGTTTTAGCATAAAAAGTATGCGACTACAGTTATGAAGTTTAAAGGACCCAGTAACACATTTAAATGTACAAAATGCATTGTACTGAAATAGAAAGTCACTTAGTGCAATGCAGCTGATTCATATAAAGCTCTGTAAAATCGAATCTTAGTGACCCATCATGGGTTAAATAATATAAGGTAACAATCGGTTTAACCAACTGCGTAAATGCCGTATATTATTGTGGATTCTAGATTTCTTATTTGACAGAGGGTGACTAAGCTGTAGAGACGTAGATATTTCTTAAAGAATTTAATTTTTCTGGTGTAAACTGACATCCAATTTGCACCAAGAAGATCGCTGAAAAATAAATAAAATTTTTACATTTACCACGATAGTTACATATATTTACAATGAAGAAGCGATGAATTGCATTTTGTGATTAAGTGGTAGCATATATTTTGTTGTGTTTGTACCATGAAAACAAAGAATAAATAAACTATAGTCTACAGCTTTCAACAACTTCCATCGTATTATTGTAACTATCATCAGGGCCAAGTACGAATCACTTGATTGATTAAGTGAAAAACAAAAGTGAATCATAAACAATGGGTGGTGGTAGTGCAAACAATATAATTTATTCATTAAGCATAACAATCAATTTATACAGCAAAAAATATTGCAACAAACGTAGGTTTGTTGTATTTTAATTTATTTTTAAATATTTGCATTTAATTCTTGAAACTTGGGTTCATTTATTAACCCTACATGTTTTTAAAAGTGATTAGTTGACACTGGCCTACACTCTATTTGTCACATATACATTTAAATCAATAAAAATGAGGCATATTCTTTTCAGACAGCAGTTATTTGCTGATAATAGTGGGAAAATAATTTACCATATTATTGATAAAACTGACAGGAAAAAAGGCAATGCATCAAAACTACAAGTTGCACTTTTAAAAAAATATTCTTGTGGTTATGTTTGTTTGGTGATGTTGCTTACTTTAAAAATGTTAATTAAAAAATTAACAGTCATTATCCTGTAACTTATTGTCAAATCACAAGATTAATGGCATGTAATATTGGATAACACTTTATGTATTCTTGATAATTGCCACATGTGTTATAAGCATGTTAAATATTGATAAACAATTAATGCAATTATGCTGATTGCTGTGTGATAAGCATGTTAAATATAGATAAACAATTAATGCATTTATGATGATTGCTGTGTGATAAGTATGTTAAATATTGATAAACAATTAATGCATTTATGCTGATTGCTGTGTGATAAGTATGTTAAATATTGATAAACAATTAATGCATTTATGCTGTGTGATAAGCATGTTAAATATTGATAAACAATTAATGCATTTATGCTGATTGCTGTGTGATAAGCATGTTAAATATTGATAAACAATTAATGCATTTATGCTGATTGCTGTGTGATAAGCATGTTAAATATTGATAAACAATTAATGCAATTATGCTGATTGCTGTGTGATAAGCATGTTAAATATTGATAAACAATTAATGCATTTATGCTGATTGCTGTATGATAAGCATGTTAAATATTAATAAACAATTAATGCATTTATGCTGTGTGATAAGCATGTTAAATATTAAAAAAACAATTAATGTATTATGATAATTGCTGTGTGATAAGCAGGTTAAATATTATGAAACAATTAATGCATTTATGATGATTGCTGTGTTCTAAGCATGTTAATTATTAATAAAAACTTGTATTTGTGCTAATTTCTACATATGTGATAAGCATCTCAAAGTGCAAGGCCAACAAAAAAATAATCAAGATTTTTGATTCAGTTTATAACCTGGATAATAAATATTTATGTATGAAATACATAAAATTCATATACTATGCTAATGCTTCCAATTCAATCGAAAAACTTAAGGTGATGTATTATTTATATTCAACACAACCCATCAGCTCCGGTAAATCTGGTAAAAACTGCCTAAACTAAAGCTGGTTTACACGATGCGTGGCAAAACGAGACGCAGACAACGCGGTGAAGCGAATTATTATGTACTGTTTACACTTAATCTGACCGATTTCCCATGTGAGAACAGTTCCTTGCGTATTTGTGAAATCACGCCCCTTGCGTTTTCCATTCATGGGAATAAAAAAATGATAATCCTGTTCTACCCAATAGTGCATTTTAAACAATTAATATTA